>RJVU01020146.1:1426357-1448662 GCA_003731715.1 Anabarilius grahami
TTTTTTTTATAAAATACACACATAGATGGAAGAAGAATAGAAATCAAAGTAAGTGCTACTATTACTGGGTCAAGTGCTGACGAAAAAGATATGTCTTTAGCATTTTTTTGAAAATGGCTAGAGACTCAGCTGCTCGGATAGAGCGCGGCAGGTCATTCCACCAGCCAGGAACAGACCCGGAGAAGGTCCGTGAGAGAGATTTTTTTTTTTCCCCTTTGCGATGGCACCACAAGGCGCCGTTCACTTGCAGAACGCAAGTTTCTGGAGGGCATGTAAGTCTGAAGTAGTGAGTTAAGGTATAGCGGTGCAGAGCCAGCGGTCGTTCTGTAGGCAAACATCAGAGCCTTGAATTGGATGCGAGCAGCTACTGGCAGCCAATGCAGAGTGATGAAGAGAGGAGCGAAGACCAGTCTTGCTGCAGCATTCTGGATCAGTTGTAGAGGCTTGATAGTGCATGCTGGAAGGCCAGCCAAGAGAGCATTACAGTAGTCCAGTCTGGATAGAACAAGAGCTTGGACAAGAATTTGTGTGGAATGCTCCGATAGGAAGGGTCTAATCTTCCTGATGTTGTACAAGGGAAATCTGCAGGACCGGGCTGTTGTTGCAACGTGATCTGTGAAGCTTAAACAATCATCCATCACCACTCCAAGGTTCCTGGCTGTCCTGGACGGAGTAATGGTTGACGACCCAAGTTGAATTGAAAGGTTATGATGAAGTGTTGCATCGGTGGCACCGACCACAAGCAGTTCCGTTTTTGCAAGGTTGAGTTGAAGGTGGTGGTCCTTCATCCAGGCAGAAATGGCTGTCAGGCAGGCTTCGATGCGACCAGCAACCGTCGGATCATCTGGTTGGAATGAGAGGTAGAGTTGTGTGTCATCGGCGTAACAGTGATAGGAGAAACCATGATCTTGAATGACAGATCCTAGTGATGACATGTAGATGGAGAAGAGAAGTGGTCCAAGCACAGAGCCCTGAGGTACCCCAGTAGCAAGATGATGTGATTTGGACACCTCACCACTCCAAGATACCCTGAAGGACCTACCTGAGAGGTAAGACTCAAACCACTGGAGTGCGTTTCCCGAGATGCCCTTCGACATGAGTGTCGACAGGAGAATCTGGTGGTTAACTGTGTCAAAAGCAGCAGACAGATCCAGCAAGATGAGTACTGATGATTTTGAAGTTGCTCGTGCCAGTCTCAGGGCTTCAGTGGCTGAGAGCAGGGCAGTCTCAGTTGAGTGGCCACTCTTGAAACCAGACTGTGGTCGTCAAGGAGGTTGTTTTGCGTGAGATAAGTAGACAGTTGGTTGAATACAACTCTCTCAAGTGTCTTAGCAATGAAGGGAAGAAGGGATACTGGCCTGTAGTTTTCTAGAAGTGCTGGATTCAGAGTTGGTTTTTTAAGCAGTGGGGTAACCCTAGCCTGCTTAAAAGCTGTGGGAAATGTTCCAGTTTGAAGGGAAGAATTGATAATGTGAGTGAGTGCAGGTAGAATTGAGGAGGAGATGGCCTGAAGAAGATGAGTGGGGATAGGGTCTAGCGGACAGGTAGTAGGGTGATTGGAGAGGATGAGTTTTGAAACATCTGCCTCAGATAGCATGGAGAAGGAGGGGAGGGTTTGTGTGTTTTCCGTTAAGATGTTATTGTCAGTGTGTGGTGTGGAGAATTGGCCGCTGATGGTTGTTATTTTATGTGTGAAGAATGTGGCAAAGTCATCGGCTGTAAGAGCTGATGTGGAAGGGAGGGGAGGAGGGCAAAGAAGAGATGAGAAGGTTTTGAAAAGTGTGCGGGAGTCAGTTGAATTGTTAATTTTAGTGTGATAGTACGAGGTTTTAGCATTGGAGACATCAGTAGAGAAAGAAGAGAGGAGTGACTGATATGAGCTAAGGTCAGTAGGATCTTTAGATTTGCACCACTTCCTCTCTGCAGCCCTGAGTCTAGACCAATGCTCACGGAGAGCATCAGAGAGCCAGGGGGCAGAGGGGGTGGCGCGGGCTGGTCTGGTTAAAAGGGGCAGAAGTCATCTAAGCGAGATGTTAGAGTGGTGCAAAGAATGTCAGTAGCATTGTTAGTGTCCAGTGATGAGAAGATGGTGGGATGGTGAGAGGGAGCGTAGGTTTCGCCGAAAAGTAACACGTGGTGGAGTGCGTGTTGAGTTAGGGGTCAGGTTGAGTGTAAAAGTGATGAGAAAGTGGTCAGAGGTGTATAGTGGAGTAACCAGTACATTGTCGGTGGAGCCACAGCGTGTGTAGATGAGATCCAATTGGTTACCTGATTTGTGGGTAGCTGAGGTAGCCACTCGCTTGAGGTCAAATGAGGCAAGCAGAGTGTGGAAGTCAGCAGCCTGAGATTTGTGTAGATGGATGTTGAAATCTCCAAGAACTAGCAGAGGAGTATCATCCTCAGGGAAGGATGAGAGTAACACATCCAACTCCTCCAAGAAGTTACCTAGCTGACCTGGAGGATGATAAACAACTACAACATGGATTTTAGTAGGGTAGGTGATGGTAATTGCATGTGATTCAAAAGAGCCATTGTCAGAGAGAGATGGTAAAGGATTGAACTTCCATTCACTGGACATAAGCAAACCAGTACCACCACCCCTCCCAATCTGGCGTGGGGTGTGAGAGAAAGTGAAATTAGAGGAGAGGGCTGCTGGTGTGGCAGTGTCCTCTGGTTTGATCCATGTCTCAGTCAGAGCCATGAGATGGAAACCTGAATAAGCAGCAATAGCTGTGATGAAGTCTGCTTTGTTTACAGCGGACTGACAATTCCAGAGCCCAATAGAAATAGAAAGTAATGTACTAGATGACATGGGTAAAATACGCAGGTTGTTATGGTTGCACTGCCTCCAACATGTAGCACGCGATTTACGAGTGTTAGAAATAGTGGGAATTTGGAAGCACATATCTAAAACAGGTCAAAAGACAGACAAGAACACTGTATGAAGAGGAAGGAAAGAGAAAAGTGCAATACTCAAGTGCCTTGCCGGTCTCGTTGCTCTGTGGAGTCGCACAGGTAGAGTCGCTGGTCTTTACACTCTTCGGTCTTCACACGAGGAGGGCTTCACGCAAGGGCTGCCGCGTCCGCTGCCGAGGTAGACTACACAGTTATACCAACTTCTTACAATGTTAGTTAGTTCAGCAGGCCACGCCTTGCTGACTCAGAGCGAAACGAGAACAAACGCGATTTTGCAGTAAACACACTTCCTAGCAAAATACACGCCACTGAAATCAAACTAGAAACAACACAAAAAACACTTACAGAATGCAGATCCTCTTGTAGCTTGAATGATTCTCTCTAATCCTACCATTTCTCTTACAGGAAGAGATGCGCATGTCAAGACCATCTCCAGTGGGCAAACGGGTTTCTAGTGGAGAAGTTAACCTGGTCATGTGAATTTAGTGGTTTTAATAAACTGCACAAAACGCTATTGGTGTCTATTGTATTCATTTGACTGGAGTAGGATTTTTCATGACTGTTCTCAGTTTGCTTTTATAGGGTCTCACCAAACCAGAGTACCATTTTAGCTTTAGCAAGGTTGTAATCTGAGGCACTTGACTTAAACCAAATAAGCCAAGCTTCTGCCCAATCCATTTAACTATTTGCCAATCCAGTTGTTAGCATGTGGAATATGATTGGGGGCCAAGGTTATCAAATTAAGGGTTATTAAACTTTTGTCTGTCTGGTTTTTACATGTGATTCTGGACTAAAATAACTGCATTGAGTCTCAAACATGCCCAAGTCCCGCTAAGGTCACTTTGTGGCCGTTGTTTTGTAGTGCCATTTTTAAGGGTTTTTCCCAGTCATGCAAGTACAACATATCAGGAATGAAATCCATCTCAACCTGCATGCATTCTTTTATGCTGAGTTATGTGACTGGACTTATTTTGTTCCAAGCTAGTCCCACTAGTGTTTAATAAAAACACAATCTGTAGAGTACAAAAAGACCAAAGGGCAGTATCTCAACAGTATAACTAGCTGTTGAACAATGGCAGGAAATTGGGGTGTTGTTCAGTCTCTGGTACTTTGAGTGTGCTTTTGTGCTTTCTGTCATGCTGTTCCACAGTGGAGTAATCTGCCCCAGAATTCTCAAGCTCTGATGTTCCAGCAAACTGACCAGCGGTTTCAACAGCCACTTCAACAACATGCTGGTCAACAGTTTCCTCAGCGGTTTCAACAGGCAGTTCAACAACAAGCTGCTTCCTCAGCAGTTTCAGCCTAAGCAGCCAGTGGCGCAGGCAGAGCCCCTTGACAAATGTGCTGTAGCTGATTATGAGCTGATCCAATGTGGACCACCTGGTATCAGTGGTGCTGAGTGTGAAGCTATCAACTGCTGCTTTAACGGACAGCAGTGTCCGTTAGAACGGGCTTTTATCTGTTTAGATCAGATCGCGACACAGAATCAACGGGGAAATCACGTGGCGGCGGGACGTGCTTTTACATCAACGAAAGGTGGTGTTCAGATGTAACTGTGTTAAAGAAGATGTGCTGTCCCGATCTTGAAACACTCTTCATTAACTGCAAGCCATTCTATTCGCCACTGGAGTTTTGCTCGTTCATTCTGGTGAGCGTCTACATTCCTCCGCAAGCGCACGTGAGCTCGGCTTTACAGATACTCGCTGATATGATCACAGAGAGTGAGCAACAACACCCGGACTCTGTTCTAATCATTCTCGGGGACTTTAATAAAGCAGTTCTCTCACGTGAACTTCCAAAATACAGACAGCATGTTACTTGTCCCACCAGAGACAGTAATACACTGGATCACTGTTACACAGCAATAAAGGATGCATATCACTCTGTCCCACGGGCAGCTTTGGGGCTCTCTGATCACTGTCTAGTTCATTTCATACCGATCTACAGGCAGAAACTGAAATCAGCTAAACCTGTAGCAAAGACTGTAAAGAGATGGACCACCGAAACAGAGCAGGCTTTACAATCCTGTTTCGATTGGACTGATTGGAGTGTTTTTGAAGCTGCTGCCAGCGATCTGGACGAGCTCACAGAGACTGTTACATCATATATCAGTTTCTGTGAGGATTTGTGCATTCCTACAAAGACTCATTTCACTTACAACAATGACAAACCCTGGTTCACTGCAAAACTCAGCCAGCTCCGTCAGGCCAAAGAAGATGCTCGCAGAAAAGGGGACAGAGTCTTGTACAAACAGGCCAAATACACACTGGAAAAGGAGATTAGAGTGGCAAAGAGGAATTATTCTGATAAACTTCGGAATCAGTTCTCTTCTAATGACACAGCTTCAGTGTGGAAAGGTCTAAAAGACATCACCAATTACAAGACACCATCCCCCAGCTCTGTGGCAAATCAACACCTGGCAGACGATCTGAACGAGTTTTATTGCAGGTTTGAGAAATCACCATCACCATCATCATCATCATCATCATCATCATCATCATCATCATCATCATCATCATCATCATCATCATCATCATCATCATCATCATCATCATCATCATCATCATCATCATCATCATCATCATCATCATCATCATCATCATCATCATCATCATCATCATCATCATCATCATCATCATCATCATCATCATCATCATCATCATCATCATCATCATCATCATCATCATCATCATCATCATCATCATCATCACCATTCACACCTCCAACAACCCCCCTCTCCCCCACACCTACAATTCAGTTCAGTGAAGATGATGTGCGCCAGGTCTTCAGAAAGAACAAGAGAAGAAAGGCACCAGGCCCAGACAGCGTTTCACCAGCCTGTCTGAAAACCTGCGCTGACCAGCTGGCCCCCATCTTCACACAGATCTTCAACAGGTCACTGGAGCTGTGCGAAGTCCCCTCATGCTTCAAACGCTCCACCATCATCCCCGTCCCAAAGAAACCCAAAATTACTGGTCTTAATGACTACAGACCTGTGGCTCTAACGTCTGTGGCCATGAAGTCATTTGAAAGACTGGTTCTGGCTTATCTGAAGGACATCACTGGACCCTTACTGGACCCCCTGCAGTTTGCTTACCGAGCAAACAGGTCTGTGGATGATGCAGTCAATATGGGACTGCATTATGTTCTCCAGCATCTGGACAGACCAGGGACTTATGTGAGGATCCTGTTTGTGGACTTCAGCTCTGCTTTTAACACCATCATCCCATCACTCCTCCAGCCCAAACTAACTCAGCTCTCCGTGCCCACCTCTGTCTGTCAGTGGATCACCAGCTTCCTGACAGACAGGCAGCAGCTAGTGAGGCTGGGAAAATTCTCATCCAGCACCCGCACCATCAGCACCGGCGCCCCTCAGGGCTGTGTCCTCTCCCCACTGCTCTTCTCCCTCTACACCAACGACTGCACCTCTAAAGACCCCTCTGTCAAGCTCCTGAAGTTTGCGGACGACACCACAGTCATCGGCCTCATCCGGGACGGAGACGAGTCTGCTTACAGACTGGAGGTTGAACAGCTGGCTGTCTGGTGCAGTCTTAACAACCTGGAGCTCAACACGCTCAAGACAGTGGAGATGATCGTGGACTTCAGGAGAAACCCCCCTGCTCTCCCCCCACTCACCATCATGAACAGCACTGTGACTGCAGTGGAGTCATTCAGGTTCCTGGGCACCACCATCTCACAGGACCTGAAGTGGGACATTCACATTGACTCCACTGTGAAAAAGGCCCAGCAGAGGTTGTACTTCCTTCGCCAGCTGAGGAAGTTCAACCTGCCACAGGAGCTGCTGAAACAGTTCTACTCTGCCATCATTGAATCCATCCTCTGCACTTCAATTACCGTCTGGTTCAGCTCAGCTACCAAATCTGACCTCAGAAGACTACAGAGGGTAGTCCGGTCTGCTGAGCGAATCATTGGCACAACCCTCCCCACTCTCCAAGAACTGTACTTATCCAGAGTGAGAAAAAGGGCAAAGAAGATCACTCTGGACCCCTCACATCCAGCACACTCCCTCTTTGAACTGTTGCCATCTGGTCGACGCTACAGAGCCCTGAGCACCAGAACGACCAGACACAGGAACAGTTTCTTCCCTCAGGCAATCCATCTCATGAACACTTGACAAACATGGAACACACAACACTATTACCTATTATTTACTTAAAACACTTACTTATATTTCAAATTTGCACACATAACTGTACATACAATTGTCTATATTATATATTGTTTTTTGCTTCTTTTTTTTTGTAAATTTGTATATTATTATTTTATTCTTTTTATTATGTGTCGTGTCTTGTCGCTGTCACTCTGTTGCACTGTGGAGCTTCTGTCACTAAAACAAATTCCTAGTATGTGTAAACAACATACCTGGCAATAAAGCTCTTTCTGATTCTGATTCTGATTCTGTTACTATGGGAAGGCAGGTAAGAGTGTTGAGTAAATGTGTTCATGTTAAACTGATCCTCAGTGTTAACCTGCTCTTGTTCCAGTGACTGTCCAGTGTATAAGAGATGGTCAGTTTGTGGTAGTGGGGGCTAGAGATGTTACTCTGCCTCGATTGAGCCTGAGTTCAGTCCGTCTCCTGGGTGGAAATGATTCACCTTGCAGTCCTGTGGGATCCACACCTTCCTTTGCTATATACCAGTTCCCTGTCACTGCATGTGGCACGAGCATGATGGTGAGTAGCTGCTTGTGGTTTTGTTCTGCATGGCTTTAATTGGACTGGATGCCAATAGTGTTACTGTTTGCAGGAGGACAGTGGCTATGTGGTGTATGAAAACAGGATGACCTCCTCGTATGAAGTGGGGATTGGACCACTTGGTTCCATCACAAGGGACAGCCATTTTGAGTAGGTGACCTATACTCTTGCTTGTCATTCTCTGAGAATCTTTACTAACTCACTGTTTGTTGTCAAGGCTTCTCTTCCAGTGTAGGTACTCTGCTACTTCTGTGGAAGCTCTGGTTGTGGAGGTCAACACCGTTCCTCCACCTCCACCAGTAGCTGCTCCTGGACCCCTCAGGGTGGAACTTAGACTGGCAAATGGTCAATGTATCACCAAAGGCTGTGCAGAAGGTAAGTGTCTATCCCAAGTATGCCGAAGGCTACATCCACACGAAGCCGGAGCTTATCCCATCTGATCTTTCTTTCCTCGTGTCAAGAAATATCTGCGTCCACACGAAACCACTGAAATGACTCAAAACGATGTAGTATACATGCCAGACCAGTATGTGGTGCTGTAATTCTGCCACAGACACTTAAAACGGCAAACAAGACTTGGAGCATGCACGTAAAACTTGTGCGCTGTATACAAACTATAGTAAAGCTTAGAAATAACGCTTTATTTTGGCTCAGTAGCTTCTGCAGCACAAACACAAGCATCTAGAGTCTGTTGTTTTGTGCTGTTAGCAGCGTCTGACTAGGGTCGACACGTGGGGTGATATCATTTTCACAAAATATACGGATAGGCTGTCCACACGAAAAAAAGCAGCAGTTTTTTTTTTTTTTTTTTTTTTTNTTTTTTTTTTTTTTTTTTTCCAGATTTATCCACTCTGGGACCCGGTTTATAAAACCGCCCATCCGATACAAAATTTGTGCGAATTCACAAAAACTTTCTGAAACTCAAGGTTGCAGCAGTTTCTGGTTAAACACCAGTATTCTTACTCAGGGGACGAGGCGTACACATCCTACTGCTGATTATCCAGTTACAAAAGTCCTGCGGGAGCCTGTGTATGTTGAGGTGCGCATTTTGGAGAGGACAGACCCCAACATTGTCCTGATGCTGGGACGTTGCTGGGCGACATCAACCCCCAGTCCACTACCCCAGTGGGACCTTCTGGTTGATGGGTGAGTATGGCCAGTCTTTATCCATCTAGTGAGCTGTAAGCCTTTTCTGACTGCCTCTTTGCCTTTCAGATGCCCTTACCAGGATGATCGTTACCTGACCACATTGGTTCCAGTGGCTGGATCATCTGGTCTTCAGTTCCCAACCCATTACAAGCACTTTGTTGTGAAGATGTTCACATTTGTGGATCCGGCATCACTGGCTCCTCTCCAGGAAACCGTATGTTACGCAGCCTTACCTGAACCCTTAATTCTTTTTGTAGTGAATTCTATGGCTTGACCCTTTCCCCCTTCTGTTAGATATTAATCCACTGTAGTACAGCAGTGTGCTATCCCTCTTCTGGCTCATGTGAGCGACGCTGCAGTAGGAAAAGTGAGTCCTTGCTGTAAACTGACTTCAGGACATGTGAGAATTTAGTCTCTAAATTCCCCTCATGCTCCTACTGTTTCTCTGACAGGAAGAGATGCGGACATCAAGACCATCTCCAGTGGGCAAACTGTGGTTTCTAGTGAAGTTAACCTGGTCATGTGAATTTAGTGGTTTTAATAAACTGCATGAAACGTTATTGGTGTCTATTGTATTGATTTGACTATAGTAGGATTTTTCATGACTGTTCTCAGTTTGCTTTACAGGGTCTCACCAAACCAGAGTTCCATTTTTAGCTTTAGCAAGGTTGTAATCTGAGGTGCTTGACTTAAAGCGTTAGCAGAGTCGATATAAAGTCACATGACTTCAGCCGTTGGCAGTTTGACACAATCTGAATCATGATTCAATACACTGATTCATTGTGCTCTGATGCTTCATGAAGCAGTGTTTTGAAATCGGCCATCACTAAGAATTTTTTTTTTTTTGGCGCACCAAATTCTCATATTCGCCAAGTTTTGTGACTGTACTTATATTGTTCCATGCTAGTCCGACTAATGTTTAAGCACAATCTACTTTTCAAAAGATTTGCTTATCCCCTAACTGGTCTATCCCACCTGGGTTGCTATCTGAGGCCATGTTTACACAAGATGCGTTTTGGTCCATTGGCTCACAAGTGGACTCTGTTAAATATAGGTCTAAAATGTTGAGCTCCACTTTTGACCATTTTCTGGAGGTAGTCAAACTCATTTGACTGGATTACTATGATAGTGTTGACACTCATGTGGTTGACTGTATTCGAACAGCCACAAAAGGCCGCCTAATATCCTGGTGCGTAGACATTATGAAAAGCATGCTAGACCTAAGTTTGGTCAAATATGCATGTGTGAGCTTGTATCTGCCAATATTCCCACAAGTGAAGTGACATGAATCAGCACCAGACTGAACCTCCTGTGCTGCCTGGAGGCTGTTTCTTTGTTGGTGGCTGGATGACCCCTCCTTGGAAACTGCTAGAACCATCAGCTGATCCAGCTTCCCACTTGCTGGTTTAAGTTGATCAATAGTGACTCATTCTGGGCGCCCTCCTATGTCGACCAGGAAAGTTTTTTTTTTTTGGCTCCGGCTTCCACCCTTCCAGCAGCCATCGTACGGGGGCCACAGAGAATTCCGATGAGCATCATGACGAATGAATTCGAACTTAGCAGCAGAGAGGTCTTTGGGCATCCAAGCCACTGCCAGTCCATGATGAGAGATAGGAACAGGTTTGAAAGCATTGATCCTGCTTAAGAGGGCAGAGCGTTTAAATGAGACTCCAGGGCTTTGTGCTGTCTAGAATGAAATCTCTCGGGACACGCAGAGTCTGACCGTACACTTACTCTACTGAAGAAGTTTGTAGCTCTTCCTTGGCAGCTGTCTGCAGGCCTAGCAAGACCCAGGGTAGCTGCTCGATCCATCTGTCACCTTTCAGACTGGCCCTCGGTGCAGTTTTGAAGAGTGATGAAAGCGTTCACCAAGGCCTGTGGATGGTATGCTGTAGTATGGTGAAGCTGCACTCCCAGAATTCGAACCACCTCCATCCACAAATCAGAAGTAAATTGGGGGCCGTGGTCTGAAGATATGTCCAATGGTGTGCCGAAACGTGCAACCCAAGTGTCAATGAAGGCCCATGCTACATCCGCTGTTGTCGTTGAGGTCAATGGTACTTCCTCCAGCCACTTGGTGGTTTGATCCACCATAGTCAGAGGGTGAGTTAACATGGTCAAAACGTCACTCTGGTACCTCGAAGGTTTTCAGTGGTGCCTTGAGGTGTCTTTGCACTTTAGCCCGCTGACATGCTACACAAGCTGAAACCCAGGTTCGAACATCCTCCTTCTATCCATGCCAAACAAACTTTGTAGAGACCAGTTTCTGCAAAGCTTTCTGCCCTGGGTGTGACAAACCTCGGCATTGTCGAAATCAGCTTGCCTTCACTGCACAGGTACCACTGGACAAGGGTGGCCTCTGGAGACATCACCCATCAGCGTAACTCCTGCCTCTTTAAAGCAGACATCTGCTATTTTCAAACTTGAGACAGCTGTTCTGTATTGCCTGTACCTTGGGATCAGAGTGCTGGTCAGCTGCTAAACAAACAAAGTCCATACCCAAGTGCACTGCTTGCACTGTGGCCCTGGAAAGGCAATCTTCCACTACGTTGCTTTTTCCTTCAATGTGCTTGATTTTCAAGGATCTTGATCTTACAATGTGTGCAGGATATTAGATCAGCTATGGCTGAGACAGGTTTACAAAATCATTGTAACATTATCTCATGTGTTCAACTCTTGAGTCAGTCTGAATTTACAGGCTGTTGCCATGAGAACTCTAAGATGTGTTTCAAAGAAAAAACAATCCAGAATTGTCAATGTCAACTGTTGTATACAGCTAAGGAAAGATGAAACACAGGCTGGATTTAGAATGGCAGTAATAGTACTAGTATAGTACTCTTAATTCAGCTCAGTATGTGCTTTTATGTATGTTCAATAAAGGCGGGCGTACACGGTGCGAATTCTGATGGTCGGAAGATCGTATGTCCACGCACACGTCACGAGTGAGTTTATCTGAAAATCGCACAGACGAGGTGATATACGACATGATTTTTCGACCTGCCGATTTCCAAAGCATTCGCACAAAGTTCCGTGTGTATGTGAGAGAGTGAGAGAGAGAGAGCATGTGAGCGGAGCGCGAGCTCAAATCAGAATACCCTTTGTGTCATGTTGGATAGAAAATACGTTTTTTTTTTCTCATAGACTAGTTCAAGCCATTAGTTTACGAATCACATTGATTAGTTGATTAATCACATTCAATTTCTTAAATACTGGAGAGAATAAACTATTATAATTAGCATTTATATAGCACTCAAGCGCACGCATAAACCTTGCCATAAAGAACCGGCAAAAGAAATGATTATGAATGTGACAAAAAACAGCAAGGAGACATTTTAATTGTTTAATAATCTAATGTTTTCTAAATCAGTGTCGGCTGCAAAGATAGTTGACATTGCTGACTCTCATCATCTCCGCAGTGGATGTGCAGAATGCACGTTTCATTCGGATTACATAATCAGAGAGAAGCCCATTTATTTTTATTTTGAATTATTTTGTTTAAAAGAAGGCATTTCAAGCTTTCTATAGATATTTTTCTCGTGTCTGTGAGGCAAACAGCCTATAGCTTCAGTTCATTTGAAAATGTTATAGCCTATAGTTTGTTCATTTGAGTTTCAGTTCATTTAGCCTATAAGACGCGCTCCAGATCAAGTGCAAGTGATCGCACCCGCACATCCATGAATATTTGCTTCTCATTTATTAAATCCAGGCAATTGGTTGATGAAACATTGATTAAAATTAAGATAACATTTTTACAAAACGAAATTCACTTTAAAGAAAGGCTTTCTACAAAACAAAATTTAATAAAGTGGTCAAAATCATGTCTGACCCACTCCATGTCTCAGATGAAGGCCTATTGCGCATCTTATGATGTATTCTGTCTTACTCATGCTGTTCACTTGTCTTAATCAAATAGATGAAATTAAAAAATAAATAACATTATAATAGGCATATTTAAACATAAATATGAAACTAAATATCTATTCTTTAATGGCTACCAACACGTACAGTACAGAGAAATTACATGTCGTGATCAAGAGCGGATCATGAGTCGAGTCATATCAAGCATAATTTATTTTTTAACCTGATAACTGTAGCTCCTGGGCGATCCGCTGTAAAATTAAATCTCAGACGACCCTGTCATACACACACTGCTAGACACATCATACAGAGCTCGCCCAAAGTTCAGCCAGTTTATCCGTCTTTTCAAATTCGCCGTGGCACTGTCATCTTTATCTTTCTTCTTCTTCTCTGGTTTTTCTTAGCTCCTGATTGGTCAACATCAGATAGATCGAAAAATCGGCTCGTTCAACAACACACGTCACGAATTCAAACCGACAGCTCACTAACTTTTTTGACATGTTTAAAAATGATCGGGAGGTCGGGAAGAGCTCGTAAGGCACTCTGCTCAGCTCGTAATTCCTTGCACATGATACGAGCTGCGACCATGCGAGCACACACGATTTCCACACGATGAAAAAAAATTGCATGCGAACTCGTACGACAGCAAAACTCGCACCGTGTACGCCCACCTTAAGGGTGGAAAAACAAGGAAAATTGAATCTTAAGAACCAATGGAATCACCCACTCCCACTCATGCAAGTCTGGAGAATCATTATTGTTAATGAAGTGGGAGGGATTATTGTTAATTAGCCAAAATCTGTAGAGTACAAAAAGACCAAAGAGCAGCATCTCAGCAGTGTGACTAGCTGTTGAACAATGGCAGGAATTTGGTGTGCTGTTCAGTTTCTGGTATTTTGGGTTTGTCTTTTCTGTCATGCTGTTCCACAGTGGAGTAATCTGCCCCAGAATCCTCAAGCTCTGATGCTCCAGCAAACTGGTCAGCGGTTTCAACAGCCAGTTCAACAACAAGCTAGTCAACAATTTCCTCAGCAGCTTCAACAAGCTAGTCAACCGTTTCCTCAGCGGTTTCAACAGGCAGCTCAACAACAAGCTAGTCAACAGTTTCCTCAGCAGTTTCAGCCAAAGCACCCAGTGGCGCAGGCAGAGCCCCTTGACAAATGTGCTGTAGCTGATTACGAGCAGATCCAATGTGGACCACCTGGTATCAGTGGTGCTGAGTGTGAAGCTATCAACTGCTGCTTTAACGGACTGCAGTGTTACTATGGGAAGGCAGGTAAGTGTTGAGTCAATAAAAATGTGTTCATGTTAATCCTCAGCATTAACCTGCTCTTGTTCCAGTGACTGTCCAGTGTATAAGAGATGGTCAGTTTGTGGTAGTGGTGGCTAGAGATGTTACTCTGCCTCGACTGAGTCTGGATTCAGTCCGTCTCCTGGGTGGAAATGATCCACCTTGCAGTCCTGTGGGATCCACATCTTCCTTTGCTATATACCAGTTCCCTGTCACTGCATGTGGCACGAGCATGATGGTGAGTAGCTGCTTGTGGTGGTTCTGCATGGCGTTGATTGGACTAAATGCCAATAGTGTTACTGTTTGCAGGAGGACAGTGGATATGTGGTGTATGAAAACAGGATGACCTCCTCGTATGAAGTGGGGATTGGACCACTTGGTTCCATCACAAGGGACAGTCATTTTGAGTAAGTGATGTGTGCTTTAGTGTATTTTTTTTTTTTTAATCCGTGACAAATGCTACAAGCTCACTGTTTGTTGTCCAGGTTTCTCTTCCAGTGTAGGTACTCTGGTACTTCTGTGGAAGCTCTGGTTGTGGAGGTCAACACTGTTCCTCCACCTCCACCAGTAGCTGCTCCTGGACCCCTCAGGGTTGAGCTTAGACTGGCAAATGGTCAATGTTTCACCAAGGGCTGTGCAGAAGGTAAGTGTCTATCCCAAGTATACATAAATCCTATCTGAAACTCCAGGTTGCAGCAGTTTCTGGTTAAACGCCAGTATTCTTCCTCAGGGGACGAGGCGTACACATCCTACTACAGTGATGCTGATTATCCGGTCACAAAAGTCCTGCGGGAGCCTGTGTATGTTGAGGTGCGCATTTTGGAGAGGACTGACCCCAACATTGTCCTGATGCTGGGACGTTGCTGGGCGACATCAACCCCCAGTCCACTCAGTCTACCCCAGTGGGACCTTCTGGTTGATGGGTGAGTATGGCCAGTCTTTATCCATCTAGTGTGCTGTAAGGCACTTCTGACTGCTGCTTTGATTTCCAGATGCCCTTACCAGGATGACCGTTACCTGACCACATTGGTTCCAGTGGCTGGATCATCTGGTCTTCAGTTCCCAACCCACTACAAGCGCTTTGTTGTGAAGATGTTCACATTTGTGGATCCAGCATCACTGGCTCCTCTGCAGGAAACTGTATGCTCTAAAGCCTCACCTGAAACCTTAAGTCCCTTTTATAGTGAATTCTATTGCTTAACCCTTTCTCCCCTCTTTTTTAGATCTTCATCCACTGTAGCACAGCAGTGTGCCATCCCTCTTCTGGCTCCTGTGAGCAAAGCTGCGCTAGGAAAAGTGAGTGATTTTGCTGTTAGTGACTTTTGTTACAGTAACAATTCTGTAAGTGCTCATGCTCCTACCGTTTATTTTACAGGACGAGACACGCACGTCAAGACCATCTCTAGTGGGCAAACTGTGGTTTCTAGTGGAGAAGTTAACCTGGTCAAGTCAACTTGGTTGTTTTAATAAATTGCAAGAAACCCAATATTGTCTATGGTATTGATTTCTGACGAGTAGGGTTTTTTTTTGTAACCGTTTTCAGTTTGGTAACACTTTAGTATAATGGTCTGTCAAGTAACTATGCATGAAGTAATGCAAGACTGAGTAGCTGAAGTGTTTATTGTAGTAACTAATACTGATTAGTTAAGCTTGTTTCTGTAAATATCGACTTTAGTACTAAGTTCCTTATTAGCTAATTGACAATTACTGTATGAGGGTAGCGTCATTAAACTAACTAAGGGATGAATTGTAAAGAACCTTATTGTCTGTCTGAGACAGTCATTTGTACTCCGAATAAAGTCATAAAATGCATCACTAATTAGGTGTTACCTAGTCACTATGCAGGAACTACTAGTGATCTGGACCGTTATTTTAAAGTGGAAAAGCATCTTTCACTTATAAATGGTCCAGACCACCAGTAGTTCCTGCATAGTGACTAGGTAACACTTGAGTAATACATTTCATGTTCCTGTTGAGAGTACAAAGACAATTGCTCACATCTCAGACACTTTAATGTTGTGATTAGTAGTAATTCTTTGGCATCAATAGGTAACTGACAAATGAACTCATTCTGTAATTAGTTCCTTATTAGCTAATATCTTAGTACTAAATTCAGTATTACTTACTGATTAGTGAAGCTTGTTTCTATATTAATAGTAGCTGAAGGGTTAATGTAGTAATTTGTCCTGCATAGTTATTAATGACGGACCATTATTCTAAAGTGTTACCTTTTGATTTTACAGGGTCACACTGAACCAGAGTTCCACTTTTGCTTTAGCAAGGTTGAGTATTCTGACTGAGGTGCTTGACTTGAACTAAAGTCAAGCTTCTGCCCAAGCCATTTAATTGAACTCTTTGCCAAACTCCAGTTGCTAACCTGGGCCCCCATTCTTCATGTTCCACGTGATATCAAATTAAGGGTTTTCAACTTTTGACTTTTTTACATTTAGTCTTCAGACTAACATGACTGCATGTATTGATACTCAAGCATGCCCAAGTCCCTCTAAGGTAACTTGTTAAATTTTTGTAATGCTTTTTTTGCCCAGTCATACAAGTACTGCACCATATCTGTGTCAACCTGCATTAATTGTCCTTTTTATCCCAAGATTTGTGAACCAGATTTTTTTTTTTTAGGCTAGTCCCAGTAATTATTGAAAAGTAAACTGGTGCTTTAATCCCTTAACTGTATCACAGCTGGGTTGCTACTGGAGGTGCCGTTTACACCTGGTATTAAGATGTTTTGGTCAATCAGATCACAAGTGGATGATGCTAAATACAACTGTAAACTGGGTCTAAGGTTACGTTTGCACGCCAACGATGTAAAAGGAAAAGGGGTGGTTTTTTGTGTGTGGATGACAATGTAAAAATGATTCCCTGTTCACACGGATCTGCGAAAGCCTAAATCCTGTATTATGCATGCCAGGTCAGTAGTTGGTGACGTCACTTTATAAAGAGACTATGCGCATATGCATTCTTTTACAGAGCACTTGCGCCAAATGCACATGCCTATAGACTATACTCGTAATACACACGTGCATGTCATTTTCCACAGATCCGTTTTTTTTTGTTTTTGTTTACATGGAGATGATAACGGTATCGTTTTCAGAAACTTGCACTTTGAAACGCGTTTTCAGGTCACCAAAACACCGTTGTCATGTAAATGAACGGACAAAACTCGTAAATACTCTAAAATCATTATTCACGTCGGCACAAATGATGTTCGACTTCGCCAGTCGGAGATCACTAAAATTAATATTAAAGAGGTGTGTGAACTCGCAAATTCAATGTCAGCAGAAGTAATTTGCTCTGGTCCTCTTCCTGTTCGTAGGAGTGATGAGATAGTTAGCAGGTTATCATCACTCAATGGCTGGCTGTCTAAGTGGTGTCCGCAGAATAATATAGGTTTCATAGACAATTGGAAAAGNACGTGATATCAAATTAAGGGTTTTCAACTTTTGACTTTTTTACATTTAGTCTTCAGACTAACATGACTGCATGTATTGATACTCAAGCATGCCCAAGTCCCTCTAAGGTAACTTGTTAAATTTTTGTAATGCTTTTTTTTGCCCAGTCATACAAGTACTGCACCATATCTGTATCAACCTGCATTAATTGTCCTTTTTATCCCAAGATTTGTGAACCAGATTTTTTTTTTTTTAGGCTAGTCCCAGTAATTATTGAAAAGTAAACTGGTGCTTTAATCCCTTAACTGTATCACAGCTGGGTTGCTACTGGAGGTGCCGTTTACACCTGGTATTAAGATGTTTTGGTCAATCAGATCACAAGTGGATGATGCTAAATACAACTGTAAACTGGGTCTAAGGTTACGTTTGCACGCCAACGATGTAAAAGGAAAAGGGGTGGTTTTTTGTGTGTGGATGACAATGTAAAAATGATTCCCTGTTCACACGGATCTGCGAAAGCCTAAATCCTGTATTATGCATGCCAGGTCAGTAGTTGGTGACGTCACTTTATAAAGAGACTATGCGCATATGCATTCTTTTACAGAGCACTTGCGCCAAATGCACATGCCTATAGACTATACTCGTAATACACACGTGCATGTCATTTTCCACAGATCCGGTTTTTTTTGTTTTTGTTTACATGGAGATGATAACGGTATCATTTTCAGAAACTTGCACTTTGAAACGCGTTTTCAGGTCGCCAAAACGCCGTTGTCATGTAAATGAACGGACAAAACTCATCCGTTTTTCTTTTAAAACATGTCATGTAAACGGCCCCTAAAATGTTTTGAGCTTGTCCACTTTCGATCACTTCCAGAGGTAGTCAAACTCGTTTGACCGGATTCCTTTCATAGTGTAGATGCTCATGTGGTCAAATGTGTTTGAACAGCCACAGAAGACTGCCTACTGACCAAGTGTGTACACATTATGGGAAGCTTGCTAACCAGACAGGATTTCAAATTTGAGGTATATTATTGGCTCAATTGCAGGGCTAGCCTGCACCCTGCTGCATAAAATATTGGGCTATACTGAAGGATTTTGATCTTACAGTGTGTGCAAGGTATAAAAACACTTGTTATATATATTACTGTATTTTATAATGCCAAATTTAAGAATAGAGCAGCTGTGTTGCCATGAGAGCT
Source organism: Anabarilius grahami (assembly GCA_003731715.1). NCBI lineage: Eukaryota > Metazoa > Chordata > Actinopteri > Cypriniformes > Xenocyprididae > Anabarilius > Anabarilius grahami. Next base: position 1,444,892 of record RJVU01020146.1, read on the forward strand.
CCAAGATGTTTCAAAGAAAAAACAATCCAGAATTGTCAAAACATAGGATAAATGTAGGATAAAACAAAGGCTGAATTTAGAATGGCAAAAATAGTACTAGTATACTATTCTGAATTCAGCTTGGTATGTACTTTTATGCAATAGCTGAATCCCAAATGGCACACTTCTATGCACTTTCGGTCTTGTGGACTTACAATGGCTGCCGTGTGCGTGTCCATTAAGTCCACGAGACCGTAGGTTGTCCCATTCGTCATTTTAGGTTTCAGAAGGGTGCTTGCGAGCGCCACCTTTGCAGCGGTTATGCGCCCTCGATGAGCACTTCAATTGAGCCCGCAAGTTTGCGAGCTACGCAGAGGCTTTTACTCGGCAGTCAGAGTGGCATTACGTCACGAAAGTGCTGACTCAGAGGAAGACCATGAGGGTTTGGATGCCATTTGGGATTCAGCCAATAAGGGTGGGGAAAAAAAGGAAAATTTAATCTTAAGAACCAATGGAATCACCCAGTTGCATAAACTCCCACTCATGCAAGTCTGGAGAATCATGACTGTTAATGTAGTGGGAGGGATTATCAGTAATCAGCCAAAATCTGTAGAGTACAAAAAGACCAAAGGGCAGCATCTCAACAGTGTGACTAGCTGTTGAACAATGGCAGGAAGTTGGTGTGCTGTTCAGATTCTGGTACTTTGGGTTTGTCTTTTCTGTCATGCTGTTCCACAGTGGAGTAATCTGCCCCAGAATCCTCAAGCTCTGATGTTCCAGCAAACTGATCAGTGGTTTCAACAGCCAGTTCAACAAGCTAGTCAACAGTTTCCTCAAAAGCTTCAACAAGCTAGTCAACAGTTTCCTCAAAAGCTTCAACAAGCTAGTCAACAGTTTCCTCAAAAGCTTCAACAAGCTAGTCAACAGTTTCCTCAGCAGCTTCAGCCTAAGCAGCCAGTGGCGCAGGCAGAGCCCCTTGACAAATGTGCTGTAGCTGATTATGAGAAGATCCAATGTGGACCACCTGGTATCAGTGGTGCTGAGTGTGAAGCTATCAACTGCTGCTTTAACGGACAGCAGTGTTACTATGGGAAGGCAGGTAAGTGTTGAGTCAATGTAAATGTGTTCATGTTAATCCTCAGCTTTAACCTGCTCTTGTTCCAGTGACTGTCCAGTGTATAAGAGATGGTCAGTTTGTGGTGGTGGTGGCTAGAGATGTTACTCTGCCTCGACTGAGTCTGGATTCAGTCCGTCTCCTGGGTGGAAATGATCCACCTTGCAGTCCTGTGGGATCCACATCTTCCTTTGCTATATACCAGTTCCCTGTCACTGCATGTGGCACGAGCATGATGGTGAGTAGCTGCTTGTGGTGGTGGTTCTGCATGGCGTTGATTGGACTAAATGCCAATAGTGTTACTGTTTGCAGGAGGACAGTGGATATGTGGTGTATGAAAACAGGATGACCTCCTCGTATGAAGTGGGGATTGGACCACTTGGTTCCATCACAAGGGACAGTCACTTTGAGTAAGTGATGTGTGCTTTAGTGTTTTTTTTTTTAAATCCGTGACAAATGCTACAAGCTCACTGTTTGTTGTCCAGGTTTCTCTTCCAGTGTAGGTACTCTGGTACTTCTGTGGAAGCTCTGGTTGTGGAGGTCAACACTGTTCCTCCACCTCCACCAGTAGCTGCTCCTGGACCCCTCAGGGTGGAGCTTAGACTGGCAAATGGTCAATGTTTCACCAAAGGCTGTGCAGAAGGTAAGTGTCTATCCCAAGTATACATAAATCCTTTCTGAAACTCCAGGTTGCAGCAGTTTCTGGTTAAACGCCAGTATTCTTCCTCAGGGGACGAGGCGTACACATCCTACTACAGTGATGCTGATTATCCGGTCACAAAAGTCCTGCGGGAGCCTGTGTATGTTGAGGTGCGCATTTTGGAGAGGACTGACCCCAACATTGTCCTGATGCTGGGACGTTGCTGGGCGACATCAACCCCCAGTCCACTCAGTCTACCCCAGTGGGACCTTCTGGTTGATGGGTGAGTATGGCCGGTCTTTACCTGACCACATTGGTTCCAGTGGCTGGATCATCTGGTCTTCAGTTCCTAACCCACTACAAGCGCTTTGTTGTGAAGATGTTCACATTTGTGGATCCAGCATCACTGGCTCCTCTGCAGGAAACGGCATGCTCTAAAGCCTCACCTGAACCCTTAACAGTCATTTTATAGTGAATTCTATGGCTTAACCCTTTCTCCCCTCTTTTAGATCTTCATCCACTGTAGCACAGCAGTGTGCCATCCCTTTTCTGGCTCATGTGAGCAAAGCTGTGCTAGGAAAAGTGAGTTTTTGCTGTTTAGTGACTTATGGAACAGTAACAATTCTGTAAATACTCATGCTCCTACCGTTTCTTTTACAGGAAGAGACACAAACGTCAAGACCATCTCTAGTGGGCAAACTGTGGTTTCTAGTGGAGAAGTTAACCTGGTCAAGTCAACTTAGTGGTTTAATAAATTGCAAGAAACCCAATATTGTCTATGGTATTGATTTCTGACNNNNTTTTTTTTTTTTTTTTTTAACTGTTTTCAGTTTGGTAACACTTTAGAATAATGGTCTGTCAATAAGTAACTATGCAGGACTGAGTAGTACTACATTAACACTTCAGCTACTATCAACTAATATAGAAACAAGCTTAACTACGTACTAAATTCAATATTTACTGAGAAGTTCCTTATTAGCTAATCAACAATTACTGTATGAGTAGCATTAAACTTAAGTGACAAATTGTAAAGATTATTATTGTCTGAGACAGTCATTTTTACTCTGAATAGTCATAAAATGCATCACTAATTAGATGTTACCTAGTCACTACGCAGGAACTACTAGTGATCTGGACTATTTTAAAGTGAGAAACATCTTTCATTTATAAATGGTCCAGATCACTAGTTCCTGCATAGTGACTAGGTAACACTTGAGTAATTATGCATTTCATGTTCCTGTTGAGAGTACAAAGACAATTGCTCACGTCTCAGACACTTTAATGTTGTGATTAGTAATTTACCATTTGTCAGTTACCTATTGATGCTACTCTCATTCTGTAATTAGTTCATTAGCTAATCAATATCTTGGTACTAAATTCGGTATTACTGATTAGTTAAGCTTGTTTCTATATTTTTTTTTTTTTTCTCGACTGCTTAAACACATTTCTTGAAACCATGCCTCATATTCTCAAAACAGTTAACACAAATCCATAACGTCTCACCCAATTCCCCAAACATCCTATTTTCAGCTGAAAATGAAGCTCTACACAAAACCATTCACTCCTGCTGAAAACCAACCTTTGCCCTCAGACATTACACACAAGCTCTCAAAACCACACACTACAACAGTCTTACACACTGGTGAGATAAATTCAAAACATTTCCAAAACTGGTAAGTTATGTTGCTTGTGGTTCCCCCCTCAAAAACACTTTCACTTGATGAACACAAGACACAACCAATGTATACATTGCACATTTTTATTCATAACACAGTAAAAAAAAAAAACAATTATAACAAAAATTAAAAAAAATCTACCTCCGCAGCTCTTTGGTCTGGGCAGGCCAGAGAATCTCATCCATGTCTTGGCAGGCTTCTTCCATGGCCTAGAGGAGGTGAACACTGATATAAGGTTCTCGGTCATACACTTTCCACCGCCATGCTGAAAAAAACTCCTCTATCGGGTTTAGAACTGAAACTCTATCTGTATGCGAGGCAATTTGATGCATTTCTTTATTACAGTAGCATAGTGCAACAGT
>RJVU01020258.1:4687-66620 GCA_003731715.1 Anabarilius grahami
CGATCTTATATATATATATATATATATATATATGTATGTGTGTGTTTGTGTGTATTTGTACATCCTAAAAATAGGCTCCATATTCTCTACACAGAATATAATTTATTTTTATATGAGCTGGAACATGAATATGAGCCAGACAGGTTTTGTGAGATTCACCCCATTATTCTCGTTTCAAAGGTTGAAGCCAGTCAATGTAAAAAAGTGAAAGTATAAAATTTTTTACTTTAATTCTGCAGCTATTGACACACTTGACTGATGGCTGTTTACACGCATGGACACAGGACCCGCATCCACCCCCGTATCAGATGTGAGGTTCTGCCACAGCATAAAGCCCTGAATGAAAGAGTGATGAACTAAAGAGTGATGAAACACTAGAGTTCATCAGTAGGACAGTGGCTATGTTCCAAAACAGGGATTTGACTTCATAGGCAGCATTTTGCATGATCCTTTACAGAAAGGAATCCCATAATGCTTTGCTACCAGCTCAATACAAAATAAAAAAGTAAAATAAAAAAATAAAAATGTCAGATGAAACTAGAAAATGATGATTATAAATACAATTCATTAAATACAGTGTTATTTTATTACTATTTACAAAACTATTATAGTATTTAAAGTCCCCCTGTGGTGAAAATCAAGTTTTTAATGTTGTTTTTATGTCTATGTGGTGTTTTAATATGCTTTAAGACAAACCATGTGCAAATTCATAAGTCAACACCATTGCTGAGTATTTTCTCTTTAAACTGCAGTGAACCAAAGTCTTAATCTCAAACCCACGGTTTGAAATCGCTGGTGTTTCTGACATCACAAACTACCTAACTACTACTACGTGGTCAGTTAATGATTTAGCATATCATTAACTGACCGTGCAAGGGAGTCTCAAAAGAAGGTTATCCTGGTATATTGTTCTGTTGATATGAAAAATCGGTTAGATTGAGCAATATAGCGCATGTATGATGTATATTATGATGTTATGATGAACTATATGCCTTTCTCCACTGACACTCTGAGTTGTTCAAAGCTTTTCTAATGATACTGATTGTCAGAAGACAGCTGTCTGACTCGTGAATGTGAACATGGTTTGTGTAACATTAGCAACACATTATTAGCTGTTTGATAACGTAGTAAAGCAAAACACTAATCATATTAATTACCATGTGTCCTATGTTGTAAAGAGCGATACCATTGTGCAGCGTTTACCTTAGTAAGTTGACCAAGTGGATCTCTGAACTGGAAAAAAAAAGTTTAAATATGTAATTTTGGTTATCAAAGGGATAAGGGATAAAATTATTGCCTACAGGGGGACTTTAATTTTTTTTAATATATATTCATATTTTTATATTAAAATGTTTGCTTTTATATTAATTTTTTTGTTTTTTTTATTATTTATATTTAGGTTTCATTTATTTTTATAAAGTTATTTATAATAATTTTAGTATTTAAACTTATCTTAGTTTCCAGGGCAACATTCTTTATTGTTAAGGATTTTTTGTTTTGTTTTGTTTTTGTTTAAAGGGATAGTTCACCCCAAAATGAAAATTCTGTCATTAATTAATCACCCTCATGTCGTTCCAAACCCGTAAGACTTTCATTCATCTTCAGAAAACAAATGAAGATCTTTTTGATGGAATCTGAGAGATTTCTGTCCCTCCATTGACTGCCTTTGCAACTACCACTTCAACGCTTCAAAAAGATCATAAAGAGATCGTAAAACTAATCCATATGTATTGAGCGGATTAGTCCAAATTTTCTGAAGAGACTTGATCGCTTTTTATGATGAACAGATTTAATTTAGGCTTTTACTCACATATAAACATTGATCAGCGAACATAAGCAGAAGCTCAACCGAACCTGAATGATGAACCTCATTGGTTACGCAGCACGTTTGAGCTTCCAGAAGAGGTTTGTGATCGAATCTCTTCAGAAAATTTGGATTAAACCGCATCAGTGGGCCCCGGTTGAGAATATAGCATTGTTTGCATAGCAACATGCTAACACTAACTCCTGAAATCAGTCAGTCAAGTCTTCCATGTGCTTTGCATAAGAAGCAATGTTGGCATGACACAAAGAATTTCTGCATATGTAGAGAGTTCCAAATCAATCACGCGAGGTTTCATTTCAGTTAGAATGCTGCCTTAAAAGGCAGTAGACAGCAAGGCAGCTCACTTGCTGTTATGTTTGGTTAATGGAGTTCTGTACACCGTCTAACCATTGACACTTCTCTGACTTCACAAATCACAGTGGTATGGCACGTCAGGAGGTCCTGGAAGTGTCTGTCACCACCAGAACCTCTTAGATGATCATACTGTCCAGGCCTAGATCGCGTCTGAACAATCTTTACTGATCGTTCGGTAGCCGACAAGCACAAAAGCTTCCCTGATGTGCTTTGAATCAAACTACACCTTCTTACTCTTGTCCTACTTGCTCTTTTGTGTCAATAATCACCATCATCATGACGGCAATCATACAGGATAAGTGGACCTCTATAGATAACCCAACACAGTTTTTATTTGTATTCTTTGTTGCTGCTCTTTTCTGTCTCGGTTTGTCTGTCTGTCTGTGCGTCTGGCTCTACATGAGACCTTCAAGTCATTCTTTTACAGCCGTAATCATTCCCTCTAAAGCCATTTGTATGGCAGTGTGTGTTTCCATGGCAACGTCTTTCACCATTTTAGTGCCGAAAGTGAATATGAATGTTTTATTTACACACACATTGTCCCAATTTATGCATTTCTATTAATCAGAACTGTTTTATATGAAACAAATGGCTAAATCAACCCTCCCGACTGTCAGCCAACACAATATTAAACGGAAAATAAAAACAGAAAAACGAGAGATGAGAGGCTATTTTTCCACTTAACCACATTTTGTTCAAATTGCATTATCTTATTACAGAAAATGGCATAGCAACCATCTGAACAATCAAAATCACTTTTATGTGAAATAAGAAAGATTTAGAGTAATCAGAGCCCGGAAATAATCTCAGAATATACTAATTTCAGGCAATTCCTATGTGATGAAATGAACTAATGAGAAATTAGTTTTGTTCCTATGCTAATGCAGCAATGATTAAGCTGTTTTACATTGTAGAGTGTAATCCAATAGACCGGTAACCCAGAAGAAGTGATCATTAAGATTCAGCCTATTCATGTTGCTCCGTAGGCAGGAGATGATGTGCCCTTCCCCCTAATGAATGAAAATCAGCCATGCCTGGCTGCAACAGCACTCCCCCCAAAAAAATCCCACAATCCTCGTTCCATTCTTATTTACAGAAACGAGATATTGAGGTGCTGCTGTATTAGACAAAGTGCTCTTGTCTCAGACTGGAGCATGTTTGCTGATTTGGTTCTCCGAAGAAACCCCTCATGGTCTTTCTGAGTGTGTGCCTTCCTAATAACCCCTTATATTTCACAAACAATCATGACATTTTGATCAGCACGCTGCTTCTTGCAGCTGCGCTGGAATGAGAGGATTAGAGCGTGTTGAAACTAGGCTGCCGTGCGCGAGACGAGCGCAGGATGCTATAGTGCACAGGTTAATTTCATTAAAACGCCAACCCGGGACCGGGAGATGCCGCCGGGGGAGCTTATCATTCAGCTGGCCAACGGAAGGGAAGTCTCAGTAAAAAACGAATCGAGCAGCCGGCTTCACGATGGCTTCTTCTGAAGTACGATGTCTCGGAGAAGCTGGGGAATCTCGGCCCCCAGTGGGCAGGATAATGATGCTGGCGAGGATGTGAGGAAACGATTCTCTCTCCTTCTCCCTCTGCGTTTCTACGGCTGTGGAAGAGGAGGGGGAAATCGCTGATCCATTTCCAGCCAACGGATTCCATTCGAGGAGCGACACTTGCGACGCACACAGGTGCCCGTTTCTTTCCAGTGTGGTAGTAAAGGCGTGTGAGTGTTTGTGTATTTGCAGTGGTATAAATGAGTGAGATTAGAGATGTCAAAAGGGGACAACGCAGCCTCCATCATAGATTGATTGAAAGGCTGAAAACAACAGGGTGAAAGAGCAAGAGGGAACAGATTCCGAGAGGGTGATAAATACTCATAAGGCACAGCGCTGCTTTTCCGGTCATTGGGAGAGAGAGAGTGAGAGAGAGAGAGAGAAACATTTGTGTGACGTGTGTGTGTGTGACAGCGTTCCCTCAGTGCGTAGCAGAGAGACAGGTCTGTGCGCTGACACTCAGTCCAACGGGCTGATGCACTCTGGAGCTGCGAACAGGACCCTCTGGGAGACGTGTGCCGCTCGAACTGTCGGAGATGCTGTGAAGACTCGGAGCTCTGCGCTACACGTGTTGAATCGCATACCTGCGTATCCCTCTGCATCTTAGAACACTCCACACGCTCGTGCATTCGCTCAAACCATGGATTCTCTGGCCAACGACACGGACGGGCTGGAGAACTCCTTGAAGTACTCCAAGTGCGACCAGACGGAGAAAATGTGGATTAGGCTGAAAGGAATGTAAGTGCTTCTTGTTTCATACTCTTTCATCAGCATGACTGGAAACCCTGGTTTGATTCCTGACAAGAGAGAGAATGACAGAGCTGTTTATGAGCGGTATGGTTGTGTTCACTGCTGGGAGTGGGTGAATCTTGACTCTTGGGGCAGCAAGTGTGTGAATGTAATACTAATGAGACTGTCAAGCCTAATCAAGCAATGTTGTTGTTCACATACTTGCTTCGACTGACAGTTTTGGTTGATGAATTCAAATCTTGAGTCTTTTAAGGTTCAGGTTCAGCGGTGTTTGGATTGTGTCATTTTATGGTGAAACAATCCAAACATCATTTTTTTGGGTTTGATTTTTAATGAAAATATGACGTTGTATTTTGCATTTCACCACCAACTCTGTGGTTAGTACAATTACAGCTAACAGTAGTATTGTGCACAATATGCAAATTTAAATGTTAATTTAACATAAATTTAACTTGTTTTTTTAGCAACAATAATTAATAATGGGTCATTTATGAAACGTCAAAGTTAACTAAAAATGCCAACTTATTTTTTAGCCACAATAAATAATAATAGATCATCTATCAAACTTAATATTCAAAACAGAAATAAAGACATACACTCTTGGACTCATACAATGCATAAAACCAAGTTTAAACAGTTAGTACATTCAGAAGTATCAGTAGTTCATGTTATACACACAGTAACATTCATTTAGCTGTAATTTAACATTAATTTAACATTACATTACAGCTTATTTTTCTGCTATAATGATTCAATAATGAATCATTTAGCAAACTTTATTCAAAACAACAATATAATGATAAACTTTGACTCTTAAATCTTATGGCAATAAATTCCTATTTTCCAGCATAAAAATAACTTTTTGTTGTTGGTCATTGCTAAAACATAATAACGTTTAATCTAATGTCAAATGTATCGGTGCTGGAGCAAAGGGCACTCTAATCAGGCGCTGTGACCTATAACAGAAGCAAATTTGTAGAAAGTCGGAGTCACTGAATTGCTGATCCCGGGATTTAAACCCTTCTAGTTCTATCACCTCCCTGCAAAGCTCATCCAAGCCTCTTTGGATCTATTTCTATAGACCGATCTTGCTCATCCATTCATCCCATTTTAGGTAGACAGTGTTGTTTGGGATGCGTCGAAACGGCTCTACTGCTCAACATCCAGTCCACAGTTGTTCCTCGTAAACTCCTTGTTGGAATAAACACAATCAAGAGCAAAATTAATTATTTTATTATGTTTAATATATAATCAATATGTATTAATGATTGATCTGCAATACGTCCCACTGCGCTGTCGATTTTCAACCTGTCAGTCTAAAACACATCAAATAACAGCTGCCCCATGTGATAACTAATTCACTGCAGCAGGAAAGTGAGAATTCCTTGTAATCCTGGCTTTGTTCACATTGGAAAGAGAGCATGCTGTTCTTGTCAGTCCTGTACTTTACACACGTAAAAGTACTTTTTTGTCCCATGGCATGTGCTCATTATGGCTGCAAGCTAATGTGCTTCCATTTTTTGTCTTACAGGCAGAAGTACAAACGCACATCTCAAAGGTAAGTCGAAAGTTGGTCTCTATCTGTGTCGCAGCAATTCATTGGAGGGACATTTCATGCATGACAAGTAATGCAAGCTAGATGAATTGAACCGCAATCTTATCACTCCAGCTGGGTCACTAATGGTTTCATTGCCACCTCCATAGTGTGGGGGTTGCATAATGGGTAAAGATCTGGTGTGCTAACGTGAAGGTTGCAGCTAAAATCACGATTAAATGGGCTGATCAAGGAGCTGGAGAGATATTGACATTACAATCCAGCGCTTTCACCTGTGCCAATGAACATGGTGCTTCAAGGAAACCGTCCCTGTAATTAGGCTTTGTTAAAGGGCTAAGCATCTCAATCCAGACAAAACCTTAACCAGGAACAAGACATTGGAGTTCTTCCATTTCCATGTGTGATAGCTCACACAATACAAACTGCACTCGCTGTCTGATGCTGTCTTATGATGTACGGATTACAGAAGTGGGGCAGCTCTGGAATGGAACGCTGAAGAGATTATCGTAACGTGTGCATGGCAGATCTGTATTGATATTCCTAAAACATTCTGGTTAGGGTTTGTTCTAAAGCCCTGACACTAAGTATTGAACATGTGCTATTGATTCAGCCCGAGCCGTTGACTAATTTCGAACCGTTTTGTGGACAATTTTAGCCTTGGGCGGGCTTTTGTGCAATTGAAACTTTCATGGAACATTGATAGAACACTTAATGTAACCAACAGCGACGATGCCATCATAATAGCCGCATTCTGAATTATGATTGGTCTTCTTTCTTACATCTATTTGAATACTGATTTGTGATTGGTTGCAGTGCACAGTCACAAAGGAAATGTTCCAATACCTAGTGAGCTCCCTACTGTCTACATAGCATGCTGCTTACATAGACAGCACCCAAAACCTGAGATGGAGACTTGACTCACAAATTATTTCAAATAGAGTTTGATGTTGCTAAGCTAACAGCACAATACTCTAACATGTATAAATGCATGGCATACACATATTTTGGGTAAAATAGTAAATTTTTAATTAAACTGAACTATTTTTTCAGTGTTTCAATGTTGATGACATAAGTACATACAATGTCTTCTGAAGCTTGTGTGGGGTTTTGGACAATATTAGTATAAATCCTTATCATTTCTTAAAGTACACTGAAAAAAATGTGTCTTTGAAGCAATTTTCACTCAGAAAATGCTAAATTTCACAAAGAAACGGCTCTATAGAAGCTAATAGTTTCATTATTCAGCTCAAGTCAGTTCAGTGGGGCAGTCGTCTAACTTGTTAGAGAGTCAGACTGGTTACCCGAAGGTTGAGGGTTCGAGTCTCAATACCATCAGGAAATGACTGAGGTGCCTTTGAGCAAGGCACCTAACCCCCAATCACTACCCAGGTGCCACAGCAAAAATGGCTGTCCACTGTTCCGGGTGTGTGTCCACAGTTTGCAGTGTGTGTTTTCACTACTCACTACTCCTAATGTGTGTGCACTAACTCGATGGGTTAAATGCAGAGGACAAATTCCGAGTATGGGTTACCATACTTGGCCTTCATATGTCACTTATGTTGATTCAACTCAGTTCAGTTATCGTCGATGCTGCTTCACTTGGTTTTGGAAAGGAGCATGGTCAAAGATGTCCATCTAGAGCATGTTTACATAAAAAACAATGGAAAAGCAGGGCAGAAAATGCGTTCTGTGTGAACAGCTTTGTTACGGTTTTTACATAACCAAGATCTCCACATTGAGCTGCTTTATTTTGGCATTGTTTTGAATGAGCAACGCAACAGCGCCACATCAAGTAGGTTCAACTGGATAGGCTAAGAAAAACTTGAAAACGCAACAAAACTTACAACATCATCACATCTCATGCGTCACTGCACTCTAAAAAGGAATTGTTGGTTTAACTTAAAATGTAAGTTACCTGGTTGCCTTAAAATTTTGAGTTCATTGAAATTAAAATTTGAGTTAATACAATGAAGGCGATTGGTTTAATCAACAGAAACTCAAAATATTGTTATCTGAACCACATTAATTAGTTAAGTTGATTTGACAAAAGAAAAAATTTTGTGATAACAAATCATGAAAATAATTTGTTAGTGTGATAAGAGTGCCTGACGCACACCTAAAATTCGAATGCACCATCTTTGCATTTGAATGTGGATTTTTATTTTAAATTCCAATGAATATTCAAAATTCAAATTTTAATTTGACAGCCCTATTCTTAGTGTCAAGATAACAGCAAACACTGTAAAAATCATTTTCATGATTTGTTATCACAACATTTTTTCTTTTGTTAAATCAACTTAATTCAATAATTAATGTGGTTCAGATAACATAATATTTTGAGTTTCTGTTGATTTCAATCAATCGCCTTCATTGTATTAACTCAAATTTTTTATTTCAATGAACAAAATTTTAAGGCAACCAGGTAACTTAGTTTTTTAAGTTAAACCAACAATTATTTTTTACAGCAAATGCAGCATTTTTTTTTTTTACCAGAACTAAATCCCTTTCCTCAAACTTTAACAATATTCATTTGCTGCCTTGCAAGCAATGCTATTTCCTTTTGTAAATGCACATTTAGGGACCCATATTAAGTAAATAGTAGTCAAATAATCATGAATGAATAATATTGTTAGTGTTCAAAGTACTTATATAATACAGATGTAGTGCATAAATAAAACACGTGTCAATGGATTTTCTTTCTCTCACACACATACATACACAAAGCATTACTGACTTTGAAGGGCCCTGATGCCTTCACTGGCCCTCCTCTATGTGGAAACCTCTGTCAAGCTCTTTTGTGCAGGCCAATCAGAGCAGTCTAGTTCAGGTGAAGTGGCCCTCGCACACCCCCACATTACTGCCTCTGATGCTAAACACTCACCTGCCCTCAGTAACAGCCCCACATTTATGTAATGCACGCTGAGAGGTGCTACTCAACAATGGCCTTCCTTCAAAGCACAGCTCTCCACTATCAGTTAGGCGGACCTCAGCGTGTGTACTTCAGAGATTCTGTGGAGAGGACAACAACATCTCTGCATCAGTATTCACCTCAGGAAACAAGAGTCGATTGGTAATTCATGTGTCAAAATCAGTCATGTGCTGAAGGTGTGAGAGGTTTATGTGGAAAACGGTGGTTACTGTAATTGGGTGAATCTCACAAAACCTGTCAGGAACAAGTCCAGGTCGCCACAATCAACAGAAAGAAATAAGAAATTATAATTAGCTTGAATACAATGAAGCCTTCTTTAGGACCATTGTGATTTTTTGTGACATTATTTTCATAACATTTCCTCTCGTTTAAAATTAAAAACGTAAAAAAGATGTGTTGTGGGAAAAAAATATGAAAAGAGTATTTTTTATGTCATGGTGGAATTGATGCTGGTTAAAATATATATGTGTTGCTTTACAGTAATTTGTAATAATGGGAATCAGCTTTTAGAATGAGAACTAAAAAAAGTTAAATGTCCCATGCATTATTCAGTTTTTCCCTTAATCTCAATAAAACATATTGTGTAAAAAAGTAAAATGTTCAGACGTATTACAGTAATGAGAATTTGCAGGGAAAATGTGCATGATTGTTGCTAAAATAATGTTACAATAGAAAAAAATCTTAATGGTTCTAAAAGGCTTCATTTTACTTTTCATTTTAAAATGACATGACCTGAACATGTTTTTATGAGATCCAACCAATGAGATTCCATTTTGTAAGTGGTTGTTTTTGTAGTGTGAAAGGTATATTCAACGACAATTAGTCCTATGGCGTGAACTTAAATAGAATGTGTGGTGACAGCGTGTGACACCTTATAATGCAGAAGATAATCAATCAAACTAATTATATCAGCAGTGTTTTAAGCGCGTAGTGTTCAGCAAGCTGTCAGTAATGAATAATGTATGGTGGTCTCATTGATTAAATGACTCTACAAGAATAATGAGTTAAATTCTATAGATGGTGTTAAAACAAAAATCTTTATTCAAATCTTTTGGAATTCAGAAGATGTGAGTGATGTATCCACTAGAGGCCCCCATTAAACTGTCCCAACAAAGTTCATTGAAAACATTCACATGCATAATGTGCCTCTTTACTCACAGAAACATTTTTGGAACCTTTATGCTTTACTGATTATGGCAAAGTTACCATTATTTTAATGTGTCATTTTAAACTGCACAGACTATTCTTGGTTTCAGCTACAGCAAAACCACTTCAAAGAAACCAAAAGCTTACTTGCACTGACCTTTACATTAGAGCAGCACAGTCCATAAGGGTGTTGAGTGAATATGAAAGTGTGAAGAGCTGTGCACAGGTTGTTCATGTAAGAGCTGGCATTGTGTTGGTCCTCTTTCTCTGAAAACACAACAGAAAAGAATAGAGCATAATACAGCAAATGTCGAGTAGCCATCCAACAATTTCCAGCTGTATTGTGTGTCATTAGCTGTTGAAATTTAAAGACAATGTATTAAACAACAGGCTTGTGAGATAAAACATTTCCTGTCATTCTCTGAGACAAAATATACACCTAATGTCAATAAATTGCACTGCTTTTTGTTGAATAAGTGCTACAAGTTCTGCTATTAGTTCTGAGGTCATCTATATGACAAAATTAACATTTGGCATGTATGTACATGTAAAATAGAGTCTTTCTCATTTGAGAAAAATTATCAAAAAATTCGATATTATTAGTTATTTTAAAACGGGCCAACTTCTTAAAGGGATAGTTTACCCAAAATTTAAATTTTTGTCATTAATCACTCATGTCGTTCCAAAACCATAAGACTTTCATTCATCTTCAGTACACAAATGAAGATCTTTTTGATGAAATCTGACAGCTTTCTGTCCCTCCATTGACAGCTACGCATCTGAAACTTTGACGCTTCAAAAAGTTCATAAAGAGATCGTAAAACTAATCCATATGAATCGAGCGGTTTAGTCCAAATTTTCTGAAGAGACTCGATCGCTTTATATGAATAACAGATTGAATTTAGGCTTTTATTCACATATAAACATTGATCAATGAACATGAACAGAAGCTCAACCAAACCTGCTTGACGCACGAGAATCAATACTGAATTTATTTAAGCTGGACAATGACACCATTTTCTTTAAGAGCTGCTGTGCAGCCAAAATTATTTGCCAGTTATCACTGTAAAGCTGCTTTGACACAATCTGCATTGTAAAAAGCGCTATATAAATAAAGGTGACTTGACTTGACGAGAACAAACCTCTTACAGAAGCTCAAACGTGCTGCGTAACATGAGAATGAACCTCACTGGTTCTCGCACGCGTCAAGCAAGCATGCTTGAGCTTCCGTTTACCACAACTGATGTGTGAGTTGATTAATGTTTATATTTGAATAAAATCTGTTCGTGATATAAAGCTATCATGTCTCTTCAGAAAATTTGGACTAAACCGCTCAATTCATATGGATTAGTTTTATGTACTTTTTAGTAACATTTTGAAGCTTTAAATTGGTAGTTGCGTAGCTGTCTATGGAGGGACAGAAAAGGTCTTAATTTGTTTTCTAAAGATGAACGAAAGTCTTACAGGTGTGGAACGACTTGAGGGTGAGTAAATAATGACAGAAATTTCATTTTTGGGTGAACTAAGCCTTTAAGTTGCAGTCGCAGAATGAGCCCATAAGCGCAACTTTCAGTGT
Source organism: Anabarilius grahami (assembly GCA_003731715.1). Lineage (NCBI taxonomy): Eukaryota > Metazoa > Chordata > Actinopteri > Cypriniformes > Xenocyprididae > Anabarilius > Anabarilius grahami. Next base: position 16,373 of record RJVU01020258.1, read on the forward strand.
TTTGAGCATTATACGGTGTGTATTTTAAACTAACTGCTAATGTGAGAAAGAAAATGTGACATCTGCAGAGTAGACCTTCCAGATATTTCTGCATTGTGTTGTGTGGGCTTCCTGTCAACAGGTTCCTGTCTCAGGCCTCGTACCACCTCTCCAGCATTTGCTAAAACATTCTGGTGATGTCTCCTGGCAACTGAGTGTTTCCTGTTCTCTGGATCTGTATTAATTTCAGGCTGTCCAGAAATTGGCAGATGTCAACAAACAGACCGGCATCCTGCGAGCAAAAAGGCTTTGGGGTGTTTTGTTGTGTTACTTTAGCTTGTTTGGGAACATGTAGCTTATTAATGTACTGTTGTTTCGGAGTTGTCAGAGGGAGGCGATCATGCGCATGCCAGAAGTGAGCGTCTGTGTCTGCTTCTTGTCAGAATTAAGCCACACACACACTCTTGCATGTGGTGAGAATGACTGCTATAGTTTATTTTATCCACTTCCTTTGTATGTCTATGATTTACTTGAAAGCCATTTACTTTTATTCCGTGTGTGTTTCCTAAAGCAAGCTAAAAACCATGTTTGGGTTAGTGCATTTTTATTTAAAAGGATAGTTCACTCAAAAAATGAAGGTTTTGTCATCATTTACTCACTATTATGTTTTTCCAAAATGAATGGTGATCACAGCTGTCCTTGGTCACACTCACAATCCACTTTCATTGTGGGGAAAAGAGCAGTTTGGACATTTTGCTGAACTTCTCCCTTTGTGTTCCATGCAAAAAGTCATTCATAACATGAGGGTGAGTAAATGATGAGAGAACTTTCATTTTTGAGTGAACTGTCCCTGTAAGCCTTTGTTTACTCTGACAGCAAAGTGACTTATTCATGATACAGCACTAGCCTCGAGTACCTTATTGCTTTTATAAAACGGTTTCCACACAATAGAAATATTAAAGCCAAAAATATGTATCAATGCAACTTTCATGAAGTAAATTTTAACTAAAGCCTTCCTTCCGCCGGAAAAAATAGCCCCTGACCGTGAACAGCAACAGAAGTAACATTATTAGGCCATTAGATGGCGGCAAAGACTGTCTTTTTGAGTGTGTCAGTCAGTAGCGAAAAAGTTTACATTGAAAAGACTGAATTGTTGTGAACACAGAACAAGACGCAACTGACAAATGCTTTGATTAGTGCCGTCAGTCACGGGAAAACCCCTTAATTGTTAAAAGGACAAGATAATACATCGGACATTTAAACAGATTTTTTATTATGAGCATAGGACTGACCTGAAGGAAAATGCTAAATCTGAATGCAGGTAATAAACTCGCCCATTCGACCTTTTTCTCACAATACTCTTCTACATAATACAGTCATTGATCAAAATGGACTGTAATAAGAAAACGTCTATTTCAAATAAATGCTGTTCTTTTGAAATTTCTATTTAATCAAAGAATCCCAAACAAATGTATCACAGTTTCCACAAAAATATGAAGCAGCACAACTGTTTTCAACATTGATAATAATACGAAATGTTTCTTGAGCAGCAAATCAGCATATTAGAATAATTTCTGAAGGGTCATGAAGACTGGAGTAATGATGCTAAAAATTCAGCTTTGCATCACAAAAATAAATTACATTTTAAAATATATTAAAATAGAAAACAGTTAGTTTTGGTTGAAAAAATGTTTCACAATATTGCTGTTTTACTGTATTTTTTTATCAAATAAATGCAGCCTTGATGAGAAACCTTTTTCAGAAACATTAAAAAAAACAAAAAACATAACTGACTCCAAAACTTTTATTCTGCATACATAATTTTAATTTTTAGCTGCAAGAAAACTGATTTCTTGTCGAAACCACATGACATCTTATTTGTGATCCGATTTTTCAAAAGGTTTGAAAGCCCACAAATAATTTGAAGGCATCCTGCAGCAGGAGCACCTTCACTACCAACAGTACACAAACCTCCAGAGCTAAAACTGCTGTCAGTGTGAACAGGGCTTCAGCTGGCAGCTGAACAATTTGTTTAGTGGACTGGAATACCAGAGCTTGGCACCATATGTTCGCCCTGAACAAAAAGCCTGTACGACAGTTATCTGCGTCCTTATTTAGAAGCCATCCAGTGATCTGAGAAATTTTCTGAGAGCATGATTTGTCCTTGCTTGTTTAACCTCTCCCTCTCTTCTCATTTATTTTTTACCTCTCTTACTTTGTTGTTGACTGTCTAAATAAGGCCACCTGACTTTGATTAGATCACGGCATGGAGAGAGAACGGCTCCCTGACAAACAATTTTGCCTGAAAATGAAAGTGTAGCAATGCAATTACCATTTTCTTGCATTCAATCAGTGAATGCTAGAGGCCTCTAATGGTTTCGGCAGACAACCAAATCCTTGCTTTCTTAAAAAGGCTTTGGAGCCATTTTTTGTGCAATTATAGAAGAATATAGGAAGAACATGTAAAACCCAACATCATCAATACTATATCACTTCATGTTGAGAGCACCAATCACCTCTGTTCTCAATCGCCTGCGTTGCAATCATTTTTTAAGTCATCAGTGTAAAGCTGCAAAGCACAAAAAGCTGTCTGTCAGTGATAAAAGAAACAGAAGTGAATAGAAAACAAAAACAAAAACCCATTTATTCTTGATATGAGCACTATCCGCTCCACGCTCAAGTATGGTTGCTATAGCAACATGAATCACAGCGTGAGGCTATAAGGTTAAATTAGGATTGCTTTATCAGTTTTAGATCGGAACAAAACTGCTACGGCTGGCTCTGGAAACAAACAAAGTCATTAGCAACTAAATGCAACAAATTTTTGATTCTCGTTCTGTCCATGACATCATCTAAAATTGTCAGAGCTTAATGTAAGTGCTTTTTTTGACACCTCGTTGAAGAATGAAAGAACACCAGGCTTGGTGGTACTGCAGTAATTTCAATGTCACTTACCCAACCTGATCGGCCCAGGAAAGGGAGAGAGAAAGAGAGTGTGAATTTACTCAACCCAGAGGAAAATTGTATTGCTCTGAGGTGGCTCGTTCACAGCTCACAAGACTTAAGTGAATAGATCAACAAAATATGAAAAGCATTTACTCACCTTCATGCTGTTCCAAATCCGTATGACTTTCTTTCACAAAATGCGAGTTTTTGAATAATACCCTGGAAGCAGTTTTCAAATACTCCAAGTCTGAAAATGCTCTAAAATGAAAAAAAAAAAAAAAAANGCCATGTGGACTACAAAAACTGGCATTTGACACCTGCCAATTCTTGCGTTTGAGATCAAACAACATTGTCATCGCTACCATAAAATTTGATTTACAGCGGATGAAAAGATTAACAGTGAATAATGACTTAAATTGCTGAAAAAAGTCACAACATATGACTTAAAACTTTAAAAAGAAAACTGAGTCATATGGACTAAAATTCATTTTTTATTTTTAGAGGATGAGTTCCCAGATATATTTAACATAGGATGATAACAATAATTATTGCAATATAAAATTATAACAAAAGTTCGATAAATGTTTGCTATAATGTTTATGCACTATACAAATCATGCTGTGGGGTAATGAATATAATTACAGAATTCTTGTCATTAAGCTATAGCAGTTTTTGTGCAGATTTACTACCAGCTTGCGCCAGCGCAAACCCTCTTTTGGCGTTAAAAAACTACTGTCGGGATTTACCAAAGACACACTGTGCAAAATTAGCACTGAAAAGTTGTTTGTGCGTCTGACTTTATTGCATATGCATTTGCAGGAGTTTCCCTTTCAGACGCAAAATTTATGGGAGGAGAGTATTTAAATGAATCACGCAACACGATTTACTAATGTTTGCACTAGTCAATTTACTGGTATTTGCGTCATTATTTAATGCCCCCAAAAAAGCATGTCTTAACCCATTTTGTGACATGGCTGCAATTGATGCTGCTAGGAGGAGAGACAGCAGAGAACAAAGAGCACGTGGTAGAATGGAGAAAATATTTTCAACTTGTATTCATTTCTTTGGAAAGCCAGAGGAAGATGTTATCCGAACATATCTTTTTTCAAGCCTTGTTGGCCTATATATATATATATATATATGTGTACGTGTTTGTCAGATTACATGTAACAAGTTGTGTCGACCCGCATCTGATGAGCATCAGCTCTGCTTATTCGCAACCCAACATTAATTTGCACTGCTCTTGCTAGATTGCGTTGGTCATTATGGAAATGATTGGCTGTGTCTGTGTTCTTAAATTTGCACGTCAGCAGTAGATCACGCGCAAAGCTTGCCACTCCCATCGGCACATTTATGGAACTGCGGTCTCAATCTAATTTGCCCCGTTTAGTAAATCTGGCCCTATATGTCTTTAGGCTACTGTTTTTCATAACAAATACCACAGAAACAATATAGTAACTTTTTTTTTTTTTACCATGGTAGTGAGGTGCAATATGTGGTTTTACCTCTGGTTAACATGATCTAAATACTATGGAAGACTAATAGTTAATTGTTACAAGGTTGTTACAATTTTTAAATATTATGTTACTGTTTTTGTTAATGAACATATCTGCATCCAAACTCAAGCTACTGCTACTGTCAACTCAACTGCTATTTTTTAATGGACAAAACATGTAATACTAATTTGTTTGGCAAGTGTTTGTCATGTTGTGATAATGAAACCACAATTAATGCTGGTTTACAACTTTCACCCAGGAGCAAAACTCTGCCTTTAAACTTGAAAGAAATAAAGATTTGACATTTATCATAATAATTATATGAAAAATTGTATTGTGATATATAGTTTTTTTGGGCCATATCGCCCAGCCCTAGTTTAAAGTCATCATGAAATCAAAATGGACAATTTTTGATTTTTGTTTGTTTGTTCGTTTGTCTGTTTGTTTGTTTTTTAATGGAATATTGCAATATTTATTTTAAATGATTTATCTGAGCACATCATCTTTTAAAATTTCATGTGCCCTCGTAATATTTAATCAAATAAATTTCCCCTCCCTCTTGCAGCGACATCTCTTATCTTCTCTGATGACGTGGCACTATTACTGGCGCGAGGGGGGGGGACAATCTGTCACTCACATGAGACTGTAGCAAAATAGCAAACCACAATCATCCAATCAATTCCACATGAACAAAATTAAGTCCCACTGTACATTTTTTCTTGTTTAAGAAGCTATTTCACTTGGATATACGTCACAATAGGAAAGACAAGATCTAAATTAAAGTATCAAATTTGTCTTTAAAGGATTAGTTCACTTCAGAATTAAAATTTTGTGATAATTTATTCACCCCCATGTCATCCAAAATGTTTATGTCTTTCTTTCTTCAGTCAAAAAGAAATTAATTCCAGGGTTTTTCTCCATATCGGGATTTCAGCGACTACCAACAGGTTGAAGTCCAAATTGCAGTTTTAATGCAGCTTCAAAGGGCTCTACATGATCCCAGCCGAGGAATAAGGGTCTTGTCTAATGAAACAATCGGCCATTTTCAAAAAAAAAAGAAAAAAAAAAAATACTTTTTAACCATAAATGCTCGTCTTGCACTGCGCTGTGCCACACATTACATAATCACGTTGGAAAGGTCACGTGTGACGTAGTATAAGCATAAAGTACTTATACTACTGTATAAAGTATAAAGAACTAATACTTTAAATTCCTATGGAGAAAAAAATTAGAGTTCATATTGAGAAGTCTAACTGTTGATTGCAGACTTTGAAACATCTGAGCAGAATTTGAGCCATTGTTGTGATCTTTTCTGAAACACTAAAGGAGAAAAATCTATACACTTGAAAAAGGTCTCCATTTGCTGTCGAGGACAAAAACAACTGAGACATTAACAAGATCTGAGTTGTGATTTTTATTCCTGTGTGGGAAGTAATGCTGCTTTTTAATTCAAGCTCAGAGTCTATTAAGATAAAAAGTGTGCTTGAATGATGTTTTTGTGTGTTTTTTAAATTCAAGAATCAGCAGCTATATTTTCTAATTTTGATCATTTTAATATAAGATTATTTCCTCTTAATCGAATGTTCAGTCAAAAGCCATCAAGCCCATTAGCACAGAAAAAAACATCTTGAATAGTCTTCACATTTAGTGCCGCTTTGAATTGCAGAAATGTTTTTACGTGCTTGCAGATTTTTTAATAAGAAGTTTAAATGTCAAATCAATTCTCATAATATCATCATAAGGAATTTCATCAAAAGGGCTGTAACCACTAGCAACATACTCTTTAGCCTCATAATGGCACGAGCGATGTAAAGGGTCCTGAGTGATGTTTTCCTCAGCCTCCTGCGGGGAATGACTCATGCTTCCCCAAGGGCTTTCAGTCGGGGCTCAGTCTTAACAGAACGCGCTACAGACAAGCTAATTATCAGCACGTTAGCCTGCGTGTGCTAATTAATCCAACGTCTTGCTGTCTCAGACTCCCAGCTTTGTGTTCCACTGCCCCACTAGAACAGTTCTGCCACTTATTTGCACAGCACTGAAGTCATGGCCGGGCCATATGGCTCTGGAGAGCGAAGACCATTGAGATTTGTTGCAATGATTGATCTCACACACTGGTTTTTCTGTTGCCACAGGAAAATGTAGTCACACTTCAGCAGTTTTGTGTGGGAGGTCACAAGCTTCTGCGATTATGACACATACTGTATGAAGTAGTGCAGAGAGAAATCACAAATGAGATTTCTTTAACGTCTCAATTGTTTCTCCTGGACAGCATGGCAATCAAATGGAGAGTCTCCTGCCTTTTCTTCTGAAAAAAGACCATAGCAATCTCATTGATCTCCGGTAGTTTCAGAAGAGATCTCAGTAATGTCTCAAGATTTGCAAAGATGCCTTGTGCAATCAAAAGTCAGAGATCTAAACAGGAAATCACACATTTCTGATCAAATTCTTTTTAAAACAAAAATCTGAGATGTAATATACATTAAAAAGGTTATTTTAAAACTGCTTAGATATGCAAAAATGCCTCGTGCTATCAAAAGTCAGATCTCAAAATGAACTCAAACATTTCTCACCAAAAACATTTGCACACTGCAAAAATTTTTTTTCTTACTTAGTTTTTTTTTTGTTTCTATTCCAAAAAAATAAAAAATAAAATAAAATAAATCTTAAATCAAGAAGCATTTTCTAGACAAGTAAAAATGATTGTCTTGTTTTCAGACAAAATAAGTCAAAATAAAGTGAGCCAATATAATTATTGAGCCTTATAATCTGCCAATGGGGTAAGCAAAATAATCTTATTTCAAACCAAAAACAAGACTATTTTGCTTACCCCATTGGCAGATTATTTTGCTTGTTTTAAGGAAAAACTCACTTAATTTTGACTTATTTTTTTCTGAAAACAAGACAATAATTTTTACTTGTCTAGAAAATGCTTCTTGATTTAAAAGCTTCTTGAATTTTTTGATATATGGACTGGAAACAAGACAAAAAATCTAAGTAAGAAAAGCATTTTTTTGCAGTGTAATATCCATATTAATTTTATATTTTCAAACTCTGCTCAGATTTGCAAAGATGCCTTGTGAATTCAAAAGCCAGAGATCTCAATACGAACTCAAACGTTTCTCATCAAATTCTTTCAAAACCAAATAATCTGAGATATAATATCCATATAAACATTCTGGCTCTATACTGTTACTACATTCTAAAACTAAATTGAAACAGCCCAGCATTTTTTGAAGGGTATATGTAAATAAATACTCATTTGTGTTCATTTTTATATCTCCTACACTGTCAGAATGTGCAAACAGTATACCTTATATTTGTACCTTAGAATATTAATATTGTAGACGTAAGGTATAAACCTTTTAGGGGTAAATAAGGTACAAGATGTCCCGTTATGGGTACTGCAGTGACAAGCTGTTGTACCCCTAAAGATATATATACATTTTTTGTGAAATAAGCGTAAGAAATGTAAGAAAAAGTGTTAACCACACATCAATGCAACAAAACTGAGAGCTCTAGTACTACGTCTGTCTCTGAAAGTGAGATTATTGACACCTATTTAAGCTGTTTTAAGATATTAACATATTTACTAAAGAGTGCATTTGTATTGTGGAACAAATGTTGTTAAATTATGAGGTGACAGAGGCACTTCAGGACTGGAATGCGGAGAAAGCAGCTGCAGTTTGTTGCCATAGAGACCAAAAGCGCAACGTGTGGTGCAATGAATTTTTTCAGCGTTTTTACCTGGAGTTAATCTAGATACAAAAGGTTGAAAGCATTCCACAAGACTTAAAAGATGTAACCACCTAACAAGACAGAAATAGGCCTATTAATTTGAAGACTTGTAGGTTTATTTCTATGACATGGAGTTCTGGTGAATAGTAAACATAAAACCCAGAAATAAATTATGTGCGGGGTAATAGAAATCAACACTAAGGCCTTGTGTCCACCAAAGAGTTTTTTTCCCCAGAGGCTAGCGTATTTATCTAATTGTTTTCAATGGGAGTGCCACGTTTTTTAAAACGCCAACAGTGTGACGAGGTGCTGAAAGTTGAAGAATGTTCAACTTTGGGTAAAATGCTGCTCTCATCACTGTCACTTTTTACCCAGCCGTCCAATCACAGTGGAGGAGGGGCGGGACAAATACAACACCGACCAATTATCACATTCTGCTTGTACACCAATAACAAACGACGACAACAAGCACATCTCTTCATCCAAAACTGGTGCCAGAGCAAGTACGTTACATTGTGTCGACATTTTTATATTCAGAAACAAACTGTTTACTAAATCAGATACTAGTAACAGTTCCACGGATATTCCGTATCATACAAAGTCCCTTTAAGGCAAGTCATTTCGGTTGCCATCTTTGAAATTCCTCTTGGGCAGCTATTTCAGTCAAAGTCCCTTTAAGTCAAGTCATTTCACTCGGCGGNGTTTTTTTCCCCAGAGGCTAGCGTATTTATCTAATTGTTTTCAATGGGAGTCATCTCTTCATCCAAAACTGGTGCCAGAGCAAGTACGTTACATTGTGTCGACATTTTTATATTCAGAAACAAACTGTTTACTAAATCAGATACTAGTAACAGTTCCACGGATATTCCGTATCATACAAAGTCCCTTTAAGGCAAGTCATTTCGGTTGCCATCTTTGAAATTCCTCTTGGGCAGCTATTTCAGTCAAAGTCCCTTTAAGTCAAGTCATTTCACTCGGCGGCCATCTTTGAAACGCCTCTCGGGCGTGCGAGTGCACTCCAATTTTCTCCAAAGCTGCTCACCAAGCTTACGATTAAATTTCATATTTGAAATCTAACAACAACTGTATCATAAATGTGGTTTCAGAAATGACACCAAAGTTTTATCACGACACTCTCAACTCTATGGTGCGGGATGGAGGTGACTTTTGACCTTTGTGTCATGAGGAGATCATGGAAGGAAGGAGTCCAGGAAGAAGAAAACATACTTTAAACTCAATGTTAGGGTAATGTGCCTTCTTTGGTGTGGTACACAAGGAGAACAGGCACGACAATCTGTCCATTTGTGCTTTTACCATCGCCTTTAAGGAAGTCCAGTGATAATCCTTTAAGTCTGTATTGTCCTTTTGAATATCTGCTGTATCCTGGATTGTGAAGTCTGTTGCTATAGATACTGTGCCTGGTGGCTTTTATTGGGTGTTAGACTTATCCTCCATCTTTGATCCCTTCATTGGCTACTTTCTGCTGTATTATACCATATGGATATGTTCATGACATTTATAATTGGGCTGAGGTAGAATTTTCCACATTGTAGATTCCATCTTCACATTTCCATTCTGGCTTTAAAAAACCCCATCAAGGATTGTGGTGGGATAAGGATTCTATACCGCAATCTCAACTGTTTTTGGCTGCATATGGTAGTACTGTTTCAAAAACTAGCATGCAGTAAGTATGCAAAACCTGGTTGAAGGAAGAAGGAAGCAGTGTGTTCATATGCTTTTGCAGATGAACTATAAACTACAGCAGATGTTTCTCAAAGATGTTGCTTTTAGTCTATTAAGTTACTCAAAAATAAATAAAAAATTATATTCATATATAGACAATTATTTGAATACACTTCTTCTGTAAACATGTTGAGAGATGCACCAATATGACAGTATGATGCCGAGAAGCCAATAAATATTTTAATATTATTGCCTTTACTCAATAAATGGCTGATGTTACAGCCCAACACTGTTTTGTCACTAAACACTAAAAACTAGAAACTTAAAAAAAACAAAAAACAACAAGTGAATTTATGCTTAACATTATAATGTACATATGAAAAAATGGATATTTATTTTTGAGATTTGCTAAAGTATACATTTAACAGTGTTAAATTATTAGTGTTTTTAAAGATTAACTTGTAATAAATAGTCAGTTTTGGTTTCGTTTTCAATGTGTTCTGTTCCTGTTTTGCCTACCTGAGTTCCTAGTTAGTTTCATTGGTTGTTAATTAGTTCCTGTTTCTGTTCAGTTCATTGCCTCCCTGTGTATTTAAAGGCCCACTGAAGTGCCTTGAAATGTTCAGCGTTATTCAGTGTGCTGACGTAATTTCCACCGCAACAGGTAGACAGGGCGGGACTTATCGAACAGCTCCGCCCCTTTTTTTAAATAGCCAATATCGTTCCGTTTATATCACAGATCGGCCAGAGCTGTTAAAGATTTGGTTTCCTTCTAATCTCTAACCGTTTCTCCTCCTAATCTCCTCCATATCGCTTTAAAATACAGCATTCTGTGCAGAATTCAAATGGGTCCAATGCGTTTTGATCCGCTTTGTGCTATTGTGTCTCTGGAGCGGAGCAGGCTGTGTGGTGGTTTGCGTGATACTAACGGGAATCCAGAATAGAAAGCATATTTACAGTGTCTGTATCGTTCCTTGTCCCCTGTATAGTGCATTATGTGCCATTCACCATGTAGAAAATAGTAAATGTGTGAACGAGTGGCCGATTCCAGCCGCAGCTTCAGCGTCTATTTATAATGTAGGGGGCGGGACGCTTCATTTGATTAGACAGAAAATCTGATTAGAAGCTGAAGTGCAAATTGATGTCATCAAAATCATTGATCCATATTGGAAGTGAGAGACTGTAAGTTTTGAATGCTTATAGGAAATTTTGTAATTATAATTGTTTTGAAGCACACTAGCTTAAAGATAACAGAAAGGATAACACATTCATAGTAAAAGCCAAAAAACTTTCATTTTGATTTCATGGAGACTTAAAGCCCTTATTTTCCTCAGTTCTTTGTTCATTCTTGTCTTTATTTTACTGTATGTGGTTGTGTTAGTTTTCTCCTGTGATCTCCTGTGTGTCTCATTTGTGGATTAATAAAGAAGTGTTAGTTTGGATTCTCCTGCGTCGTGCGATTACTAGAGCCACAGAATGTGACAGAGCTAGGCGTTAGATGATGGCAAAGGTAATCTAAATGTAAAAAATAGGTAAATGAGAATGCGCAATTAAATATACAACACTGGCCAAAATATATCCAATATTAACTGATACTGATAAAAAACTCTAATATTCATCAATATGGTACTATGCATCCTAAAACATCTTCATTAAAAGTTTAACAAATTAAGGATTTTAGTATTAAGTCATGTAGTATAACCAAGGAGGTGTACAATACCTGGAGAGAGTTATATCCATTAGCATTCCCATTCATCTCAATTGTCAATCACGTCACTGTCGAACTGCACGCAAATGACAACATGACGTTGTTGATTGGCAATGGCAGCACAACAACACACACAGTCCCACGGTCTTCAGTGACTATACTGAAGCAGTGACATCAAAGGCAGCAGTTGTGGAAAAGTACAGGTCCATTTCACATTTTTAAAAGCCTCCAAAAAGAATCAGGCACTGGTAACATCTAATGTAATAAAATTATATTTTATCACTTTATATGTTAAAATTATTTCATCAGAATATGCTGCTTTTGAGTGGCCGTCAATCTAGCTGCTTTTCAGAAGCAGATGGTGTAGTTACAGTGTCTACCAGCAGGGGCTAGTGGGGTAAAAGCAACATGCAAGAAAGCCATTTTGTTGTCATATGACAAGAAAACCAGGAAATGATATCACACAGGCCCTAATGACCGTGTGGCAAGGTCAGTATTTTTTTTTTTTATATCAACTTATTGGATATTTTGATCTATTTATAGCATTGCAATGTTAGTTTAGGCTCTTGTATGTCAAATGACTCCAAGAAAACTTCATGATATTTGTAAAAAAAACAAATAGGCCTATTGATTTAACCTTGTAGAAAACAATATAAACATTTTTCCAAAGTGCATGAAGCCAACACAAATACAAAAAGTGCATTTCTAAAAACTTGGCGCATACATTTAAAAGTAGATTTTGCATTTAAAAATGCTTTCTCCTTTTCATCATCTCAGACATGCTTATTTATCATTGAGCCTTATGCAGTTATTAAAATAACATCAGATATGCCTATGACATATGCCTAAGCCGTATGTTGTATTTCTGAGCCTCATGATAGATGAGTAAACAGTTTGGATTGTTTGTATTTTATTTGATGGGCCAGTTACGAGTAACTCAAACATTACTCAGGCTCTGATGTCAGATTTATCCCTATATTAGTGTTTCTTTGAAAGTTTTACACACAGTATATGCTCCATCTGTGTCTAATCACAGAGCCTGGATCATTTCGGGATTACCTGAAAGAACTGGGATCTGTTTTCGTATGAGTAATGCTGACTTTATGTGAAATTTCCTACATTTGAGTGCACTTTTACATTAATCTATACAACGTTTTACCACTTTTAGCCCAGTGCTACATATTTTTATTAGTGTATGCTGACAATATATTTTTATTTTGTTTCTTTCATTTTAATTATGATAATTTGACAGTATATAATTGTATTTGGACTAGTATTTCTCCTTGTCCTAGTCTTCATATTTTTACCTTATTAGGACACTCCAGTCTCTCTCTCCAATGCACCATTTTTATGTGACATGTCTTGATTTTATAGGCCTTTTTGTATATTTTTTATTTCTTGGTTGATTCAGTTTGTCAGTGAATTTGTCACGTATTAACAATGCATCTTATCTCTGAATATTTATTATCTTAATGATCCGTTTTCCAAAAATTTAAAGTTTGCAGTGACCCCTGATACACCTTGGGTTCACAGTGTTGTACTTTGGTTTGTGTTGTAATCTTTTTTCTTTTTTTTTTAGAACTGCACATAGGGTCTACCTTACTGACCAAAAGAAGAAATATGCTGTTTTACCCAAACTTTTCAAGACCCTACAAATCAAAACTTCATTTTTAGACATAATGTGATGAAACTAAAGCCTATTGGCTGTTTAAAAAGATGACACAAGCCCTTTCAAATGTCCTATCTCGTATTTCCTGTGTCAATAAGAAGATCAGAAAACTGAATTAAATGGGGTCTTAAAACAGGTTTATTTTTTTAATCTCTGGACCTACACTCTTAAAAATAAAGGTTCCAAAAGGTTTTTCAAATGTTTTTAGTAACACTTTATTTTAAGGTGACTTATTACACGTTACTACATGTACTTACAATGTAATAACAGTAAATTATGCATAATTACAGGTAACTAACCCTAAACCAAACCCTAACCCTAACTGTAATTCTATAGTAAGTAAATGTAGTTATTAATATTACTCAGTGTTTATTTGAGTAAGTACAATGTAACTATGTCACCTTAAAATAAAGTGTAACCATATTTTTTTATTAGTGTGATGAAAATTTGAATAATCTAAAGAACCCTTTTCCACTATAAAGAACCTTTTTTCAATGGAAAGATTCTGTGAATGTTGAAGGTCCCTCATGGAACCATCAATGCAAATAAAGAACCTTTATTTTTAAAAGTGTTTTAAGAGTGAACTGCTGTAGCTAATAAATCTTACAATAAAATATATCTTATTTTATCTGCAGTTTCAAATAACCTTTATCTAATACTACATATTTTGAACAGTTGACAGGCCGTGAAATGTACGTGTTTTTTTTAAAGATGTGTTTAATGATCCAGATAACATACTGTAGTACCACTTGCCAGATATGTTTCTTTCTTCTCTTTTTGATGTGTCTGTATCCATGCCGTTAGTCTCTGAGATTGACATCCTCTCTCTTGAATATCATATTAGTGTTTGTAACCATTCCAGGTGATTCTCTGCCCCGCTCCGGCTAAATAGCCAAGTTTCTTTTGATTAAAGCACGAGAGACTACCCTGAAGAGCTCATATCTTTCTTCTTTTCTTCTCTTCTTATCATTTTATTTCTCCCTGAGGTCCACTTATAATTTTAGCGCAGTTTTGCAGTGCCAAAAACAGTCAGTATTTAGTTTTCCATGACAATTTTCCATTCTATCCCTGACTCTGACGATGTCCTAACCAGTCCGTGATGCAACAAGCTTCAAATCAGTTTGTCTTTCCACGTGGAGATAACATTTCTCAATAAAAATCACTGTTGTTGAGATAAAAATGTGTATGTTTTATGTGTTCAGACGTATTCATCTGACATCAGAAAGTTGTTGGAGCTCATAATAAGCCGTTTTGTCATCTTAAGAAGTTGTTTTGAGTTACAGTATATTTGCAAAAGATGAACGAAAATGTTTTAAACGAAAAAACGCACACCTCGCTCTGCGTCGCATAACTTTGTCCACACATCACACTAAACACAAGCCAGATTGTGATATAATTACTGTTTCCTGACATGGGTCCAGCCCCTTTTTTGACCAGACCCTGTCCGCCAATGTTAATTTGCGTGCTCGACAGCTTTTCTGGAAGGGAGAGTGGCTGTAAAGGAGAGGAGGCAGGCATTGAGGAAGCGTTTTTGCGTGAGGGACAGAGAGATAAAAGCCACCGTGAAGAGTTCAACTCTGGTGCAGGGTGCCTGGCTCTCTCTAAGTTTAACGTTTGGTGTTTGCCTGAGCGTTTTCTGTGATGTGGCCTCCATGGCCTTTTGCACTGGGCCGTCAGTGAGAAAGAAAAAAGAAAGAAGAGAGGGAGGCTGGATCGGGCAGAGTGCACACGGCAATGTGAGGAGCAGCTGGGGACAGTCTGACTGAAGTCTCTGCTCACACAATTCTTGAACTCGTGCTCTTAAATGGATGAGTATGTGACCATCAAAAGAAAGCTTCTCCATAGACCCATATTCAGGTAAGGGATTCAGCTGTGGCTTCCTGGTCACTCCAGTTAAATGTTCATTTTTGGGATTGAATTTGTCAGGAAACTATGTTTTGAAGTTGCAAAGTTTGTGTTGCGTTCTTGTAACTTTGAAGAAAGTTGGTTTCTGTGGTGCTTTAGCATGTATGGTTGTTTCTAGAGAGCCATGAGAAAAAATAGAGAACAAATTGAGAAATCTGCTTCTTTTTTAGATGTTTCAAAGGAGATCGGTGTCAGCAACGTCCTTAGATTTATCAATATACCAATCAAAAATTAGATATCTCAAATATTTCTCATCATATTTCATCCAAGTTTAATTTATTTGAGATATCCATGTGAATTTTATAGCATTATACACTCTTTCTGTACAACAGCAATTGTTCCATTTAGCTTTATTTCTCTTAAAGAAATGCAGGAGAAACATCTGAGACCGAGCTGAAACTGAGTTCTTTTGAGCAAACCTGTGAGCAAATAGTGCAACTAAAGTGTGACATTGATTCTCAGGGGCACTTTCAACCTTATCTGCTTTTGCTCTCTTATCAGCCACAATGTGTTTCAAAGGAATGGGAGCAAAATACCCTTCGCCAAATGCCCCCGTCTAATGTGGTTACACAGTCATTAGAGGCAGAACATTAAGCTGTGGTTCATTGCATTCCTCCATTATTTCAAGCAGGTTGCTAATCGCTTTTTTGCATGTAAAATGGAAGCAGATGTGCAACAGGTTCTTTTGCATGCTTTTGCGTTCTTGAGGATTAGGAGATATTGGCTTTGTTCCAAACCTAGCAAGCTACCTGTGTACATAATACTTAGGGTACTAACTGGTATGGGACCCCATAAGTGACTGATTTGGAACACTCTACACAGACAGCAACTACTGTACATGCGTCATACAAATAGCAGTTCTCACTTGAAGCTCAACTGATTTCAGCAGTGGTGGACAGTAAAGTATTTTTACTTTCTTGCTGTACTTAAGTACATTTTTCAAGTATCTTTACTTTGAGTATTTCTATTTTGGGAATCTTTTACTTTTACCTAACTACATTCCAAAGCATAATATTGTACTTTTTACTCCATTACATTTCATAAAAACATGTCATTCCTTGTTATTTTGAGCTGAAGAAATCATCACCCGCTCCTAGACGTGAACAAGCTGATTATTTTCAATTAACCTGTTAAATTGTTTCGCAAATCACACTGAATGATTCATTTGTGAATGGGATTGCATCTGTTCTTGAGTCAATAACTCACTGACTCAAATGATCCAGTCTGAGTGAGTTTCCAGTCAACAGTTCACTGAATCAAGTCTGGACAAGAACCAAGAACGGGAGATCCTCGGAGCTTAAGTGTGTGCCCTACTAATGGTGTGAAAAGTAAGTTACTAATGCCGAATTATTGTAAATGAAAATCATATTCAGGCCATGACTGTCAGTTGTTCGTGAACTAGTGCTGGCTACTTGACGATTCATAAGAATTCATAGAGATGCTGGACTGAGCTGTAATCTATTTAAACTCTATCACACCCCCCTCCCCAATCCTATTTTATGCAGTGGGATAGAGTATATAACATTGCAAAATAAATAAACATTAATCAATCAGTACTTTTTACTTTTAATAATTAAGTAAGTACATTCAAAATCAAGTACTTTTGAATATGAGTACTTACAATTTTTATTGGAGTAATATTTTATTAGGGTATCTGTACTTTTACTCAAGTACTTGATTTGTGTACTTCGTCCACCACTGGATTTCAGTACAGTTTGGCGTTAACATGTTGCTAAAGCTAATGATTTGGTACTCTTATGTGCATAAAAATGCAATACTTTAAAATATTATTTATGGATAATTTTTGTTATTTAATGAATTATGAATATGTTTATATTTAGCATTGTCCTCCATGTTGAATGTAATTTTTACTGAGCTTGTTGCAGTGCATTATAGACTGCCTTCTACATGCAGTGATGCCTTTAGAATTTGGCTGGAAGTTGTCTTAAGACTTTTTGTGTCAGAAGTATGCCAATTATGATGCATGTAGTATTTATTAATATTTTGAATTGGCTTTTATTTTTGTATTTTCAGTTTTCATTTTAATTTTACTTTAGGTTTTATTATTTTGTGTGTCAGTTTTACTAGGTTTTTTTTTTTTTTTATATATATATATTTATGATTAGCTTTAATTTATTTTTATTTCAATTTTAGTTTTAGTAGTTTTAATACTTCAACTTCAACTTATTTCAGTTAGTTCCAAGACAATATTTCTAATTTTTGTTTTTTATGTAATGTTTCCATTTTATTTCATTTCAACTTTTCCATCTACCCAAAATGAACTTAATAGTTTTTGTTAACGGTAACAACATATGTATACTACTACGTAGCAGCTTACTAGGTTTTGTAACAGAGCTGTACTGAGTTTGCAGTGGTTGTATGAGGGATTTTCTGAGTTCTTGGCTTTTCACTTATCCTGGGATATATTTGTGTGTGTGACTCTTGTTCTCTCTTGGGGGTTTCATGGTATGTTTTGTACCCCTGATGTTCCCCTTGAGGATCCTCTCCTGCTAACTCCAATATCAGCTGTGAGGCCTGCATGGCAATAACAGATTTGAAACTTACAGGCAAGGCTCTGGAAATTAGGCTTTCTCTACCATTTGTTTGCAATGAGTAACATCCCATTGGGCAGTTTGACATGACATCTGTAGTCCATCACATGGACCGCTTTGATGAACTGACGTTTACTATGAGGACCAAACAGACAAAATGAATCAGCGTGATTCAACCAACCATCATCTCTTTTGTTTCCTTTCTCTGCTGAATTTGCGTATTGGTCCTGACTGGGTTATGCTTATTATGGTAGCTTTGTATTATGAATAGACAATAAATTGTTGTATCTCCTTCATGAGACCTTCATTATCTTTTTATGGCGCTTATTCAATCTTATCTTTGCGAATATGCAAGAAGAGTGTCTTGGGAAGAATGAAGGGATCTGTCTTAGAGACTGAAGACTAAATTAGTAAAGGATTAAACAGAACCTATCAGGTTGCATTTTTGCAGATACTATCGTAATGCCAAGGGAAAACAATGGAGCATTGCACATTTTTCAGAGCTGACATCTTACTCTTGCAAGGTAATAGAAGTTCATAACAAAGCACAGAAGACAGCAATTGAATTAACTCCTCACATTTGAGATTATTAGCCTCAGTTAGCTAGTGAAAAAAACACATATAAGAGCAAATATTTTACCCTGCCTGTATAGTTGGAGTGTAGGACTGTATAGCCTGTATGGTATGACTTTGAATATAGAAGATCATGAGTGATTTTGGTTATGAAACCTGCATGAAATTTGTTTATAACACAAAACAGCTGTCCGTCTGCTTGAGGGGGGCACACGTTATATAACCTTAGTATAAAAATATGCTGAGAAATATTTTCTGAAATGTATTACAGGTAAACTTATATATATATGCAAAATAAACATTTTGGGGTCAGTAAGATTTTGTTTTGTTTTTTTAAAAGACATTAATGCTTTTATTTAGAGAGGATGCATTAAACTAGTCAAAAGTGATTTATAGTGTTAAAAAAGATTTAGATCTCAAATAAATGATGTTCTTTTGAACTTTCTATTCATAAAAGAATCCTGAAAAAATGTATCATGGTTAATATTGATGATAAGAAGAAATGTTTCTTTAGCAGCAAATCAAAATATGATTTCTGAAGGATCATGTGACCATGAAGACTGGAGTAATGATGCTAAAAATATCACAGGAATAAATTACATTTTACAATATACTAAAATAGAAAAAAGTTAATGTTTTTAATAAATAAAAAGTTAATATTTCCCAATATTACAATTTTTTATCAATTAAATGCAGCCTTGGTGACCATAAGAGACTTTCAAAAGCATTAAAAATCATTACAAGCATTACAGTCCCCAAACTTTTGAATGGTAGTGTATTAATATAAATATGAAAAATAGCAACTCTGTGGAATGTAGTTGATGAATACAAACATTCAGTTTACCTTGAAGCCAAACTGTGCAGAATGTATGAGCTGAGGAGTAGATTTTTACTCTCATAAATGATGTACACTTGTTGCCTGAAACCACTGTCAATCAGCCTAATAGGCCTCAGTAGCTTTTTATTTATTTATTTATTTTTTAAATCAACACTGACTTTGCAAGGAGTAATTATATATGTTGAGATCCTTTGAGCTTTTCATATGTGTAAGAATGTAGATTGTGCTAATTTGTCCTATGAGACTTGGATCCAATCTTTATCACATGACTCGTCACTAATAAGGTTTGCATACCAGAATCAGTCCTCTATAATCTGTGTTTTGAGAACATACAGTGCGGTATCTGATGTCTGTCACTATGGAATAAGTCAGCACAGATTTCAGGGGAAAACTCTGGCCCATAGTTCCTTATCAAAGCCAGCAACATTTAGGAAGTTAATGAAAAGTATGAATACAGTCATAACCTTGCCTTATTTACCCTTAGGCACATATTACATTTCACTCTACTGGGAGATTCAGCTTTCAAACCACTGACCTCACAAACACGTCCCCTGACATTTCTGGCTTGTTTCTAATAGAAAATTAGGCATGTGTTTTTTTTTTTTGAACATTGCATACTAAAGCAATTTGATAGATGACACAAACGCTCAGTAAATAGTTACTATTGGGTGGTATTTGATCAATCACCGATCTTGTGTTTAAAGGGGTATGACACAACAATACATTTAGAATGATTGTGTTACTGCTATTTCACCCTGCTCATCATATTAATACGCTGTCTGATTAGTTTAGCTTTCATGTGTAAATAGTGAAGAGTTTGTGCATTAATTGGTCAAATAAATCAAAGGCACAGTGACTGTCTCATTCATTTACCAGATTAATCCATCTGTTTATAATTTGATGACATGATATTACATAAGAATAAATCGATGGAAATAAGCCTCTGTTTTTTTTAATGTTTTATCCTGAAAGGTTGTTTGTAGTGTGTATTTTCAGGGACAGTATAAGTATGGACACTTGTAGAGTAATGAATGGGAGAAAATGCAACACTCTCGTCTGTCAGTTAGAAGAGCCAATTGCCTGTTAGTGCCAACAGAGAAATACAGTTGCATGATTTGATAACGAAGCAAAGTGGTGTCAGATTCTATTGCTAATTTGAAGTATGTCATTGAAACGTAATCTGTTTTGGAGATTTTGAAATAGACTCGAGCTGTACTAGCATGACATGAATATATCTTCCAATAATGTGTCCACCCAGCTAACAGGGAACATTCTCAACTTTGGCTAACGTTCTGGCAAGGTTACGAACAAACATCATTCCAGTAAAGTTAATAGAACGTTTGTTCAAAGTTATCTGGTCTTTAATAATGTTCTCAAAAGATCAGCACAAATACATTATTTTTGAACATTCAGAAATAATGTTTTCATAACTTAAAGGTTTAGTTCACTTCAGAATTAAAATTACCTGATAATTTATACCTCACCCTCATGTCATCCAAGATATTTATATTTCTTTCTTCAGTTGAAAAGAAATGAAGGTTTTTGAGGAAAACTTTCCAGGATTGTTCTCCATATAGTGGACTTCAACGGCTACCAACGGGTTGAAGGTCCAAATTACAGTTTAAATGCAGCTTCAAAGGGCTCTACACAATCCCAGCCGAGGAATAAGGGTCTTATCTAGTGAAACGATCGGCCATTTTCTAAAGAAATAAAAAAATAATAATTTATATACTTTTTAACCACATGCTCATCTTGCACTGCTCTGCGATCCGCCATGCATTACATAATCATGTTGGAAAGGTCACACGTGACGTAGGCGGAAGTACCGAGCAAGTGTTTACAAAGGGAATGTGCAAAGACTAAGTCAAACAGCCTATACAAAAAGAAAAGGTAAAAGAATGATGTCGGACGATTTTGAAATTGGAGAAGAAAATGAGATGGAGTTTTTCGCCCTACTACGGTAATTCCCCTACGTCACGCGCAACCTTTCCAATGAGATTACGTAATGTGTGGCGCATCGCAGAGCAGTGCAAGACGAGCATATAAAAAGTATATAATTTTAAAAAATATATAAAATTTTAGAAAATGACCGATCGTTTCACTAGATAAGACCCTTATTCCTCGGCTGGGATTGTGTAGAGCCCTTTGAAGCTGAATTGAAACTGAATTTTGGACCTTCAAGCTGTTGGTAGCCGTTGAAGTCCACTATATGAAGAATAATCCTGGAATGTTTTCCTCAAAATCAATAGTTTCTTTTCGACTGAAGAAAGAAGGACATACACATCTTGGATGGCATGGGGGTGAGTAAATTATCAGGAAATTTTCATTCTGAAGTGAACGAATCCTTTAAGAAGAACATTAGCAAAACATTTTAAGAACATATTTTTGTTAGCTTGTCAAGATGACCATCGAGTGAAGGGACTTGCTATGAAGGACTGTGGTGTGGTGTGTTTTGTATATATTAATTTAACTTTCAGATAAATCATTTCATCAGTAGGATTTGCATTACCATATGCAGAAGTCTTTAATAGAGATATGCACATCTTGTTAGTTTGGGTGTGCTTGTGGTAAATGAAAAGTTCAGGGGCTGGTGTCGCACCACCCACATCCTTCAACTCTGAATAGTAACTTGTTGCTGAGGTTTTTCCCTTTCTACTAATATGTCTTCATCTGGTTGTTGTTGTTGTTTTAACTGTACTGTAGATGTGTCCTTCACTGCCTATGATATCCCTCAATTCTTTGTGTAGTTGATTGAAAGAATAAAAATGCTTTCAGAAGGAGCTGTTGAAAGGAGCAAATACTATATATTTGCTCGGTTTTCTCTAAAGCTCACTTGCATTTCTTCTGGATAATTTGACTTGATGTTATGGTGCTTTTGGAAGCCAGTCGGAAGAGCTCTGCTGGTAGTGGATGTAATGGAAGCTTGTTTACGCAGAAATGAAACAAGACGGTGAATTTCCTGAATATCTGTAGTTTAGGTGTTGTTATTGTTCAAGCGACTGTAGGGGTGTCTCCGTGACTGTAGGACTATCTCCGTGACCTTGGACTTGTTCCTAAGTTGAATAGATGAGTGTTAAATTCACTAAACATTATGAACACAGAAGAAAGTATTGATAAACCAGATATTAGACCAGGACGATTATTAGACTTACAAACCATTCCTGCTTAACCAATTATCAGAGAAGTCTGTTCCCCCTTGTATTAATTCCCAAATCTATCACCATCCCTTTTCTATTTTCAAATATTGTTGAGTGAATTTTGGGTATATATTGTGTAAAATAAATTCTCCATAAAGTATTTGGGCACTTAGGTCACACTTAAAAAAGTCATTGCATTAGAAAATAAACATAAATCTAAGTGGTGAATTTTGGTTGACCTTGGTTATTTTGGTTATTTTTCTTTAAAATGCCACTTGGTTTGATTTTTATTATTATTATTATTATTTTTTATTTTTATTTTTTTTGCATGCAATGCCTTTCATGCATTTTTATTTATGACATAAGTGTCCAAATGTTATTTGGTGCAATTGTAGATCAGTATTATATCAGTTGGAAATCTCATCTTAAAGCCCATCTCATACTAAATCTGAATTGAATGCACACTTTTTACAGCTCACTGTAGTTCCGCTGGAGCTGCTCTCATTTATGTGAGTCAAATGACTTCTAAAAGCATTCAAAAGCATTCAATTAATTAATGTTTGAAGATTAAATCACACCTCAATTTGTACTATTTATTGAATAACATTGTGCCAGTTGTGATAAGACTTTCTGTTGTGTTAATGGAAATCACCGTCCTTGATATTCACAGTAGTAACCAGTTATACGTTATACGCTGTAATTGTAAGAATAGAAAAGGCTTTGGCATCAGGTATATTGTATAAGCAGGACATTTCAAGAGTCACATCTGTTAGTAAAGACGGTTGTAAATCCCAAACATTGTGTGATTGTAACCTTAGTTGACGAAGAGTCCAATTAATCACATATCAGTGTTTGCTGTGAATGAAGATAATTCAAGGATTATTATATCACATTATTGTGGCAGACAGTGTCTTGTCCTGAACGTGTCCTGCTGTATCATAATTTTTTGTTTCATTACTTTTGTTATAATTAAAGGGGTCATGATTTTTAAATCTTAAAAACATAAACAATTAAAACATCCTGCAAGTTTCATAGCTTAAAATGTCCTCCATTATAAACAAAGCATTTGTTTGGTCAAGCTCGAAAAACAGCTCGTTTTGACCTGTGATGTCACACGGGCAAATGCATTTGCATATGCCTGCCTACACAGTAAGACATCGACAAATAGTTATACATCATCACACCATAGGCCCCGCCCACTGGCATTGTCACTTAACGGCTGACTTTTGCCTACACTTGATATGAGTGTCACGTCAAAAGCAAATAGAATCCATTATAATCACTGATGCTGTCTACACTGGAAACAGTACACAGCTTCTGACATATTCCATGCAATTGAGATATTTGCGTCTCTGTGCAGACTTTAGAAGGATCCCAGCATCGGAAACGTGTGGATGGCTTATTTTAATGGCATTTCGAAGGATTATATGTTTGTTCGGGGCATTTTGTTTTGTCACTGAGGCACAGAGTAATGGAGAGTTCGCAAAGAAACATTTGTTGACAGATGAAGCAGCCCAACTGTATTGGATTTGACAGCAGCTGCATCACAAACCCTAGGTAAATGATTTCATTAAGCTCTGTCTGTAAATGATGGCTTTATATGGATAATGTTTTCAAAACACTTACTTGCATGCAATAGCGAGTGGGTGTTGATACTGTTTCCTATGCAGTGACGTTTTATAGCCATTTACAGACGAGCCTTAAAGGAGCCGCCCCTTAAAAACAGATCAGAATGACGGCTGCAAATAATTGTTTTTTTTTGCATATTTTACATTTGATATGGGTTTCAGAATTAGGTGTGGCAAAATGGCTCGATAGCACCACTTACAAAATTTCAATTAAGCACCCTTCTGTCTACGTTTCACGTACAGTTATGAAATTCGGTAGACAGATGTAATTGCCCAATACCTACAAAAAAGCCCCTGGGTGCAAAATTGAATTTTCTTTTCGCAAAATTTTGGCAGTTTTTGCCATTTCCACATGTTGTACTTTAACAAACTCCTCCTAGAGCTTTGATCAGATCAACGTCATATTTGGTCAGTCTAATCTAAAGGCCTTTGAGATGTTAAATTGCAAAGATCTAGATTCTAGAGTTTTCACTGAAGGGTGTGTCCGTAGCGGACTGACAAAGTTCGATGTTTCGCCATGAAACAGGAAGTTGTTGTAACTCGGGTATACAGTGCTGGATCTGCCCCAAACTTAACAAGTTTTATTAGAGTCCTGCCCTAAAGACATCTACATGCCAATATTCAGTTACAGTCATAGCGCCACCTGTGGGTAACAGGAAATGACATGTTTTACACTGTGATTAACTCCTCAAAGAGATTTAACCAGAACAACATCATATTTGGTCAGTCTAATCTTAAGGCTTTAGCGATGTTACATTGCGTAGATCTAGAGTTTTCACTGAAGGGCATGTCCGTGGTGGCCTGACAAAGTCAGATGTTTCACCATGAAAGAGGAAGCAGTTGTAACTCGGGCATACCATGTCTGACCTGCCCCAAATTTGTTTGATAAGAGTCCTGGCCTGAAGACATCTACATGCAAATATTCAGTTAGTCATAGCGCCACCTGCAGGCAACAGGAAATGGCATGCTTTACACTGTAATTCACTCCCTGTAACACATTTCAATATTTTTTAGTAAAATTTCTTGAACATCAGGTAAAGTCATCCACATCCCCTAAGGGGTGGGATTTACATCGCTTGTGGAGGATAAGCATAGGGAGATGTTTAACAGAGATAGAGTCTTAGCCAATAAATCACTGCCCTCCGTGCTGCCAAAACACACCTAGACTGACGTTACTTGCATTTAGAGTTTCAGCTTAACTGCTTCAAATGGAACCCAAGAGGATAGTTTACAACCCAGTGTAAACCAACCTGTCCTGCAGGCATTAAGATGTGGCCTCAGTACTTGAAGGACTGGAGAAACTGAGGCTTGTGAAGAATGGGATGTTTGTTTAATCAGAGCTCCACTTGGCTCTAGGAATTGTTCTCTGGCACCGCAGATCACTGCAGACTGCTTGTGTCAACCTGGGTTTACCACGTCACCAGAGGGGCTGAGGTCCTCTAGTCAAATCCATGCACGCAAAATCTTGAAGAGATTATGGTCCTGTGAGGCCGATGGGCATTATGTCTCTTCGCAGGCCCCCTCTTGTAGCAATTGTCTACAAAAAGTGTTATATATTGTATAATATAAGTGTTTTATATAATTATAGTAATAATAATAATAAGTGTTGTACAATATAGGTACAGTATGTGAGTGACTGATGTATGGATGTATTTTTCTTGTAAAGAGAACTTGAGGTTAGGTAAACCAAAAATTTAAATAATAATAATATATGATATAATTTTATAATGACGTATAATGACATGATGTATGGATGTTGTATTTTTTCTTAAAGAGAATTTGAGTTTTGGTAAACTAAAGATATAAATAATTATAATTATTATTAGTAGTAGTATTATTGATGTTATATATAATATATATTATATATTGATGTTATTATATATTATTATTATTATACATTTTATATAGATATTTTAGTGACTAATTAAATTCATATTTTGGTTTGGTTGGTTGATTTATGTTCTGTTCATTCACTCAGAAACCTTTCATTTGTATGCTATAAGTGAGCCCTTATTCAAGTGCATGACTCGGTCAGTATTTAATTGACCAGTATCTCTAGGTTAATTAAAAAAATATATATATACAGACGCATGATGACAGTTCACCTTTCTCCAAGTCTTTGCCTGTGTTCACAATCTGTCTATAAATACATTTGGTAAGCAGAGTTGGCGTCAAGGGAGGACAATTTGTGACAATATTTTCCCTGTTGCCGAGGGACTTTTTTGGAACCAAAAAGTTAGCGGCAGGATATCTGTGAAATCAGGGAACATGTCCATTTATTTGTCTGAATAAATGGGGCGGGAAACTGCTTATGTCTGATGCACATTACACATGCAATTTTTTTTTTGTACTTAAAAGGAGCTGATTTGCCTCTCTGGACTCATCACACGCTCTTCCCCACCTCTCTAATTATTCTCTGGTCAGTGAGCAATCCTATGGGTGCCATCTTGGTAGGGTGAGGAATGCAGAGCTGTCTGAGAGGCTGGCAGTGCGTCCTTTCTTTCTTTCCATCACGAGCCCTCGCCGGGTCCCTCGAGGGACCGTCAATGACGGCAGCGGCTCTGAGTTTTGGACGTTTGCGTGTAATGGCACAGCAAGCTCATGGGAAAATGTTTGAGGTTGACCTTCATCTGTATTTGTGTGACTGGGGCA
This sequence comes from Anabarilius grahami, assembly GCA_003731715.1. Classification (NCBI taxonomy): domain Eukaryota; kingdom Metazoa; phylum Chordata; class Actinopteri; order Cypriniformes; family Xenocyprididae; genus Anabarilius; species Anabarilius grahami. Next base: position 42,874 of record RJVU01020258.1, read on the forward strand.
CGATGGCCTGCCGGCTGCCATTGCCAGCACCAGCGTCTCACTGGGCCGCTGGTAGTGACCACGAGAAACATCCCCCTCGCTCTTTCTGCAGGGCATTCTCATGCACCCTAGGAGAACAAGCTAGCCTTGTAGTCCCTTTCAGGAACACTTCTTGACAAACTCAAAGCAAACTTCCAGGGTTTGTTTTGTTTTGCAATTTCTAATCTGACCTGGGTGGATACACTGTGAGCTATGAAAAGCCTTGGTGGTTCTAGATTTGGAAAACAGGCACTCAGAAAAGGGGTGGAGATGGATTCAACTGGGTCCCTGAGGAACATTCGGACTGGGTTGACGGAGCAGCATGTTACTCGATGGGCTGAAGAGTCCAGATGCAGCTAAAAGCAGATGACCCAGCTTGCTTTAGCGTGTTTTTACTTCTGGGAGGCCTGCCATAGAGGTAAAGCGGTGCGGGTTTATTTTATCCGTTTCCAGACAGGCTTCTTTTAGATGCTTGTTTTGATTTCCATACACTCGCAGTGGTCTGAAGACCCTCCCCGGTACACTGTGTCAGGGGCCATGGCAAAGTCTCCAAAAATACAGTCAGTCTAAGTGCCTGTGCTCTGAAACCACTCGACAGGATGGTGTTTGTCAACCCGTCATACTTCATCTCGTGTGTTTTTCAGCTAAGCTTACAGTCATATTCACACAGCTTTTTGGAATGCTTGATTCTAATTGGTCGATTGCTTTGTTCTGTCAAATATTTCTGTTTAATGACCACCAAACCAGAGTGTTTGTGCCATTGCGCCTCGTAAGCCAGTCATATAATAGCCATGGTGCCTTTGTAAATATCACTTTCAGTATCCGTTTACTATAAAAATGATTTAGGATTGTCACTAAATTGTCAGCAACTTCTTTTATAGAACAGCTATTTTATTGGTAGTATTATGTAGATACTATTATAGTATTTGTTAATATTTTAATTTAGCTTTATATTTTTTTCTATTCATTTTAATGTATATTTTAGTATTTTTATGTGCTTTTGTCATTTTTATTAGTTTTTGTTTTTTAATATAACAATATTTGTAATATTGCTTTCATTTATTTTTATTTCAGGTTTTGTAATTTTAGTAAATTTATTTCATTTCAGTTAGTTGCCAAGTTATTCTTTAAAAGTTTTTTTTATCTAACATTTATTTTTCACTCATTTTATTTTATTTTATTTATTTTTTATTTTTTATTTTAGCTTTCTTTTATTTCAGCTTTCTTTTATTTTATTTTATTTCAGCTTTATTTTAATCAACATTTTAAATAGTTTTAGTCAGCAAAAACAACACTTCTTCATATGGCACTCTCCATAATGAATTTCATGTAAAACAGTTATATTATTTTATTATAAGTTTATTTGTATTCTCAGCTGAAAGATGCATAAAAATGCATAGATTGTACATGGATTGTAGCACAAGCTAATTTGCATCTTATCTCCCTAGAAAGGCTTTTCAAACAAACAAACACATAATTACACTATTAGTCATATTAAACTTTTTTTAAATACCAGAAGTAAATTTATGAGTGACTACATTGTTAAAACGTTGAAAATGAGCAGACACGCATTGATTATTTGCAAAATAAACACCTTCAGAGTGATGCAAGACCCCTCTGCTTTGTGTCCTGATCACCCTGTCAGTGTTTATTTTCCGATAACGACTGTGTTTTTATCATGTTTAAGGCGGTTTTGCAAACTCCACATTGTTGCCTAGTATACTTTTCTCTCTCTCTCTTTTTTTTTTGTAGTATATAGAATTGATTTTGTGCAAAATGTGCTAAATGTCTCCAATTACCTATACTGCTTTTGCTAAAATGTGCAATATGTAACAAAGCTCTCTGCACTGAGTGCTGTATCCCATAATGCAATGAATTTAATTTGACCTTCCAGTGTTATAAATGATTAACTCTTGGCTCATATTCTGGACAAGATTTTTTCACATACTAAAAGTAGGCAATATAAAGTATATTTTACAGTTTTCAGTAAGTAGTGCAGTAGCATTCTAAAATGTATACTTTGAATGCACTGCACATTACTTTGGATAAAAGTTGCTGGCAAATTGAATGTGTGCAAAATTCAGAGGAGAAATTAGAGTAAACTGGCTCAGGTCATGTGTCATCTAAGCGAGGAGCGCATGTTGGAGGTTCTGCACTCTTGCTGTCCTCAATGTTAAACACACTCTTACAGGCTTCATGTGAATGCTGATAAGCACAACAGCTGTTGTGGGGGGACCAGAGGGAGGGTGATGCACTCAAGGCTCTGCATCCCGTTACATTTGTGTCATATTAAATGTCATAGACAGAGGGGTTCAAAAGCTTGACACCACAAATTTATTGTTGTTGTTGTTTCTTTCTTCCACTGAAGCTCAAGATGCTTTTTGGAACTCAAATAATGCTGGATCACATGATCATCTCAGCATCAGAGCTGCTGTCATTAAAACAGAATCTCTGAATACTAAAGCCTCGTTCAGACTGTCAGTCCAAATCCGATTATTTGTGTATCCGATTGAAATCTGATCTAAAAATGTTAATGTCCACACTGTGTATCGCAAGTGTTCAGATCCGATTTGTGTTTCCATGGCGCTTTTTTGTTTTCCGGAATAGGCTTTCTGCATTGGTTTCTATGGCAATGATGTTGCATTCATTGGTATACGCCAAAAACATCAACAACAACCGCAACATGGAGGGGTTTGCAATACATGACAATGTGTAGCCGCCGGCGCTGGACTACTGCGTTATGATGAGGCAACGGCAGAAACATAGGAGGCAGGTATGAGCGGCTTTATTCCGTGCTGTGGTCTGCCCCGGTCTCAAAACATGTCTCAGTTACAGCCTATTGCTAATTTCTGCTCGTCCGGCACTTTGCAACAACACAGCCTTGTTTCCGCAGCGACTTTCAGCATGTTTCCTATAACAACGTCTGACGTTTACATTATCCGATCAGAGCGGTCAGACTGAAACAGATTTCCAGAAACACATATGAATGTAGCTCGAAACGGATTTGTAAAAATCTAATTTTTGGCCGTTCAGACTTGCTAAATCTGACCGGATTTCAATCGGATATGCACAAAAATCGGATTTGGACTGAGTCTGAACGAAATTCAAATCATTATTCCACTTCAGTTTTTACCAAAAAATCTATCGTTCGTTCGTTCGTTCGATCTATCATTCCATCCATCCATCCATCCGCACATTATTATTATTCCGCACGTTCTATCTATCTATCTATCTATCTATCTATCTATCTATCTATCTATCTATCTATCTATCTATCTATCTATCTATCTATCTATCTATCTATCTATCATCTATCATTTGTTTGTTCGTTCATTCGTTCGTTCTTTCGTTCTATCTATTTACCGTTCCATCCATCCATCCATCCTCACATTGTTATTATTCCGCTCTATCTATCTATCTATCTATCTATCTATCTATCTATCTATCTATCTATCTATCTATCTATCTATCTATCTATCTATCTATCTATCTATCTATCGTTCTATCTATCGTTCTATCTATCGTTCTATCTATCGTTCTATCTATCGTTCTATCGTTCTATCTATCGTTCGTTCTATCGTTCGTTCTATCGTTCGTTCTATCGTTCGTTCTATCGTTCGTTCTATCGTTCGTTCTATCGTTCTATCGTTTTATCTATCTACCGTTCCATCCATCCATCTGCACATTATTATTATTCTGCACGTTCTATCGATCCATCTATCGATCATTCAATCTATCTATCGTTTTATCTATCGTTTTAACTACTGTTTTATCTATCTATCTACCATTCCATTCATCCATCCATCAATCCGCACATTATTATTCCGCACGTCCTATCGTTCTATCATTCTATCAATATGTGATAAACTGTGAATCCCCTCCTGCTGCAGTGCTGTGTGGTTATCATGGTTTGGAAAGTCCTCCCCTCTGGAGCCTGCAGAGCTTATGTGATAATTATACACACTGTGACATTTTGGGTGGGTGGGTGTGTTTGTGATTTATGCATGGTTACACACCCTCCTCCTCTCCATCAGAATTCATTACCCAGGTGCTCAAACTTGGGGGTCACTTCTGGGTGGTTGGAAACTCGGTTTACCATCAGGGAGGGAAGGAGTGAGTATCACCCACAATGTTTCCAAAGTCCTTATCATTCTCCTGCCCTTTTCCTCTGCCACTCTCCACAAGTCAGATGGAGTCCATCTCACTCACACGCTTTCATGCACTCCAGGTAAAAATAGGCCCTGATAGGTTGACATGTCACTCCAGAGCTGTTCGCCCTCAGCTACTTAACCAGAACCAGATTCTGTCTTCACTTATACCCGATAAACCTTACAACATATCTTTTTTAATATAGATGTAAGCTTTACATGTTAGAATACTTTCTCCTATCCCAGCATAATAGAGTGGTGCAGGGATGACATATTTTTATAGGCCAAAACTCGGAAAGGAGTTAGCATTTTAGTACTTCCGTTTCCATCGTCCTGAAGTCAATGGGCTTGTGGTTAAATGCTTGAAATTAGGTCTGTGGTAAACACAAGCTCAAGTTATTTTAATGTCTATTCTAGGATATAAAATACATCAGTAATACCCGCTTGTGATTTTTAAAGCTTTTTCTTGTCTTGTAAAAGGCAATTGCTAACAAGTGGCTAAATGGGACTACAGAGGTAGTCATTATCACATCAAACAGGAAAACTCAATAGTCCGCTTTCACAGCCTCGTTGTGTTTATAATTGCGCTCTTGCAAACTATTACAACTCGAACTTTCAGGGAAAATATTTTTAAACAAAGACCAAGAGTTGTCAGAAGTTTAGTGATGGTGATGTTGAAGTCATTCGACCTTGGTGTAGTTCATTTATAGCCTACGTTTAGCTTTTGACTTCTGCCGATTGTATTTACGCTCAAAATTCATAAAAGTTGTGTTCATTTGTGAAGATTATCATGATAAACGAAATGTGTAAGAATCATAATCATAATCACAGACCTTATTTTATGCAATGATCCAAAAGCCAATTGAAAAATCCTTTTTCGGGTTTTTGTCGAGGAAACCAGGGTGATGCTAACTTCTGGGTTGGCCTGCAAAAATATGTCATCCCTGCACTACTCTATATCCATTTGTTGGTTAATTTCCCAGGTAAATGTACGCTTTTTAGTTGTGGCATTATCAAAACATTGCTCTGTTTGTTTAAGACACTCAACCAATGCCATTGTTTTGGGGCTGTGCTATCTTTTTGGCCAACCAATGGCAGATAGGTGAAGTGCTCATTATTTTTGCAGTTTGGTTTAAATTGAAGTTGAAACAAAGATTTTCCCTCTTAAAAAAGATCCCAGTAATCTAAAAAGTTCAAAAGATCTCAACAGTGGCATCTTTACAAATCTGAACACAGTTAAAGACAACACCTGCAATCCAAATTGGGAGATCTCAAATATTTCTAATCAGATTCTTTTAAGAGCAAATTAACTGAGTTATACTATACACATTAATTAGCCTTATGTCAACAAAAGTCTCATTTGTGTCTGTTTCTCTAAAGGATTTTTAGGAGAAACATCTGAGACTAATGGGGAACTCCATTTTGTCTCCTGATGAAGTCCAGTAATTTGACCAAAGCTACATGTTAAAAGAGCCGCATTAGGAATATCAAACCCACATTTTCACAGATACGACAGAGAATCTTCCAAAGGTAATTCATTGTTTCCAGTCACATACTTGACAGACAAATTGCAATGAATGCAAGAATGACTTGCTTGGCTTTGAGAGCGGTTTACTGTGAACATTTGCCTCATTTTCACATCAGATGTTATTCTGATCCACCTCAGACTACAATCAGAGTCAGACATCATTCCAGATCATATCGTGACAGGAATTGGAAATAGCTAGAAGATGATGTCAGGCCAGACTTCAGGAGTATACCCATCAAAACCGACACAAACAACATGCTCTGTATTCAGTGCTGTTTCTCTCTGTTTTTCACTTAACCAGTAGTTTCATCTGCAATTTCTGTTTGTATTCCTTCTCTTGTTTGTCTTCCATCCTGTCATGGTATTTTTGAGGCAGAAATGCCATGACAAGATGACGTTTAGGCGTCCATGTTACCAGTTTGAGTTTAGGTGTACGTGTTATCTATTAATAGCATGCTAAGGAAGAGGTGTTTATTCAAGTAGTTGCTATGTTACAGACCACTGTCATAAACAAAAAAATTGGGTGGGTGATTGAAAGCAGACATTAATAAAAAAGACATTTGGCCGTTTTGATATTATTGGTCCATAACTGTGCCCGCTTGGCCGATTAACAGAAGTGTTACTTAACTCAATGACAGATGTGCTTAACATAATATCTGCCACTGAATATCAGTCATAAACCAGAGAAGTCTTGAGCATGTGTATGTATGTGCTTTACCAAATTTTTCAATCGGACAGTTATTTCTTATAAGCCACAGATAACTGGCAAAGTATAAACCCTTGTTTTGGTGCAGTGGGTGATTGACAGGTGAGTGGGCGGTACTTCAGTGTTGTCTGGGACTCATCAGAATGGATTAGCATTTACCTTACCAATGAAATGTACATGTGTTTTCAACAACCTTCAAATGTGGATGAAATGGATGAATCTTGAGGTATTTTGGATCTCGAGTACCTGTATTTAGTGTTGTCCCTTTTCAGTGGGTTTCTGTGAAACTGGTGGTTTTATATATATATATATACTGGGATCTGTATGATTTTTAAAATAAATTAATGCTTTATTCAGCAACAAATCAGCATATTAGAATGATTTCTGAAGGATCATGAGACACTGAAAACTGGAATAATAGCTGCTATGCTGAAAATGATAATAAATATAATTTCTCTACGGCCACAGTATATATATATATATATATATAGTGTTTATTTTTAGTGTTAAAGGGATAGTTCACCCAAAAAATGACAGTTCTGTCATTATTTTCTTACCGTGTTGTCGTTGCAAACCTTCTTTCTTCTGTGGAATACAAAAGAAGATGTTTTTAAAAGAATATAGAAAAAAAGAGAGGACCACAATAAAAGTCAGTGGGGTCCCCATATATCTTGGACCGCAATTAACTGTATTTTGTGTAATTTGTTTTCAATAAGTGTGAATAAAATTAAAATATTTGATGCAAACATTCTTTTTTTGGTCCCCATGAGGAAAACCGCTTACAAATCATACAAAATGAAGGTTTTTTTTTTTTTTGGAGTTATTTTTAAATTTTGAGTAAATGTTGTGTAAAAGTGTTTATTTTGGATAGTTCACCCAAAAACGTAATTTCTGTCGTTATTTACTTACCATCATTTCTTTGTAAACATGTATGATCTGATTGTATGAATATTTTATTTCGTTAAAATTTCATGGACTCTATATACACTACCGTTCAAAAGTTTGGGATCGGTATGATTTTTTATGTTTTTAAAAGAAGTTTCGTCTGCTCACCAAGACTGCATTTATTTAATTAAAAATACAGTAAAAACAGGAATATTGTGAAATATTATTACAATTTAAAATAACTGTGTTCTATTTGAATATATTTCACAAAGTAATTTATTCCTGTGATGCAAAGCTGAATTTTCAGCATCATTACTCCAGTCTTCAGTGTCACATGATCCTTCAGAAATCATCCTAATATGCTGATTTGCTGCTCAAGAAACATTTATTGTGTACAATTGTACAAAATATTTGAGTACAATATTTTTTTCAGGATTCTTTGATGAATAGAAAGTTCAGAAGAACAGCATTTATTTGAAATATAATCTTTTGTAACATTATAAATGTCTTTACTGTCACTTTTGAATGATTTGATGCATCCCTGTTGAATTAAAGTATTCATTTCTTTAATTTCTTTTCAAAAAAATTAAAATTCTTACTGTCCCCAAACTTTTGAACGGTAGTGTATAATGTTAAAAAAGCTTTGTATTTCAGATAAATGCTGTTCTTTTGAACTTTTTATAAATCAAGGAATCCTGAAAAAAAAACTGTTTTCAACATTGATAATAATCAGAAATGTTTCTTGAGCAGCAAATCATCATATTAGAATGATTTCTGAAGGATCATGTGACACTGAAGACTGGAGTGATGATGCTGAAAATTCAACTTCACCATCACAGGAATAAATTACTTTATAAAATATATTCAAATAGAAAACAGTTATTTTATATTGTAATAATATTTCAAAATATTCCTGTTTTTACTGTATTTTTAATTAAATAATTAATAATTAATAATTAGCAGACGAAACTTCTTTTAAAAACATTAAAAATCGTACCGATCCCAAACTTTTGAACGGTAGTGTATATTTATGTATCTTTTTGTGCTTTCATCATGTTGCAGTGTATAAATCATTCATAGGCTATCATTTTTCAGGAGCAATAGGGATATTGTTCAGAAAACAAGGAATGGGAGGCAGTATGTGATTGGATTACATGGAATTCATTACTGTCAAATGTTAACTTTGTTTTTTTGACCTACATATTTACAGGGTTACCTCACATTAACTCTGCCAAGATATTTGCTTTGCTTATTTAAAAAATAAAACGTCTTATTGTGAGTGCCATGAGTGATTATCCGAGCGTAGTGCTTTGGCACATGAGATTTGATGATTAAGATGCTGATGAACTGTAATCCTTTATTTTATATGTTAAATGCTCTTTGTTTTCCTGTGGGTGTGGAATTGGCAGTGTCTGTCTCATTTATCCATTTTGTTTCTTTCATAAAACAGATTGTGTTTTCCAGTGTCATGGATAGGTTTTTATTCTCTTTGTGTGTGTGCGAGTTTAGGTTTTCAAGGACTAATTCACACAACAATGAAAATTGTAATGATCATTTACAACTCGTTGCTCTAAACTGAATTTCTGTCAGACCTGTTTTTTTTTTCTTTTTCTTTACATTGAAAATAGACAATGATTTGGAGTTTGTATCCAAACTCAGAACATCTCTGTTTGTGTTTCACAGAAGAAAGAATGTAATACAGGTTTGGACAGATATGAGGTTGAATGAATGATGTAAAAATCAGTACATTCAGATCAGATGTAGAATTTTCCTGAATTAAAGCTCTGACTGTTGTTTTCCTGCAGATTGAGATGTCTGGTGAAGCAGCTGGATAAAGGGGAGGTGAATGTCGTAGATCTGAGGAAAAACATTGACTATGCCGCATCGGTTCTAGAGGCCGTGTACATCGATGAAACTAGGTAAGTAAACATTTGCCTTTCACAGTCCCAGCGGTGGGAAATAAGTGTCACATTCTTTAGACCACATATGCCTTTTGAGATTAGTTTTAACCGCTGGTGCATATGACAGCGGGCCATGTTATAAATAAAATCAAATTGCTCGACGGCCACAGTACACTATATGCCTGTAGCTATGTATGTGTAGGTTATAAATATTATTAAGATAAGATAAAAATACTCAGCATTACACACATATCAGTTTATTTTCTACCAAGGTAATTTATAACACTAGAGATTTGTGACTAAATATTTTACAGTTCAGCTTTTAAATGCTTTGTGTTTTTAGACATTTTAATAAACAAAGTATACAATTATGTGCAATTGTGTGCCAATGAAACCCAAGAAATAGAATCAAAAATGTCTGATGTCTTTAAATTTCATATTTAGCTAAAAATCTTGAAAAGTTAGTTCAGACAAAAGTACAAAAAGCCAACAGATAAAAACTTGATGGATTTTGCATGATCCAACGAATATTAAATGTTTAAAAAAAAGGTACAGTACTGGGGTCTGTATGATTTTTAAAATAAATTAATGCTTTATTCAGCACCAAATCAGCACATTAGAATGATTTCCGAAGGATCATGAGACACTGAAAACTGGAGTAATAGCTGCTGTGCTGAAAATGATAATAAAATAGAAAACTTTTACATTTTAAATTGTAATATTTGAATATTTCACAATACTGTTTTTACTGTATTTTGATTAAATAAATGCAGACTTGGTAAGCGTAATAGACTTCTGTCAAAAACATCTCAACTTTTGAACGGTATATGGAATCTGCTTTTTACGTATTTTATTAAAATGCAATTAAATGCTGACACAGTTGACTTAGAGTAAAATACTAAAATATGTGATAAACGGCATCCTATATGGATTTAATGGGTCAATTCTGACTTAAGCAGGATAATCATTGTTATATTCTGGTTTATATCATGATTTAATTCCCTGCTTTTACATTATTTAAAAATAATTTCATATTATACTAGATTTCTTCTACAGTAGATGATCAGAGCTGGGTTTTTTTTTTTTTTTTTTTTCTTTTATGGNTTTTTTTTTTACTTTTATGGGACCATGGGAAAGGGGCAACATGTATAAATGGTACGAGCACTCTCCCCCTGAAGCATTATTCATCTAGTCCACCTTTTGTTGTTCAAGCATTCTCATCTCTATCTCCAGCAGTTAGCAGGAGGTGTTTCGCATTCGTCTGAAGTGAGACGTGCTAAGAGTATTCTTGTTCCGCATCTCGCTCCCCGCGGAAGTCAGCGGCACAGTTAGTCAGCAGAGCTGTGCGTCTCATGGGCCCTCGATCCTAATTAACCGAGACCTAGAGCTCTGTCGCTCTGTTGTGCTTCAGACTGACGTATATAGAGAGCTAGCATTGTCCCACTAGAGCCCTGCCAGCCTCTCGTTTGATGGACTTGTGTTTAGACAGACTCGGCTATGGCTAATTACGTTTTCCTAATGACAGGCACAGGATGTATTGCCATGGTAGCAGCTTTGAGCAATTTTAGCTTGTTACTGGAAGTCAGAGAATATTTGTTATGATAACATGTCGCATTTCCTGTGCCGATCGGGCTGTCTGCGTAAGACTGAGCAATAACAGTCTCTATTCTTTCTGCAGCATTCATTTCTCAGGAAAATCTTATTTATTTAATCTTATGCCAGTTGCTTATGGTACTTCAGCATTGAATACTGGCTTTTTCTCCAATAGAGCAAGGGCAGGATGAGTCACGGCACTATGAGAAAATGAGTAAGTGGGTGTGGAGAGTTTTCTTGCTTTCTGTCTGCACATAAATATCACACAGGTGTGGAGCTCCATTTGACTTTGGGTGAATGTCACGAAAACATGCACAGATCACATCATATTCTGTATTTCCCCCCCTGGATTTTATGTCAAAAGTAAAGAGAATAAAAATATTAAGCAGCACAACTGTTTTCAACATTGATATTAGTTCTTGAGCACAAACTTAGCATATTAGAATGATTTCTGAAGGATCATGTGACACTGAACACTGGAGAAATGATGCTGAAAATTCAGCTTTGCATCACAGGAATAATTTACATTTTAAAATATATTAAAATAGAAAACAGTTATTTTAAATTGTAATAAGATATCACAATATTAGAGCATAAGAAAATTATACTTACAGCTTAAATGTTTAAATGGTATATGAAGTCTGCTTTTAACATCCATCTTTCATTCATTTTACATTCAAATCTGTAATTTTATTCAAATACAATTTGATGCATTCTCAGTTGTTTGAGAGTAAAATGCTCAAATGTGCAACTAATGGTGTCCTTTATGGATTCTGCCTTATGCAGGATGATCTAATATTCTTGTTGTATATATGTGAAATTTATTTATTTAGGATAAACTCCTTGAGATGTAGCATCTCGTTTTCGAGGGGGTTCCAACATTCAAATTACACAATCTTAACATACAAACATCATTAAGTTATAATTAACAATACAAACACAACAGCACACACAAAAAAAAAAACACAACACAGTGACAGTCTCAAGGGTAACATGTACAGTCGATCTTAAAATAAGATGTTAAACATTGTTTAAACAACCCAAATGATGTAATGGATCTAATGTCTACAGGTAAACTATTCCAATCCATTGGTGCTTTGAACTTAAATGCTCTTTTACCAATTGTTTTTTTTGCACGAGGAACCAAAAAGTAAATCTGAACAGAATGCCTAACAAGATAATTTAATGAACAAGGTACAAGCGCATCATACATTGTACAGTGATGAGTAAAAAAAGAACATCCTAAAACAAATCTACAAACTCTATTATATGCTGTATTAAGTGGGGCAAGATCTGATTTTGATGCCGTTTGTATCATAATTTAAAATTTTAAAACAATTAATGACAGTTATGATGTCAAAAGTAAAGATCTGCCAGTACAAAAACTAGGTTAAATTATAATTAATCAGTAAGATCATGCATGTAAACACAGTCATTGTCACAATACAAAAAACTCTCATTGGTCCTAAAAAGAGGCTTTAGTTTCCATAAACAAAAATACATTTATTTTTTCTTTTGACTTCGGTGCGAAATATGACTGAGACATATTCTTGACAGTTTTTGTGAAACTCCCCCTATTACAACCCACAGACGGAGCTAAAAATATAACCCCATAACACAGTATTTTTAATCTTTACACATCAGTTATCGCACATTCCAACGATTGTAACACCCACCGACGCACGTTTAAATGTAGACTGAAGCCTCCTATGGGTTTTCCCACTCTGTAGTTCTGACTTCCACTGATGTTCTCTGATACTGTCTCTGTTTGTCGGTAGAACACATGCAGATATAGGTCGACCAGGCTATAGGTTTGTCAATGGCCAATGCTGATATCAAGATAGCAGTGTGACATGACTTATTTAATAATGATAGATCTGATAAAATGACGTGTGCACAAAATTACTAAAGTTTTTATATTTAGTTTTATTTATTATATTATTTACTTGTATATATTTACTCAGGATTAATATTTGAAAACTAGAAAATTATAATGTGGTTATAAATCAAGAACTATCTTTAATTAATTGCAAAAAAAAAAAACACTACAACCAAATAACCAGATTGCAAGACTCTTCTACGGCACATGCTAACCTACAATATTTATCTTGAAAAAGGTCATATGCTGTTGGCTCTTTACAGCAGCTGCTGTAGGCTCTTTGGAGTAATATCCTCTCTGAAAATGTTTGCTTTTCTCTAGGCGGCTTCTGGACACCGAGGATGAGCTCAGTGATATCCAGGCAGACTCTGTGCCCATGGAGGTACGAGATTGGCTGGCCTCCACCTTCACCAGAAAGATGGGAGTGGTGCGCAGACGGCCCGAGGAGAAGCCCCGGTTCCGAAGCATTGTTCACGCCGTTCAGGCTGGGATCTTTGTTGAACGGTATTTATTGATTTTGTTTTTTTTTATGAAACACTTGATTGTTAGTATTCATTTAATAATAAATTAATTGTGATTTTATGCTCAATTATTAATTGTCAGTAACATTTTACACAAAATCTCATGATATTTATCAAAGTGATCACCCAAAAATTAAAATTCTGACATCATTTACTCACCCTTACGTCGTTCAAATATCGTTTGAAGAATGCTGAACCAAAAATTTTTGGTTCCCATTGACTTCCATTGTATGGACAAAAAAACTGTTTGGTTACCAACATTCTTCAAAATATAATCTTTTGTGTTCAGCAGAAGAAAGAAATGCATACAGGTTTGAAACGTCATGAGGGGGAGTAAATGATGACAGAATTTTCATTTTAGAGTGGACAAACCCTTTAACATTCTGCCTAGACATTTTCACCCAGTGAGCCTCCCACATAGGCAACATAATTATGCTGGCTCTTTATGGATTAGTCCATTTTCAAATTAAAATTTCCTGATAATTTACTCACCCCCATGTCATCCAAGATGTCCATATCCTTCTTTCTTCAGTTGAAAAGAAATTAAGGTCTTTGATGAAAACATTCCAGGATTATTCTCCTTATAGTGGACTTCAATTGGTCCCAAACGGTTGAAGGTCAAAATTACAGTTTCAGTGCAGCTTCAAAGGGCTTTAAACGATACCAGACGAGGAATAGGAGTCATATCTAGCAAAACGATCTGTCATTTTCTAAAAAAAAAAAAAAATGCATATGCTTTATAAACACAAATGATCGCCTTGCAAGTGCTTCCGCCAGACCGCACTTCCGTATTCTTCAAAAAGCTCACGCTGTATGTCCTACACCTTACCTATTCTACTTACGGAGTGAACGTGGCGCCAGTTCGTTTTTTTTTCGTAAGATGAATAGGGAAGGTGTAGGACATACAGTGTAAGCTTTTTGAAGAATACGGAAGTGCGGTCTGGTGGAATCATTTGTTTATAAAGCATATACATTTTCATTTTTATTTTTTTTTTGGGAATGACAGATCGTTTCGCTAGACAAGACCCTTATTCGCCGTCTGGTATAGTTTAAAGCCCTTTAAAGCTGCACTGAAACTGTAATTTTGACCTTCAACCATTTGGGGCCAATTGAAGTCCACTATAAGGAGCATAATCCTGGAATGTTTTCATCAAAAACCTTAATTTCTTTTCAACTGAAGAAAGAAGGACATGGACATCTTGGATGACATGGGGGTGAGTAAATTATCAGGAAAATTTAATTTGAAAATGAACTAATCCTTTAAGATTCCTCACTTTGATGAAATTAGAAGCCATTCTAATTCTATTGCTCATGGAAAAGACAATCCGAGAATGCATTGCACCTAATTTTGTGAACAAATTATTCCAAGATATTTAAAAAAAATAATAATAATAATTAAATTAGAATATATATAATTTAATATTTTAAAATGTATATCTAATACAAAGTTCTGTCATGAAAATCTAGATGGCGCTGGCTGATAACTCAATCTGCTTGCAATCACATAATTCTCTATAGGGCACAGCTGATTGGTTTCTGCTGTATCAGCAGGCAATGAGCTCACTGCTCAACCTTCAAATACTTGGTCAGCATTTGCTATAGCAGTACAGCACGCTTTCAGAAACCCTCCACCTTCCCCAGCTCCACCTGTATAGATCTACTACGGGTAATTCATGTACATTATATTGAACAGCAGCAGCATGTCTTACATGCTCACAGCAGCGTGTTGTGTATGTATTGGCTGTAGCAAGTCCCGTACTTGCTCTGCTGCAGGAGCGTAGCAGATCTATTCCGCCAAGACCAAACATATCAACATTGTCATAAACATTACCATGCCAAACACTCAGAGAGCTGTCATGACCGAAACACATTTTATTACAATATCATTTTATTGGCTGAGAAACATTTTAACATTAAAAGTTCATGAACCCCCTGTTTCAGCACCAGTTATTTCTCCCCACAGTTTTGAAAAATGCTACAAAAGTGAGCATGGTAAACAGTGGAGTGGATGGGGGAAGAGGGGAGGCCGGCAACACAACAACAGCTTCTGATTCAGACAGTTTTTTCATTAAGTTAAAAGCATCAAGGCTTCCCACAAATGCACATTGCAATTTACTATTACACACACCAAAATCAACAAATATATTATACATGGATTTTTAAGCTCACCGTAAATTACACACATACATACTGTACATATCCTGCGACAGCTTTAAGCATTTGTACTCTGCATCGAAAATATTTTTATAAGCCATTTGATCGGTTATATCAAATGGCTTATGTTTCTTAACACTCCTCAACACGAACACTCATTTTTTGACACATTAATGCAGCTTTCACAATCTCACAGTTTGAAGGAAATCAACACGTTTTGTTGTGAATAATTAAGTGAGGCGTCTTCTCATAGGATGAGGACACATAGTCTCATGAATAATTATGAGACACTGATGAGTCATCAATGTACTATAGGTGTAAGAAAACGTCACCGGAAGATGAAAATGCCGCAAAAAAGCTTAAAATTAACTCGTTTTCTCCTACAATAAAAATTGACAGATGGTAACATTGTCTTCCATGATGTGCAACACGCAACACAACGCTGTTAAAATTGCAGATAAATATAATAGACCAGGATTTCGCCTTTGAAGGCAGCTGCCTGTGTAGGCTGTAGACAGCAATGCAGCACACTAGATTTTGGGACAGTGCCTTTGTTTTACCATTTTACGTGCAGCCTCTAAGTGAGTTTAAATCATACAGACAGTCTCATTTCACAGACCTTCCCATTGTTTTCCTGCTAACTGGGAAAATGTCTACCAAGATTACCGACACATAAGACACACACTTAAGGGCTTGTTCTGCATAATCTTTTCCAGTAACTGAAAATGAACATCTCGGTCCATTCCATTTGCATTGCAGTCCTCTTCTCTGTGGCATGTACCCTCACGTCTGAGTAATGCGTGCGAGCTGCTTCCCTCTTACATGGGCAGAGCTCCTCATTTCCATGGAAACTCATTCAGAATGTCATAGACACCTGTTGAGCTTGAAGCGCTGATCACCGGGTGGTGTGTGATATCGAATGGATATTAATGATTAAAGACATTCAAATTAGGAAAATATCTGTTATTTTGTGGTTTAAAAAAGGGGTAAGCCAGACTTTCAGAAATATGCACTGGACAAACTCAAACACTTAAACTTTATTAATTATAATTTGATTTTG
Organism: Anabarilius grahami; assembly: GCA_003731715.1. Lineage (NCBI taxonomy): Eukaryota > Metazoa > Chordata > Actinopteri > Cypriniformes > Xenocyprididae > Anabarilius > Anabarilius grahami. The sequence continues at coordinate 59,267 of RJVU01020258.1, forward strand.
TACACATAAAATTTATATGAATCTAAATATAATATTCCGTTCCAACAAAGAGCTAAATGAAGAATACATAAGGGTGTTTTAATGTTAGTTGAATTATAGTATACAAATATATATATAATATATATATATATATACATATATATATAATTTATCAAACAAGATTAAATGATTTAGTTTTTCGACTAAAATTGTCACTTTCTGGAGGACGATGTCATTAAATAATATTTTTTTATAAAATGGATGGATTTTGTTATAATATTGATGAATTTTTGTTATAAAATGGAATTTATAAAAGACAAAAAGACAAGTGCAAAATGATATATGATGATGATTAGTGCTAGATAACGGTATAAAAGTACCAAACTTTTTGTATGGTATGAGATAAATGGAAAAATTATTTGTCAATGCTTTTGCATTCTCTTGCTAAATGTTTGTGTTCCTCCAAGAAACTGTGTGTTTGCTTGCAAAACGTTACAATGGAACGCAAAGTTTATCAAGGGAACGCAAAGGTTTTGTGAGCGAATACAAAAGTTTTGAAATATATATTTTTCCTCCTATCTCATATTTTTTTCCACCACCATGTCCCTTTAGGGGCTACGTATAATTGTGACATTGTGATTAAATAAAACTAATATAATTTCATTCTTTAACATTTGTAAGTTCATTATTATGTCCAATAAATTAAGACACTAGACAGAGACATAAAATGTTCTGCATATATGAACGTGTTAATTTTCCAGTGTTGGGATTAATTCAGCAAGAGCCAAGTTAAAAAGAACACTGGAACTGAATTTGATCATTATGTACAATTATTTTGGAATCTGGACTGTGTTGAGTAACATGACGTTTTCATTATTAAGTGCTTTTCCACCCTCATTTAAAAAGGAAAGTTTTAGTATTATGCCCTGCTTTTTTTTTCTTTTTTTTTTCTCCTGATTATAAAGTGTTCCCACTTGAATGTACTTGATCATACAGTGAATACAGTTCTGTGAGGATTCGGTCAACTACATGTAGATGTGTCACATTTGACTTTACTGCTGCTGTCAAAAACTTCTCATCTCTTAGACACTTCTGTAAAGCTCCATTTTTACTTCAGACCTTAGTAAAAAAAAAATCCTTGGAATTGTGAGGAACTGTTAAATGATCTTATATTGTTTGTCACTTACAGTGTAAGATTAAAGAGGTCAAAGTTTTTTGCTTAATAAAATCATAATTTAAACATCATTCTTGATCATTTTTTTAACCCCTTTCTGAATTTAATCTTGCTATTTTTCCTTCATGACTTTGATGTAAATAAGTAGTTTATGCATAACATGTCCATTTAACATTTTTAAATCGACATCAAGATTTTAAGTTAATATTTATATGAATGTAAAAGGGAAAGTGTATATTTTACGTCAATTTAGAGGTTTCTTACCATTTTAATCACATTTTGCCTAGTTCATCACCAGTTCATTTTACATGGTGTGACAAATAATTTGCATGCATAAAGAATGAGCAAAATGCTTTTAAAATATATGTATATTTGGAGTGTACAGTAGCACTTCAGAACATCAGCTCCCCAAAAGTATTCAACGTCAGCTACCCAAATGCAATTTTACATGTGAACATGTAAAAAAAAACATAGTACTGAAATGTACCTTGTTAAAAATAAACTTCAGCTGGTCATAGTAAAAAAAAATCATGATGGTTTATGTGCGTGTTTGCAGAATGTACAGAAGAACATCCAACATGGCAGGGTTGACCTATCCACCATCTGTAATTGCAGCTCTAAAGGTACATATTATCTTTACAGTAGATTATAACATGGATGTAATTTGTTTCCTTAAAGTTTTATATCTGCCACCAATTCATAGGAGCCTTCCTCTTTTTCAGGATGTTGATAAATGGTCATTTGACGTCTTCACGCTCCAAGAGGCGAGTAGCGAACACGCTCTGAAGTTCCTGGTGTATGAACTGCTCACCAGATATGACCTGATCAGCCGCTTCAGGGTACGAGAGACTGCAAAAACCAGACACACATCAAAACTGTGATATTAAACACACTGCTTACTTTGGATTCTGACTCATGAGCCCATAGGGAAACTCTCATGCTGCCACTGAATAAAATTTAATCTGTCATTTATTCATTTCATTTCATTCCATACACCTGAATTTGTCCCCTTTTTTATGCTCCATGAGGACAGAGGCTTTCAAACTTCAAAAAGAATGCAAAAGAACCATATAAAATATCTATATGACTTATGCACTATATTCAAAGACTTCTGAAGTCATACTATAGAGGGTATGCACTGACGTCACTTTCCCGCCGGGACACGGCCCGCTCAGCAGGACTGAGTAGCAAAACATCTTGCTGCATGACTAGATTTAATAGGGGAAACTGTGAAAACGGGAGTAAAATAAACGATTATCTGCTTAAATTAAAGGCAGTTGGACTCGACAGTGTTCCTTACAACTTAATAAAGAACCAGTGGTCCGTGGATATTGACACGTGGCCAGGAATCGGGTTTCCTTACATTTATATGTACCTGATTTCGACACCTGGGAAATACCATACTTGTTATATCGTCATATCACCCAGCCCTACAACTTGTTAAAGCACCAAGGCTTTATAGACGTAACATTATGACTTTATGTAAAGCTGCTTGGAAATGATGTGTATTGTGAAGCGCTAATAAATTTGACTTGATTCTTAGTCATACTGTACATCTAGATGGGATAAAAGTGATGAGTACATCAACTGATATTCTAGTTTCTATATATTTTGTAGAAACTTTTAGGGCCCTATTTTAACGATCTGGGTTAGGTTAGGGTTAGGGTTTGAAAAATGGTAAAAATGGTCAACACGCCAGGTGCATGGTCCAAAAGGGTTGTACCTAGTCTCTTAATGAGTCATGGATATGTTTTGTGCGTAACGTGCAATAAACCAATCAGAGTACCATCTCCTATTCCCTTTAAAAGCCAGGTGTGCTTGCACCGTGGCGGATTCGCTATTTACATGGCGGAATATAGACACTCTCAACCTGGCGAGTCAGTTTAAATACATGTGTGTATTGCAACGATTGGTTTCATTTGTCATTACTGCAAATAGGTAATTCTGATACATGCAATGACTATCCGTTATGACATTTAGGCATTTTTTATCTTTATGTACACAATAATAATCTTTTACATTTGTAATCCTTCGCATATAGGCGCATATTACTAACGCACCCTTTAATTAACACACAAACAAAATAATAATACTGCTGGTCTGAAAACTAGGTGTGTTCAGGTGCATTGTTGGCTTGTTGCTATTTTAGGGCAACTGAAAACGACTGTGCCGTTGACCAACAAAAACCTGGTCTAAAGTCAATGGCGCAGTCGTTTTCAGTTGCCTCAAAATAGCAACACGCCAACAATGCAACACACCTCGTTTTTAGACCAGCACGCCCATGGCAGAACAGATGACCGCGAGTGCATTTGCTATTTAAACAACGTGGCACTGGACGTGAAAATGATAAATGTGTGGGGCTGAAACTAGCAAAAAACCTGGGTTTGTCTAACGTTATCCAACCATCCCCCTTTGTAGAACACAAGGCTCATAATGGTAGTTTTTTAATAAACATTGACAAAAACTTTACAGTAATGCAGAATATAAGATGATAAATACTGAATTGATGAGTTGTCAAAACAATATGTAACTGAGGGTATAATTTTACCCCAAAATCCAACATATCTGACACAAAATCATAACTGCAAATCCACTTTTCACTCCCTGGATTCCAGTTGTTTCTGCGAATTGCAGAGATTTATTTGCTTCTCTTTTCTGAAGCTTTCAGCAGTCTATAAAAAATTGCTTTATTTGTAAAAATGTATCTATTTGTACAGTCAATCGCACAGCTCTTTCCCATTTTACATGTGTTTTGTGTGTTTTGCGCAGCATTCAAGCTGAACACCAACACTGCCGCTCAGTCTTTTTGCCACTCAATGGGTGTAACCGCAGTGACTCCCGCCTACTGTGAAGTCATGTCATACCCTCTATAGCAGGCAAGGGCAACTTCGGTCCTGGAGGGCCACTGTCCTGCAGAGTTTAGCTCCAACCCTAATCAAACACACCTGAACAAGCTAATCAACATTTTAGGATTACTAGAAAGCTACAGGCAGGTGAGTTTTATCATGGTTGGAGCTAAACCCTGCAGGACAGTGGCCCTCCAGGACCGAAGTTGCCCATCCCTGCTCTATAGCTTTGTGTGAGAAAAGACTGAAATATAAGTTGTCATTCACTGGTAATCTTGTCCTCCTGTGAGCTGTTAACCGCTGTGACTGAATCACTGAATCGATCCTGAATCAGTTCAGAATCATAGAATCAGTTCAGAATTGAGGACTCCGTAACCGAAGTTCTCTATAACTGAATCAATACCGGATCAATTTAAAATATCCAACTCAATAATGATTTGTTTACAAATCATTCATGACACAAAGCTGTTGTATGGCATCAAAAGACTTTTTGGATTACTTTAATGATACATTTATGGGGATTTTGCTTCATTTTTAAAACTTGAAAGCTCCAGTGACTGTTCTTTGTAATTGCATAGAAAAAAAGTAACAAGCACATCATGTTCTTTTTGTGTTCAACGGAAGAAAGTCATACAGGTTTGAAACAAAATGACTGTGAGTTGTTATGTGAGCTATTTCTTTAATATATTATGATTTCATCCTTTTGGAATCACCTTTTTTTTCTTAACCAAAGTTGGTGTTGTCTCCAAAGCATACATGTTTTGACCGTGTAACAGGAGATTTATATGTGATATACATCTGATATGAGGCATCTGACAGTTTCCATCTGCTCTCTTTCTTTGTTTTTCACCATTGTGTCAGCTCCCATCACTTCTTACCCTTTTTCACAAGCACGGTGATGACAGAATCTGAACTCACACGCACACAGAGCCCTGATTACAATTTAAATGCAACAGACACACGTTGCCTGTGTTTGGGTTTAGGTGGTGAGGTATGGACTCCCTGCTCTCCATGTGATTACACATTGATATTACGCTGCTGCAAACTGTTCCCTTACAGGAAGCCCTTCGATTGCCTGTAACACGCTCCATTAATCTGCTGTGGCAGGAAATTTAAGGCCTCAGACTGCAGCTCGAAGAACCATTCTGTGTCTCTATTAGGGTTGGGAATCCAAAACTATAGCCAGTTAGTTAGATTTTTTTTTTCCTTTTACACATTGGGTTTTATGGTCTCTTCTGCTCTCCAAGGCTGAATTGATTTGATCTAAAATAAAGTAAAAACAGTAATATTGTGAAATATTACATTTTAAAATAACTGTTTTAGTATATTTTAAAATGTAATTTATTCCTGTGATGCAAAGCTGAATTTTCAGCATCATTACTCCAGTCTTCAGTGTCACATGATCCTTCAGAAATCATTCTAATATGCTGATTTAGTGCTCAAATATTAATAATAATTAAAGAATATTATAATTATTATTATTATCATAATTATTATTATATGTTGAAAATATTGTTGCTTAATATTTTTGTGGGAACTGTTTTAACAAAATTCTTTTTTTTTGATGAATAGAAAGTTCAAAAGAACAGCATTTAAAAAAAAAATCTTTTGAAATGTTATAAATATCTTTACTGGCAATTGAATCAATCCTTGTTGAATAAAAGACTTCAGAAACATTTAAAAAATCTTAATTATTCCAAACTTTTACCGCTAGGTTATAATATTATAGTATTCATTAATGTATTGAATTAGCTTTTTTTATATTTTCAGTTTTTTATATATATATTTTAGACAAATATTTAGGTAATTATGTACTTTTGTCATTTTTATTAGTTGAACATTAAATATTTATATTTAACTTTAATTTATTTTTATTTCAGTTTTAGTATAGTTCTTCAACTAAAACAGTTGCAATTTTCTTTTGTAATGTTCTAAATGTCTTTACTGTCATATTTGATCAATTTAATATTTTCTCACTAAATAATATACATTTCTTTCAAAAACATACACTTTTGAATGGCCGTGTGGTTAAAATGCACAATCACAAGTACTCTATTTTTGTAACTGGGATTGTTGTTCTCTGTAGATACCAGTGTCCTCCTTGGTGTCATTTGTGGAAGCTCTGGAAATGGGCTACAGCAAGCACAGAAACCCCTACCACAATCTGATCCACGCTGCTGATGTGACGCAGACGGCACACTATCTGATGCTACACACTGGCATTATGGTGAGCGAGCGTTCAGTGATTGTGCATGCATGTCTCGCACTGACAAACAAATATGACATCTGTTTGTAGTCAATACGAGCTGAACGCTTGAGGTCTTAACTTGCAGGTTAATATGCACAGCTGTTGAAATGCGTTGTAATGATGTTGAATCACGGTAATGATGATTATTTGGGTAATGGCTGACTGGTCTGCTCTCCCACAGCACTGGCTCACTGAACTGGAAATATTGGCCATGGTGTTTGCTGCTGCTATCCACGACTTTGAACACACTGGAACTACCAATAACTTCCACATCCAGACCAGGTGTGTCATGAGCTCCAATAAAATGCAGCCAATAATCTTAATGAATTGTCCAAAATGAAAATAAGCTGCCGTAATGATGCGCTGTGTTTTTGTATGAATGTAACTGTATGAAAACTACTCAGACCAGCTTCCAATGATTACATCAAACCTGATGATCTAGAGCAGTATTTTTCTTACACTTTTATTAATATTTTGAATCAGATCATGTTAATTTTAGTTTAATTTTTTTAAAATATGTCTTATTACTTTTATTTTTTTGTTTGTTTCAGTTTTAGTTTTAGTTTTAGTTCATTTTAGTTTTATTTATTTACAGTTAATAATTTTAGTGCTTCAACTAGGTTTAGGTTTTTCAACTAATACATGTGACCCTGGACCACAAAACCAGTCATAAGTCGCACGGGTATATTTGTAGCAATAGCCAACTATACATTGTATGGGTCAAAATTATCGATTTTTCTTTTATGCCAAAAATCATTAGGATATTAAGTAAAGATCATGTTCCATGAAGACATTTTGTAAATTTCCTACCGTAATTATATCAAAAAATTATTTTTGTGAGTGGATATGCATTGCTAAGGACTTCATTTGGACAACTTTAAAGGCAATTTTCTCTATATTTTGATTTTTTTTTGTACACTCAGACTCCAATTTTCAAATAGTTGTATCTCGGGCAAAATATTGTCCTATCCTAACAAACCATACATCAGTGGAAAGCTTTATTCAGCTTTCAGATGATGTATACATTTTTATGACTGGTTTTGTGGTCCGGGTCCAGGGAATTGAATTATAATGTAGGCATAAACAAGCTTATATTTAGTACCTAAA
>RJVU01020258.1:93222-106547 GCA_003731715.1 Anabarilius grahami
CACAATTCTGACTTTATATCACGCAATTCTGACTTTATATCACGCAATTCTGACTTTATAACTCACAATTCTGACTTTATAACTCACAATCCTGGCTTTATAACTCACAATTCTGACTTTATATCACACAATTCTGACTTTATATCACGCAATTCTGACTTTATAACTCACAATTCTGACTTTATATCACGCAATCCTGACTTTATAACTCACAATTCTGACTTTATATAACGCAATCCTGACTTAATAACTCACAATTCTGACTTTATATCACGCAATCCTGACTTTATATCACACAATTGTGTTTATATCGCAATTCTGAGAAAAAAAAGTCAGAATTTTGAGATAAATAGTCACAATTACCTTTTTTTTTTAATTTCATGGTGGAAACAATCTTCCATACTATACTGCCCATTAATTTGGCAAAAACAAAAACATAACATTAAAACAATTATAATAAATATACTCTACTCCTAGCATTGCATGTGTACTAATAAAAAGAGATGTCTAAAGAAAGATGACACATTTTCACTGAAGTGGAAACCCCTCAAAAAAAGAGAAACACACAGACACTGCAAAGTTTAAGGAGTGACAACACGTTATCCAGGTCAATATCTTTGATTCATAGTTTTTGGCTTACTGAAATACTTCATAAACTCCACAAATAAATCATAACCAAAATCGGTATCACTTTACAATAAGGATTAATTTGCTAAAATTAGTTAACTACATTATTTAAAGCGCCCCTATTATACTTTTTCAGATATTAACTTTCATGTAGTGTGTAAAATTGCTGTTTGTGAATGTAAAAGTTTCAAAGATCAAAATGCATGACAAATGAAGTTATTGTCTCCCAAAAGAAAGTGCCGCCCGAACTGCCGGAAATGAGTCGTCAGTAATTCCAGTCTCACTTCCTGCACGAACCTACGTAGGTTTGTAACAGATTTCCATAATGCCAGCCAATGATCTCCATTGGCTGCCCGTGAACAATGTCTACATTGACCTCTCAAATACTGTAGTTGTAGCAGAGGCCTGGAAGAGTTTGGTTCATGTTGTCGACTTGTTGTGAAGACAACAATTTCTGCACTGCAAAGGCAAATCCACTTTGCGTGCACTTCCATAGGATGAGGATGAGGACTAGGGCTCGAATTGATTGTTACTGTTCATATCACCATGTATGCAAGTGCTGAGGAAGATCCAAAGCTAAAATTCAGATATGATAAGAGACGTTTAGTTTCTGACGTATGCTGTAAGTGGTAGACCAATCACAACAGACTGGATTATCTGACCAATCAGAGCAAGTAGAAAGGAGGGGTTTGGAGAGACCAGATCCTTTATCAAACCTTTTCAGACACTGTCAGAAAAGAGGTGAAGCTACAATGTATATTATGAGAAAATTAAAGCGTTTGTTTGTTTTTTTAGCCTGTAGGAGACCTCCGAAACAAAATTTGGAACATTTAAAATGCATAATGGAGGCACTTTAACTTAAGTAACGTTAACAAATGAGACCTTATTGTGAAAAGTGTTACCATAAAAACATTGTAGCTGAAAATCAGGAAGAAGCAAAAATTGAAATAAAATAAGACAAATCTGAAAAGCTGTTTACTAGATGCATTGACCTGTGCAAAAGAAAGTCTTTACTTTTAAGTCGCTGCTTATAAAGATACATTTTCCATATTAAAATGCTTTTTAATGAAGAACTATGGATGGTCTTATTATATCATATATCCATATATCTTCATATACAGTATGGTTGAAAAGTCTGAGACCACATTGAAAATCTGAGATTTAGAATCTAATTTAAACCTGGAAATAAACACAATTTTTAGATTTTTAAATTTAAAAATATTAAGGAAATGTTCTGAATAAGAAATATTTTAAATGCTGCTCTATTTCTAGGCCATTAATCAAATAATTACATTTGTGACATTGTGACTCTCAGATGTTATTGCTTCCAATGAAGCTCAAGATGCTCTTTGAATTATTCTCAAATCATGCTGGGAAAAAAAAAACTGCAAAACAGACACATATTCACTAGAGCTGTCAGAATGTGAGAGTGTATATGGTTTAGAGTGGAGGAACTGTGTTAATATTAGCGACTGATCCATAAGCACGAGCAGTGCGAGTAGTCTGTTGAGTGGGCAGCATGTGTGGGTCATTGGATGCAAATCGCCGCCTCCATCGGTGAAATATGTGTAGTGTGAATGTTAATGGAGAAGATGGCATGGCTGAGTAAGTAAGTGTACTGTGGATCAAACACACAGATGGCATAGACAGAGCATTCCTACTATGCAGTACATTTATTGCATTAATATAGTCTTTTTGTTCTTTTTTTCAAAAGATTTACATTTTGAGTGGATACTGTTATTTGTGTCATGTCCTTGGGTGATGCACTAACTTCTGACATGAAAAACTGGGGATTTATTTAGAAATTTTCCAAGTATTTCTTTTATTTTCCAAACAAAACAAGTTGAAATTATTGTTTTAGTTGATAATCGGTTTATAGATTTTTTTTCCATCCTGTTAATCTTTTGTAAATCCTTATTACTAACAAAAAAGGTTCAGTAATCCTCCAGGAGGTGACATAATTTTGCACAAACATTATTAGTTATTGAGTATTAACAATGGATTTGATGAATAATTTTTGTATGTTTTGAGCTATTAATCATATTGAGATGAGGTTTATTCAAGTGTGATGTGTAATTTGTTGCGAATACACACACACACACACACACACACACACAATAGAACAGAATAAAATGTAAATAAGTAGGATGAAGAATAAAAGTAATCATAAAAAATTACAATAATGTAATAAATGTATTAGTTTTTATTTTGTGTATTTTCCATTTTAGTTAAAGTTTTAATAATTTTTTTGTGTTTTTGTCATTTTTAGAAGTTTTGTATTTATTTATTTATTTTTAAATGTGTATAGTTTTTATTCATTTTTATTTCAGTTTTAGTTTTAGTTATTGTAGTTAGACTAAATGAAAATGAGCAATTTTCAGCAATTAGCTGAAATAAAATTTAATATTTAAAAAAAAAGATTTCAGTTAACTTTTTCTCCCAAGAAATAAATTATTATTTTTTTTAAATGGGTTTAGTTTTAGTTTCAGTTTTTAGTTTTATGATAACCCTGGCATATTATGAACTGTATATGACTGTATACATATAAATTGTAGAAATATTATATTGTATTATTCATATTCTTTACTTTGAATTAAGTCGCTGCTTATAAAAGATACATTTTCCATATTAAAATGCTTTTTAATGAAGAACTATGTATGGTCAAATGCAGTTTAGTGTCTTATTATATCATATATAATTATATCTTCATATACAGTATGGTTGAAAAGTCTGAGACCATGGTGAAAATCTGGGATTTAGAATCTAATTTAAACCTGGAAATAAACAATTTTTTGATTTTTAAATTTAAAAATATTAAGGAAATGTTCTGAATAAGAAATATTTTAAACGTATACGACTGTATACATTTAAATTGTAGAAATATTATTTTGTATTATTCATATAATATTTATAATACATGTATTTATATTATAAATAACCGTATAAATATTAATTGGTTTGTTTGACTTGAGCATGATAATTTCAATATTATCAATGATGTGGAAAAATATGAAAGTTACGCTCAATCATCTTTAATAAATTTGTTCATCATGTTTATTTACTCGCTATTGTATAAATAATCAAGTTATAATCAAAAAGATTAAGTACTGAGTTTGGTCAAGGCCTTTTTTCTGAAAGTCTGGTGTATCCTTTTATAGAAATACTACCGTAAATTACGACACAAGCACATTCATTTTTTAAGAGCTCAAAAGGTACTGCATAACAGGAATGACTCAGATGGTACGGTTGCGTAAGAGCCTGACACGTCACATAATATGCAGATGGTGTATATGGTACCTCTCATGGTCGGTGGCGTGTAGACGCTCTGTTTCCTCTGGGCTGGAGACAGCTGGGCACTCTGGGCCTGCCGTGGACAGTGGAAAAGCACAGCGTGAGAGGGGATCTGATTTCACGCAGACTCTATTTCAGGAGCTTTGCTCCAGCAGGTAATCAATGACAACTGCATCAGAGCTCCATCCATCTCACAGGAAAGCTGAGCATCTTAGCATAGAGAGCTCTGCAGAGAAGCAGCCGGAGGCTTAGCTTACATACCGCCACGTCCACTAAGACGGCTGAAAAGGAATACAGTGTGATGTCTGATACAGTGATGGTGGAGACAGGAGTGAGGAAGATCAAATCTAATGCTCATGTTAAGTGCTGGGGTTAATCTCTTGTCTCAGTTATTGCTTTAGAGTACTCACCTCTGTTTGATTTCCTGTAGTCTGCTTGTCATCTCCTGAAGGGGAAAAGCGAACAGAGGGGCTTCATTTTAATGCCCATCTCAATGCTTTATACATGCAGAAAATGTAGCTACAAAGTTACAAAGCACTCCAAAGAAAAAAAAGATACTACACTCTCAAACATGTCTTTTTGAAAGAAAAAAAAAGAAAGAAAAAAAAGTTATTTTTGGCATCTATAGGGGCTTTCGCACTGGAGGATCCTTTCCATAGTTCTTAGAACTATTGGCTGAAGTACCCCAATTTGGCGTGTAAGAATGATTTTAGTTCTAGGAACTCCATTTGGGGGAACTAAATTAGCTCCTACTTCAGAGTAGGGTCTAACCAACACTTTAGGAACTATCAGTGACGTAAGTGTACGTTGATTGATCAAATGTATGTCAAACACCCGGCACCCGGCATTTTTAAAAAGCCGTGTAAACATATTTACTTCACGAACATGGAAAACAGCGATAACGGCATTTACCTGTTGTCTGCAGGGTTGTGTTCTTTTATTTGCCTCAATGATATGTAATACTGAAAGTTGTCATAGAAGATTTCGTCTCTTAGGCCCAATTTTTGCTCTTTCAGTCGCATAAATGATGCGTTTACATTCCATCTCCCTTATCACGAAACACATGACACACAACAAACACAGCTCTCCGATCACGGCGTCTTCCATCCACCGGTTTTTAGTGTTTGTAAATGCCACGCTTAGAGACGCTGCTGTCGGCTGCTTCACAGTTCCTATTCCCGGTGCGAATGCAACCAGGAACATGGCCTGAGGGAGAAATTAATTCTTGGGGAATAGTTCCTAGAACTATTCGGTGTGAAAGCCCCTTTATAGTCTGAAAGGTTCTTTATAGTGTAAAAAGGTTCTTTAGATTATTACAACATTATTCACACTGAGAAAACAGTTGTTCTTTTAAGAATTGTTCAATAAAAGGTTCTTCAGATGACACAAAAATGGTTCTTCCATGGCATCACTGCAAAAACCCTTTTTTGGAACCTTTATTTTTAAAAGTTCAAAAGTTTGGGGTCAGTATGATTTTTGGCTACACTTTATTTCAACAGTTTACTTTAGACTTTCTATTAACTATAAGTAACTACATGTCAACTACCAGTGATTAGAGTATTAGTGGACTGTCTGCTTAATATCTGCTAACACTTTATTGTGAAAGATCATTTGCAAGTACATTTCAACTTAGTTGACATGAAGTTGCAAATGAATGAGAGTTAGTTGGCAAAGCTAGGATGTCTAAAGTGGACTATAAAGTGCCACCCAATTAAAAAAATAAATAAATAAATAAAAATTAATACTTTTATTTTGCAAGCATGCAATAAAATGATCAGAAGTGACAGAAAAGACATTTATGATGTTACAAAGATATATTTTATTACATTTCAAATAAATGCTGTTCTTTAAAAAAAGAATCCTGAAAAAAATGTATCAGTTTCCACAAAAACATTAAGCAGTACAACTGTTTTCAACATTGATAAATATAATAATTTTTTCTTGTGCACCAAATCAAGATTAGAATATTTATCCAAACCTAAAATACACAATGCACATTTAACTAATCTGTTTCTGTCCTGGGAGTGCAACAATTTTTTAAAGGGTTAGTTCACCCAAAAATGAAAATTCTGTCATTAATTACTCACCCTCATGTCGTTCCAAACCCGTGAGACCTTCGTTCATCTTTGGAACACAAATTAAGATCTTTTTGATGAAATCTGAGGGCTTTCTGTCCCTCCATTGACAGTCTACGCAACTACCAATTTCAAGCCCCAGAAAGGTAGTAAAGATATCATAAAAGTAATCCATGTAACCTCAATTTTATGATGTGACGTGAGTGCTTTGTTTGCGCAAAAACGACACTACAATTTACCCTTTATTTACAAATTAATAATATCCAACACGCGTTCACGAGAGCACCACAATGCATGCATTTTGTGTTGACGCAAAAGCAGACGTTGGTGCATGAATGTGCGTCGGAGATTAATATTTTGTTAATAAAGTAAAATTAAGTTGTTGTTTTTTTTGTGTGAACTTGTGACGTTTCATATAATTGAGGTTAAACCACTGGAGTCACATGGATTACTTTAATGATATCTTTACTACCTTTCTGGGGCTTGAAAGTGTCAGTTGCGTAGCTGTCAATGGAGGGACAGAAAGCTCTCATTTCATCAAAAAGATCTTTATTATTTGTGTTCCGAAGATGAATGAAAGTCTTACGGGTTTAAAACAACATGGGGTAATTAATGACAGAATTTTCATTTTTGGGTGACCCTTTTTGCTAACCCTTTAACATTCGAAGAGTCACTTTTACTTAATATGTCAAATTGGGTTACATGGTGGAAAAAATCTGTGTGCTTCATTTCTTCTAAATTTATATATCCACAAATTCTGTTAAAGGACACTAGGGGCAAAGCCAAATTTAGAACAGTTATATCTTATTTGATCCAAGAATGGAATGCGTTAGGAGACTAACAAAATTAGATTATAGATTCCACTCCCAAGTTTCTTTTTCATAATGCAAACTGCTTTTAGGAGGCTGACCCATTTCTTTCCCCGTCTGCACTAAGTGGGGCTTATACATTATTTCAGATGTTATGAAATGTGGGGATATTTGTTCATTTCAGGACTTGAAAGACCAATTTAATCTTCCATGGTCATCATATTTCTTTCAAGGCAATTTACAGTTTCATGCATGCTGTCAAAGTGTATGGAGTGCCTTGAGGAAACAAACTGACTCTGTAATCTCTTTGTGAAGCCTTGTGAAGTGGTCTGTGGGCTCCAAATGATTTTATAAAATACTGGAATGTTCTTATAAACCTTTCTTGATTGGCAGATTGTGCAGTGAGGACCTGGAACATTCGCAATCTGATATTCTGATATTGCTGCAGCTTCAATAAACCAAAATCATCAAATTATTCATTTCCATTTTGTTCATAGATATTATTCCACAAAAAAAAAAGTGTTAAGATGAAAGCATCCTAATATAATATTACATATTTTTGTAATGTTTTTTTAAAGAAGTCTCTTATGCTCATCAAGGCTGCATTCATTTGATCAAAAATACAATAAAACAGAAATATTGTGAAATATTAATACAATTTAAAATATTTGTAATATATTTTAAAATGTCATTTATTTCTATGATGGCAAAGCTGAATTTTCAGCATCATTACTCGAGTTTTCAGTGTCACATGATCCTTCAGAAATCATTCTAATATGCTGATTTCGCACTATAGAAACATTTCTGTGGAAACTGATTTATTTATTTTCCTCGAAGCTTTGATGAATAGAAAGTGCAAAAGAACAGCATTTATGTGAAAGAGAAATCTTTTGTAACATTATAAATGTCTTTTTTTTATATTAAATGTGTCCTTGCTGAATAAAAATATTAAAGACTTACTGATACCAAACGTTTGAAGAAGTC
This sequence comes from Anabarilius grahami, assembly GCA_003731715.1. Classification (NCBI taxonomy): domain Eukaryota; kingdom Metazoa; phylum Chordata; class Actinopteri; order Cypriniformes; family Xenocyprididae; genus Anabarilius; species Anabarilius grahami. Next base: position 101,009 of record RJVU01020258.1, read on the forward strand.
ACATTTAAAAATGTACAAATGTTATTGGATTAAAAATACCAAAGTTGCATTTATATCGAAGAAATACAGCACTTTTTAACAATAAAAAAAAACAATAGTAATATTGCATGATCAACTTGATCTATCTGATTAAAAGTCATTGAAAAACATGGCTCAAAAAAGTGAAATTAGTTCTCACAAAAAAATGTGTTTGTTAATGCAATTTGGTTTGATATCTAGTATCAATGAAATTTGTGCATGTTTTGGAGGCCACTATGTAATTAACATATTTGTTGGGAATGTAGTCTGTTTTTTGTATCGTACATTCATACAATGAAAGCTATTATGTACTGTGAGGAGCGTATGCACCACCAACTGGCCTGACGTTACACTTGTTTAAGGGGGAAAGAAGACTTTAAAAGCCCCTGATTTCTCTTAAAGCCACTGAACATCTTTATTCCCTGACCTAATAGCCACTTAAGCCCTTAAATGAAGTCTGAGCAACTGCTGGATTATGACTTCAGTCCTGATGTTACGTAGAACCAGAGGGACACAGTGAACCACAGTAGCCAGAAGAGCTTTCTTCTTTTATGGGCCCACTGGCTCCACACATGAGGACCTTATTACAAAGACGTATCGTACAGAACGTCCCTGCCAAAGCCACAGGTTCTGCTCAATGAATGCTGCACCAAATTACCACTCTAACCGCAATAACAAGCCAAGCCGCTCTTCAACTTCATCTTCTGCTCGCAGTTACACGTTGCCCAGATTATGACAAGCAGCACTCGCGTGACGCAAGTTCTTAAAGCTTCAAAAACTTTCTTTATTAGGGACCGATTCCAAGTGTTTTGGATCAGAGGAAGAAATGCCAGCCAAACAAAGAGGTGCTTGTTTTGTGAATGCAGCTCTGTGCGTCCCACCTCCTCAGCACGCCCCTGCGATCTACATCCAAAATCAGCAGGAGAAAATAAGCAGCCACAACCGTAACGCTACAACAACCACCCAGTGATCGGTCTGCATCAATCAGGGAAAACAAACAGCTCTGAAATTAACAGCATTTCCCAGTCATTTGTCAGGTTTGAATGGCTTTGCCGGAGAGCATGTCATCTCTGTTGAGTAAGACCTGGCGAGCGACCGGAGAGAATAAACGGTCTTAGTCAAGGGAAGCTCGTGAGCTCATAACAAGGCCCTCTTCTCAAGCAGAACTGGCAGATGGCAGTGCTGGCTCCAGCGGGAAGGTTTGGTTAAGTTTATCATGAAAACCAGTCAACTCTGCCAAGTCAAACACAAGAGTATGGGCACATATGATCTCTGTGAGTTTCCAGCCAAGAGTCCACAGCACTGGGATGAGGCGGATCTTTGCTATGTTTATTCACTGAACAACTTATGAAGACACTGGATGATTGAGATTATACATCACTGATTCTTGAGATACAACTTTACCTGACATAAGTTCTAAAATCACATATTATCACTACAACACACACACACACACACACACACACGTTTATGTGGTTACGGGGAATCTTCATAGGCGTAAACGTTTTTTTTTTTACTGTACAAATTGTATATTCTATCCCCCTACACTAACTCTACCCCTAAACCTATCCATCACAGAAAACTTTTGGCATTTTTTTTAATAAAAAAAAAAACGTTTAGTATGTTTTTTCACGTTTAATTTGTTTAATTTGTAATACCCATGTCATTATACACATTTGTGTCCTCATAAACCACATATACAAGAACACACACACATGCAGGCACACACACACAAACAATTTATTTTATTTACTGTTTATTTGATCAAAATTATTACATTTAATACTCACCATCCCTAAAATAACCTCAAACCAATACTTTAAACATATAAAAAAATCATATAATAAAAATAATACAATATAATATAATTTAAATAAAAAGATATATATATTTAATAAAAACATTACTATGTTCTGACAAAAGGAAATGGTTAATGTAAAAAAAAAAACTTATAATAAAATAAAATAAAATAGATTTAAAATGTTCCACAGCTTTGTCTCTACACTAATTCAGCGGACCTACACAACTTAAAAAAATACATGGTTGCAAATTTAAAAAATCTAATTTATTGTTTTAATTACACCTTTTAAGTTCTGTTGACATAATAATGTTGATCATTATGCCAACTTAATATCGTCCATAATTTAAACTCAAATTTCTGCGTTAATTGTCTTTAAAAAAAAACAAATAAATAATAATATTAAGTTGTAGTAATGTAATGAAATTGTCTGCACAACTTTGGAAATTAGGCAGTGGATTTCTAGTTCCCAGCATGCTTTGCATAGGACTGGATAAGGAGAATAAATGTTGAAATTACGTGTTATTTTATGTGTTTTTTAGTGAAGGGAAAGACCAGTTAGTGTTTAATGCTGTTATATTTGACATTTAAAAGAGTTTTTGTAATGTTGAAATTTTTGTGGTTTTGCTGAAGAGTAGATACATGAAGGTAAACACTACATTGACTCTAAGCAATGACTGCGCTAATGCCAGTGATAGTAACAAGTAGCAAGTAATATCTTACTTGTTCATTAAATGTATGTTAGTAAAGTTGTGTTAGCATGTGGTATGATAGCTGTTGATTTGAACTGAAATAGATAAGATTAATTGGTTCCAGGGCTACAACTCTAGTAGTTGGAGCAACTTAATTTTTTGAGTAATTAACTTAAAAATGTGTGTTTATGCTACAAAGCGCAAAATAGATATCCTGAATATGATTTTCTTTCAATTCATTTTTTCAGTTAAGTGAATGCTAAATTTACCAATATTTATCAACAAAATCACTCATTTTGTGAGGAAATGGAAGTAGGACAGATTATTTTGAAACTATTTGAACTGATACATAAACTAGATTGTTCTGTTCTGTAGCCTGTTTTGTCTCAGATCTCAACAATACCTCATGTCTGATCTCAAAGCACCCAGCGCATTCAAAATATTCACTGTCACAACTTGAAAATATGACATCATATCCTTCTGTAAAGTTTTTCTGCCTTCAAGTGCTTCTGGGAACTTCAAACTTACAAGCTTGGAACTCATAATTACGATTTGATGCGTTATAGATTTTCAGTCTGAATAAATCGGAGGCATTGAGCAATTTCATATTTCTTTCTCTCTTTTCACTTGACAAACACAGGAAGCTTTTTTAGCGCTAATGCAACACTGCAGATCAAAGGATGTGCATTAGGTGTAGAAATGATGCTTTATCTGTGTATTTTATCATTATTCATGCAGCCACAGAGAATTATGGGAAGTTTTGGCCCACAAGCCTGGCGCCTCATAAATGTGGCTAAATGAGTAGTGCTTTCTGGCAAAGCTTTATTACTGTTTATCAAAATGTAAATAAAGTAAATTATGCAGTTTACATTTACAAACGCAATTATGAGCAATTAGCTATCATTCTTTGTGGTGACGCTCAAATCGTGAACATGATCATTCTGACATGACTCGAAGGCAGCATTTGTTTGGACTCTGGAATGATTTCTCTACATTTACAGTGCCAAAAAACGCTTTCTCGTGTGGGCTGTTGAGTGGGATTAGGGTCGAGGTTACCGTGTTTACAGATGACGCTAATGTGTTGGTATTTTCCTCAAGTGGAAAACTTCATTGATTCTGCTTGCATGTGGAAAACATATGAACTTCGTCAGTATAATGCAAGTTTGATGGCAAAAGTCCTCAGGTAAAGACTACACAAATGTTCCAGGCAAGTCCTGAGGAACAACTGCAGTATGTTACCTATTAAAGCCAGTTTCCCACTTAGAGTAAAAAATACAAAAAGGGAATTGTGATTTTAAAATAAGAAATGAAGTGAGATAAAATCTCATACTGTGAGATATAAATTTGCAATTGTAATTTAAAAGATTTAAAAATTAAGTTGCAGTTGTGGTTTTCCGAATTATATGAGTGGAAATGAGAATTGGGAGTCACAAAAACTCACTGTTGGCAGATATTGAGTCACATTGTGATACAGAGTCACAGAGATTTAAAGCAATATTGTGAGATATAAAGACACACAGAGATATATAAAATCCCATGTGAAGATATGAAGTCATTGTGAGCTATGAAATCACTATTATGAGATATAAAGTCACTATTGGTAGATATATACCACAATTGTGAGATACAGTCACATTGTGAGATTTAAAGTCACCTTGTGAGATTTAAAGTCATATTGTGAGATTCATTTAAAGTCATTGTGAGATATAAAGTCACAATTGTGAGATATAAAGTCACATTGTGAGATTTAAAGTCATATTGTAAGATTTAAAGTCACAATTGTGAGATATAAAGTCATATTGTGAGATTTAAAGTCACCTTGTGAGATTTAAAGTCACATTGTGAGATTTAAAGTCATATTGTGAGATTCATTTAAAGTCATTGTGAGATTTAAAGTCACAATTGTGAGATATAAAGTCATATTGTGAGATTCATTTAAAGTCATATTGTGAGATTTCAAGTCACACTGGGACATAAGATCAAATTTGGATATAATAAAGTCATTGGTAACACTTTACAATAAGGTTCATTAGTTAAACATTAGTTAATGTATATTAAGTAACATGAATTAACTATGAGCGATACATTTGTTACTGAATTTACTAATCTTTGTTAACGTTAGTTAATGAAACTATAGTTGTTCATTGTTTGTTCATGTTAGTTCACAGTGCATTAACTAATGTTAACAAGATTTTAATAATGTATTAGTAAATGTTGAAATTAACATTAGCAAAGATTAATAAATGGTTCATTATTAGTACATGTTAACTAATGTAGTTAACTAATGTTAACTAATGAACCTTATTGTAAAGTGTTACCAAGTCATTATGTGATATATAGTCACAATTGTGTGATATAGTCACATTGTGAAATATAAAGTCACATTGGTAGATTTAAAGTCATATTTTAAGATATAAAGTCCGATTGAAACATAAGATCACATTTGAAGATAAAGTCATATTGAGACATTGTCATATTGTAAGATATAAAATTGTGAGATCTAAAGTCACATTGTGAGATGTAGAGTCACAATTGGTAGATATTAAGTCACAATGTGAAATATATAATCATATTGTGAGATGTAAATTCACAATGTGGGATATAAAATCACAATTCCCTTTTTATTTACTCTTGAGGCTTCTATAAAGGGTCATTTGCAGAAGCACATACTAATTGAATCTCAGCAAATTACATCCCATCCATTTCCCAAATAACCCTGAATTCCACTCATAGATAAGCCCTATCGTTCTACACTGAGGTTAAACTGAAAGTTCACCCAGAAGAGACAACGCTTGAAAAAGATGACAGAGCTACGGTGCAACGGTCTACACAGACTGGCTGCTCGCATATGCTGACGCCATAGGTGGGTTGTTTGTGCTGATAGCAGCCTGTTGACCATTGCCACAATCACAGTGTGTTGTCCTGTTCCAACCCAAGGCTAGATTACAGAAGCTCCGACGTGAAATGACCTCGTCAGACCTATCATGTTGTCCTTTAAACCAGAAGAGCACATTTCCTCCCGCAATATCAT
>RJVU01020258.1:106568-118089 GCA_003731715.1 Anabarilius grahami
AAAATACACTGAAGGAGATCGCGGATGTTTCGACCGCAGTGACGATCGGCCTCGGCGTCTTGGCATGCGGGGACCCGTTTGTTTGGGCTGACGCCCTCCGAGATGAATCGGCGGCGGTGTAATTGCTCCTAGTAAGGCCAGAGGATTGTGGCAAAGATTCAAAGAGGACGAAAGATTCTTCATCGGACACAAAAAGAATAATTTCGGACATGGTGGGAATTTAGGGCGGGTCAGATGCTGTAAAACTGTCGAGGAATATGGGTGAGTCGACTGTGTCTATATATATGCTTTCACTCATGCTGATTGGGTAGATATGTNGTTCCAACCCAAGGCTAGATTACAGAAGCTCCGACGTGAAATGACCTCGTCAGACCTATCATGTTGTCCTTTAAACCAGAAGAGCACATTTCCTCCCGCAATATCATATAATGATTGTACATGAGAATTGGAGAGGGCCTATTTTCATAACAATACAGAAACCCACGGCTTTATGTAAACAAAAGCAGAAATTCAAAAGGAATACTCCACAGCTGAACCCTTACAGCAACCAAACCTTTAAAAACACCACCAAATGATGCTCAAATAGACCAACTCTTGTTTGTTATTTAAAAAAGCAGTCATGAGTTCTAGTCCAAATGCATTAGGGATGCTGATGCCAGTTAACCATAGCAAACGTATAGAGTTTGAGATCTGTACAATGAGTGGATACTGGAAACTTGACCCTAAAGGTTCTGCTTAATGAAAAACAGACCGTTCACCGTAGATTCTTATCTTAAATTATATGCATTTAGATTGCACAAGGGCTGTACTTTGTTTGCTACAACCCAACAGTCCATATAGGTTGAACCAGCTCTTTCAGTGAATATAAACAAGCATGCAATGTGTTTAATGGTTTAAGGCTATTACCTGATGCACTGGGCTCATTGTAGATGACCAATGTGGCTGGAGTTGGTCTGCGCTTGCGAATCTGAAGAGAAAAATAAAGAAATTCTGTAATAATATTGCAATTCACAAAAGTACAGTAGGTGGTACTACAAGAATAAGAGCGGTTCTTAGGCCTGACAAGGAGTGGAGTGTCTAAAACCCCTTTAACCATGGTAAAATCAATGTGAAACACAGCCTTGAGTGGCTTATTAGTTTAATGTTATAATGTTATGTCCTGCTGGGAAATAAACCCTAAGCCTAAGCTGGTGTAACATGTATGGTCTGTTCTGTTTAGTTGGCTATGTTTACATGCACAACTTTTGTTTCAGTCGGACTGAATTCATTCTGATTGATGAATCTGAATGTAGTGTTTACATGGATGCTAAATAAAGCTTTAAATCTGAATTGATTTTTTGACATCCACACACTGCACAAATATACAGAGTTTCCAGCTGTTTGTGCATAATAACCATTCTCCTACATTAGTTCTTAATTTGTTTTAAACAGCGGTCTTAATATTTATCAATTTCTTGTCATAATTTGGACACTGTTGTGCCGTGCTTCTTATCACGCCGTAAAAATGCCCCTCCCTGCGCCCAAAACCAGTCGTCTGTGGATGAGAGCATGAAACAAGGACTGGTGGGATGTTGTCCTGCTCCACTTCACAGACGCAGAGTGAAAAGAGAATTTTAAAATGACTCATTTATGACACTTTCTTCAAAAGGAAGAACAGCTCATTCCACGTGTCATACGTCATTACGCTATTTCCACATCATTGCACATGTGCAGTATCCTTTCCAGTTTCAGTTTTCAGTCCGATCAAGTGTTTACATGCCCTCTCAATCAGATTAAAAAAGGAATAAACCACCCCTTCCAATCTGATCAAAATTTTATTCGGATCGAGCTCAATTGTATCGATTAAGGTGTTAACATGAAGGCTTTTCAGCCTGATTGAGCCATCAATCCGATTACTAACGGATTATTTGGTTGCAATTAAACGTAGCTATTGTGTTTTGGTTCTGTTTTCCCTGTTCCCTGTAGTTTCCTAACATGTTTCAGTTTGTTCCCTTGGTTACTGATTATGTTCACCTGTTGTTCATTTAGTTTCCTCATTACCTCTCCTTGTGCATTTAAGCCCTTAGTTCTCCTCAGTGTTTTGTCTTGCGTTAACGTGGCATGTTTGGTCAGTTTTTCTCATTTCTGTTCCTGCATTCTCTTGAGTGTCAGTTTATTAAAAAAAGATGATAATTGCCTGGCCAAAAAAAGTTGCTTGAAGAATCATTTTCACTCGTAAACTGGTTTAAATTCCAGATTTAAATTCATTTAAAGTCTTTGGGATGTGCTGGAGTAGACTTTACAGAGTGCATTGACCAAATATATAAACACCTCTTGATGGAAATAACATCACAGCATTTATTTCCATCAAGAGGTGCATCAATTTTTGGTCAAGATCTTGTATTGACAATGCAAGAGTCAAGCACTATGTAAAGTCTCCTCCAGCACATCCCAAAGACTTTCAATGAATTTAAGGTCTGGAGGTGACAATTCATGTGTGAAAATGATTCTTCATGCTCCCTCCCAACCATTCTTTCACAATTTGAGCCTGATGAATCTTGACATTGTCATCCTGGAATATGGCCATGATGTGTCTTCCTACTTCCTTTAAGAAATAAAAAGCAACACACTCCATCAATTAGGGTTAAAAGAATTGTTCCCAAACATATAACTTGCTAGAAACATAATACTCACTGCAATAATGATCTGGAAAATGCCCAAAACCCCTCTAAAACCAGGAGACCAGTAAATTAGCTTAGGCTTAGATGTTTATAATATGATAGACAGCAATTTTCAATAAACACATTTAAAAAAAAAATCACATTTACTTCGATTAATAAAGATACAAAGAGCAATTCTCTTTCGCTTAAATAGTTAATTTCACCTGTAGGCTACCTCAAAATGTTACTTAAAGAAGCATCATTATGATTAAGATATGGAGTCCTCAGTCCAGACATGGTGAAATGCTTCAGTTGACAAATGAAGAACACCTTAGCAATTCTAAAGGAATAATTTCTCCGATGATATTATGTCACTCTTTCAGAGAGAGGGGTTTGTCTGTGATCCAGGTTAAACGACAACTTTAAACATGGCTCATCCAAAAAGGATTTAGAATCATCACTATCTATTGTAGTTGTAGCATTACCGTGATACTTTTTAGTACTTTTGTAAGCGTTAGCTGACAATAACAGATGGAACATGAGCGTAAAATGTTCATGCTGACTGATTTACCCCATGTGTCCGGACACCAGCATTTGTTGGGTGATTCACTGGGGTCAATACAATCAATTCCCTAAAGAAGGCTGCTGGGTTTAGATCACTTTTAGCCTCACAACATGCTCTCTCAACACATGTGAAACAGCATGAGCTCACACTCAACAATGTCGTTCGCAATCCATGTGTTTTAAAATATACCTAAACATCAGATTAATTAGAAATAAGAGATAAGAATGACCCAGAGTGTGAGAGAGCCGTCACTTGACCTATCGGGCCAGTACTGCGTTCTCACAACATCAACGTTTGTTGATCATGTACATCTGTTATCAAGCCCCAGCCAACTCACTGGTTGCATGACCACAAGTTTCTCATGACCTTATTGGATGTTGCTGAATTAAATGATACGGATGCTGGTGGTGTCACCAAGGTAATGTATTTTAGCTTAGTAACTATTTTTTGTTGAAAACGACTATTCCAAGCGTCTTGGATGCATCAGTTTGAATAGATTGAAAGCAAATCAAGATTTCGTACCATGTGTGGTCTGTTTCCAGCAAAAGCCAATAAGCTGGCCAAACGTTTATCCTGCATGTGTTGATTTTTGGTATGTTGGTTTCTGAGAAAAAGAGTTATGCGATATCAGCTTTTACGGAAAAAAATCATGTCATTATTACAAATCAGACACATACATACTGTACATATATATATATATATATATATATATAGGGGAGACCAGGGATTATATCACAAGGATTATATCAAATTTTGACTGCAGGGCCAGTAAATATCTGAACTACTACTTGCCTGATTGCACCAGCACATAAAATCACTGAGCCTTGAACCAGCATTGGTCCAGGTTCATTTTAAAAGAAAAAAAAAAAGTCTCCAAGAAGCAAGAGCGAATGCTGTCTTTACTGATGGAGAACTTACTCAGCACAAGAGAAAGTGCCACTGATTGGACAAGCCGGCATCATCATAAAATCAGCCCAGCACTTTCCTGTTATGACATTGTCAGCAACAGCACCAACATCAAACACTTTAACTGCCAGGCATGCAGCCTCACCGCTGGATCCAGATCCATCAATGAACAGCTCTTCTACAACAAGAATCTATTCTGCTGCATACAAGGACAATTAAATTTTTTACGTTGCCCTTTATCACAAAATTCACACTCATTTCATTACCATTGTCATTTTTTATGAGAAAAAACTATTTTGGCATGTAGTACTGAAATATGAAAGTAAACAATAAATGTTTAATGTCTTCTTCGCACTAAAGCGCATGCAAAACACTCACTGTTCGACCCATTACTGTGCTGTGCATTAAAAATGACATATTTACCAAGCACTACATCCAACTATGTATGACATCATATCATAAAACTGATTTTGGCAGCAATCTGCACAGATCTGATGCTTCAAGACAGTCTCAAGGGAGCCAAAGAGCAATGCAGGCCAGTCTCCATTAAGCACAATGCAATAAAAGAGCCTCTCTCTACTTACATGCTCTGCCGCCTGGGGATCCAACTGGCTCTGGAAGAGTGGAACGGAAAACTGAATTTTCTTGGGGCTGTTGGGCTCCATGCTGAAAGAGAGAGTTGATGGAGAGAGAGATGGAAACAAACTGGACCCTACTTATCAGCCCCGGTGATTTCTCTCTCTCCTGTACGGCCCGCCTTCCTTTACTCCACGTAGAGAGAAAGAGAGAGAGAGAGAGAATCAGCCACTTGCAGAGACAAACAGCAGAACAAACAGTCAGTCTGTCCTTCCCACATTCGTGCTGTCCCACTCACTTCGCTGTGATCCCGTGTCCCATAAACCTCACAGAAGCAAGGATTGGCTGCAGGTCTTCTCAGTGTGAGTTTTCCGACTGCTCCGGGACACGCTCAGATCTCTCTCTGCTTTGCTTTCTCTCTCTCTCTTCCTCTCTCACTATCATTAGCAAGACTCAGAGCAATGCAATATAAGCCCCCACCGGGACCTGCTGATGCTCCTACATTATTTATGATCCTGATTCAGGATGCTGTCGGCAGTTTTCGCATCACATGGCCGGATTTCTCTTCACGGACACGGGTAAACTGTGAGACAAGAGAATGTTCTTTATAATGTATAACACGCTCGATCACACTGGCACTTCATTTATGGATTTTTAATTATTCAGGGATTCTTGGGAGGTGGGGATGAATCATTGTCCAGCTAAACCAGACGTTTTATTTTTAGGTGGATGTAGTATGAATCAAAGGTTTAAGACAAAAGCGAAGGACGTTTTTGTGTAGCAACGTTTTAAAATATAAATCAAAGATTCCCATAACTTTTGATCGAAAGGCATCGAAAGGCATTTCCAGGCATCTCTGACTGGTATAGGGATTTTAAAATTCACTTAATAAAGATTGCACTCACAAAGAGCAATTTCTAGCTGATATATTTTATATTTAGCTGTCCTTTAGAAAAAGAAAATCACGTGAAATTTAATAGAGAGCTTTGTGCCATTGAATTTTTCATATGCAAAACATCCCTTAGAAAATGTTGAAATGTAGTTTTATATATTAATATTTTAAAGTTGAGCATAATTAGAAAATTCCTTGATATTTCCAGGTTTTCAATAACCTCAGGAACCATATAGTGTTGTTACAGTTAATCGAAACGAAATTATTTTTGTTCATTTAAATAAATGACAAAAAATAAATATAAGATGCTAAATTCTTGTCATGGCAACTCACTGAAATAAAATATATTTAAATTGGTTATAATTAAGAAATAAGTTACTCAGATACGTTCAGTAACTTAAGTTTACTAAAATGACAAACTAAAACAAATAAAACATTAAAATTGATTTTTTTAAAGAGTAATAAAAATGAACGAGAGCACACAACATAATTCCTAAAACTTGAACTAAAATTAAAATGGAAACTGAAAAAAAAAAAAAAAATGCTGCCCTGTAAAATATACATATACACACTTAAAAACTGAATTTTCTCCTGTAACTTAAAAAAAAGCAATGGCATTGTTTTTTGGATAATGAAAGTAAAAACTGGCACAATATTAGGTGTAATGGTTCAAAGTGTGACCACGTATCGATCCTAACCCTAGCTCAGGACAGACGCCACCTGTGCTGTTTGTTCGGGCCGTTGGACATCTGCCAATGAGATAACTGCTATTGATCCACCTGCCTGCTTTGAAATAGGTCATTAGTCTGCAGCCTGTCTAAAACACAAACTGAAGGGGCAACATGAGATATTTCTGGAAACTATAACTAATAGTCCAAAGAAATGATACGAACAGTTGGATCAATTTTATTAAACATACATATTGTAATGGTAGGATCCAGCATCTCCGTGACCCTACAGAGTACAACCGGTTTGGAGAATGAATAGATGGATGGATGGATATTGTAATCCTGTCCATTACATAAGATTAAGAAGAGGAGTGATAACCTTATTTAGTTGCATTGTGAATCCAGCCAAAATGGAATTGCATATTATTTTTTAATGCAATGTAATAGTTGCATTTAGCAATTTGTTATTCTCAAATTTAAAGGATTAGTTCACTTCAGAATTGAAATTTCCTGATAATTTACTCACCTCCATGTCATCCAAGATGTTTGTCTCTCTTTCTTCAGTCGAAAATAATTTAAGGTTTATGAGGAAAACATTCCAAGATTTTTCCTCAATATAGTGGACTTCAATGGGGTACAATGGGATGAAGGTCAAATTGCAGTCTACTTCACGTATGACCTTTCCAACTTGATTACGTAATGCGTGGTGCATCGCAGAGCAGTGGAAGATGAGAATTTGTGGTTAAAGAGTATAGACATTTTTTATTTTATTTTTTGAAAATGACAGATCCTTTCGCTACACTCTAAAAAATGCTGGGTTAAAAACAACCCAAGTTGGGTTGAAAATGGACAAACCCAGCGATTGGGTTGTTTTGACCCAGCAGTTGGGTTAAATGTTTGCCCAACCTGCTGGGTAGTTTTATTTAACCCAACAATTGTTTACAAATTACTATAGGTCTGGTTTAAAATGAACCCAAAATAGGTTGGAAATTAAAAATCAGACTCATAATTACTAGAGGCAACAATAATAATCAAAAAGATGAGCATTTATTATTAAGCAATTTAATAAATGTTTATTGTTTAAATATTATTCAAAAAAAGTATTAATAAATGTTTGTTTATTAAACATATTAATAAATGCTAATTTCCAACATATTTTGGGTTCATTTTAAGCAAGAAATACAGTAATTTTTAAACAATATTTGGGTTAAATAAAACTACCCAGCAGGTTGGGCAAACATTTAACCCAGCCGCTGGGTTAAAACAACCCAATCGCTGGGTTTGTCCATTTTCAACCCAACTTGGGTTGTTTTTAACCCAGCATTTTTTAGAGTGTAGACAAGACCCTTATTCCTCAGCAGGGATCATGTAGAGCCCTTTGAAGCTGCACTGAAACTGCAATTTTGACCTTCAACCCGTTGTACCCCAGTGAAGTCCACTATATGGAGAAAAATCCCGGAATGATTTCAACAAAAACCTTAATTTATTTTCGACTGAAGAAAGAAAGACATAAACATGTTGAAGGACATAGGGGTGAGTAAATTATCAGGAGATTTTAATTCTGAAGTGAACTAATCCTTTAAATACAAAGTTCTGTCATGAAACTCTAGATGGCGCAGGCTGATAACTCAATCTGCTTACAATCACATCATTCTCTATAGGGCACAGCTGATTGGTTCCTGCTGTATAAGTAGCCAATGAGCTCACTGCTCAACCTTCAAAAACTTAGTCAGCATTTGCTGTAGCAGTTGCAGTGCTCTTTCATAAACCCTCCACCTGTATAGATCTGCTACGGTAATTCATGAGTGCTATATTGTACAGCAGCAGCATTTCGTGTATGTATTGTAGCAAGTCCCGTACAGCAATAACCAAAAGCAGCAGCAATAACAACAGCAGAAGCGTAGCAGATCTATTCCACCAAGACCAAATATATCAACATTGTCATATCCGTTACCATGCCAAACACTCAGAGAGTTGTCATGACTTTCATTGTTACAGTAGACTTTCGAAATATTAAGTAAATAAAACACACCACTTTTCAAAAGTTTGGGTCCAGTAAGAAAAAAAAAATATATATATATATATTTAGCAAGGATGCATTAAATTGGTCAAAAGTGAAGAGACGTCTTTCAAAAACATTGAAAAAATGTTACCAGACAAAAACTTTAGTTTATTTGTCAAAATGAAACATTATTTATATTTAACTACATTTTAAAACATGAAAAATAAATAATTATTAATTATAAATAACATACATAACTAGATTTTTGTGATTTTTAAAATTTATGTATATTATTATTTTTTTATTAATAAATTAATCATTTATTCTTACATTTTTAACTAGCACTCAACTCATCCATAATAACACCAGAGCCAAAGCTTGTTCCTAAACAAGCTGTTTTCTATTTTTTCCGCTCATTAGCCTAGATTCAACAAATAGTATATTATATTCAGGAGTCAGCTAGTGTAACCTGAGGTAATTCTGGAGAAAAAAAAGAGGGAGTGTAGGAACCCTGAAGAAACAAACTCACACCAGGCCACCCTGTTCACCTCGGGAACAAACAGTACCGCACCACCTGACCTGACTCATGTTTACACCCTGTCATCACTGCCGCCCATTTAAGGCCTGACCTTATGACCCTCATCACGGACAAGGAGCAGGTAATATCAGGGAGGAAATTACAAGAGCTTAATGAACGTCAAAGGGTGGAGAAGGCACAAAACAAGCACTGTTTATTACCCACGTCCCAGTGCGTCTGACAGACCGTTGCGTAAGCTTGAACAGATATGCTTTCATTTCACAGCGAGTGCAGTTAATCTAAACAGCAGTCACACAAGCTGTCAAAATCACTGTGCGCTGAAGTTTGATGAAAAAGCAAAGAGTCGATGTCAGGCGATGTCATCAGACCAAGTTGTCCTGTCCTGTTCAAGAACACACAAAGGACAAAAGTACAACCGTGTCCTTGTGCTCATTGATTTTCTTCCTTAAGTAAGAGGCAGGGTGAGGAAGAAAAGTGGGATTGAGTGGTCGGGAAACATTATTAGACGTGATGGCGAGCGAAATAGCAGCTGTAATAAAGTTAATTTTTCCTAATTATTCAGTCTGTCTCCTCCGTAGACGAACACAAAACACCTTTATGCTGTTTACTAGACACAGCTGAGCTGCTCTAACTGTTCAAAATGAAAATCCCACTTGATCGTAGAGTTATTCAACACATTTCTGTTATATATCAGTATCCCGCAGGTCTAATGTAGCCTTTTTATGTTAATGGGCGCCCTCTGAATCCATTCAAGCGTGCACACAGTATCAAACTCACTCTACCGCCAACCTTCTATCTCAGAGACATGTTTCCATGGTAACAGTGGGCCGGATTGAGTAATGTATCAAAATAATTTTTCTGACCCACAGGTATTTTCATCGTCATACTTGGCTAAACACAGCAGTAGGAGTCTGCCATTAACACTGTTGCCTGCATTAAAAAGGACAAGCACAATCAGGCACGAAATAACTTTTCAGTTCCGATTAAATGATGTGGGCTTGTATCAGATTAAGTGCATTTTAAAATATAGGAAGGTTTTATCAGGTGCTTAATATTTGGAACACTTAAAAAGGTTTCATATTCGAACCCTTTTAAGCATTCCATTGAAAAGGCTCTCTCTCTCTCTCTCTCTCTCTCACTCACTCTATCTTAATGCAATATAGAACTGTTTAATAGTACAAAACATGGAACATACACTACCATTCAAAGTTTGTATAGAGTAAGATTTTTTTTTTAAAGAAATGAATAGGCTACATTTATACCGCTAGACATTTATAACATTACAAATTTCTATTTCATATATACGGAAGAGGATTAGGGCCAAGCAATAATAAAAAAATAAAACCATCTCGAGATTAAAGTTGTTAAATTTCGAGAAAAAACTCGTTAAATTTCGAGAAAAAAGTCGAGATAAAATATTGAGAATAAAGTCATTAAATTACGAGAATAAAGTCATTAAATTACGAGAAAAATGTCGTTAAATTTCGAGAAAAAAGTCGAGATAAAATGTTGAGAATAAACTAATTAAATTATCAAATTTATTCTCGTAATTTAACTTTTTTCTCGCAATTTAATGAGTTTATTCTCGTAATTTAATGAGTTTATTCTCGTAATTTAATGAGTTTATTCTCGTAATTTAATGACTTTATTCTCAACATTTTATCTCGACTTTTTTCTCGAAATTTAACGAGTTTTTTCTCGTATTTTAATGAGTTTATTCTCAACATTTTATCTCGACTTTTTTCTCGAAATTTAACGAGTTTTTTCTCGAAATTTAACAACTTTAATCTCGAGATGGTTTTATTTTTTTTATTATTGCTTGGCCCTAATCCTCTTCCGTACATATAAATGACGTTCTTCTGAAATTTCTATTCACCAGAGAATCCTAAAAAAAAAAATCTTGGTTTTCACAAAAATATGAAGCAGCACAACTGTTTGTCGAAATTTATAATAATATGAAATGTTTCAAATCAGCATATCAGAATGATTTCTGAAGGATCATGTGACAGTGAAGACTGGAGTAATGATGCTGAAAATTTAGCTTTGATCACAGTAATAAATTATGCTTTTAAATATATTAAAACAGAAAGCAGTTATTTTAATTTGTAATAATATTTCTCAATATTACTGTTTTTACTGTATATTTTGATTAAATAAATGCAGCTTTGGTGAGCATAATACCTATGTAGGCCTCCATCGTCGCTGTAGCTTGCATGCGTTCCGGTCTGTTCTGTTTATGCAGTTTTTCTTTGACTACCTTGTGAATTGACGCCCCCAGGGCACGGTTGCCACCTTGTGGATAAACTAATTGCTGCAAAAAATAAATAAATGCACAAGTGCGACCTGCGCATACAAGTACGCGCGGTTAGGCTACAAAAATCCGGCGGTGTGCATACTCTTCTGATGACGAAATTCGTGTCACGCACAATGTACGCTGACCCTAGCATACTCGTAAAAAGTGAAGTATACTTTGGGCTTAATAGACTTCTTTCAAAAAAAGATCTTGCCAATTCCAAACTTTTGACTGGTTACGTATTTTATGGAATTTGTTTTATTTCCAGATTATATAGACAAAATTTTCCTGGTTCAGCAACAAAATAAGAACACTATAAAAACAGAGAAACATACATTAAAAACCACTTCTCTCTAAATGTAATTCTTGATTTTAAAAAGATCAACAACATATGATAACCAGGGTCTCTGTTCACTTCAGGCACTAAGAATTAACTTTTGCT
>RJVU01020258.1:121960-141729 GCA_003731715.1 Anabarilius grahami
TACTATTTAGGGCGGATATAGGGTGGATAGTATGCACATTGGGATGCAGGGTTAGTTTTGTCCTCCTCGATGATTCTGGCTTCTGTATAAGTTCAGTAGGAAAGAATGTTTGCTGGTTTTACAGCTGCAAAGAAGACAATAATACAGAACTGGTTTACACTGCACACATTTGTGCAAAAAACATAGACTATATAAAAGAAAAATACGGACGACGCACCTTCACTCTCTTCCATTGTAGTAAGTGAAGCCGCCAGTGTGCCAATATGGCGTCTCGAGTCCGCGTATTGTGAGCGCGAAGTGGAGCCGTGATGTCAAGGTCCTGCCCACACTCCCGCAGAATCGGTTAAAGGTGGTACAGAGGATCTTTTCGTCGACTGAGTTTTTGAAATGAGCACATGCGTAAGAACCCCCCTCCATTTCGAGTGAACGCCTCCCAAAACTCGTGCACGAGTATAGGAACACGAGTGTTTACCACCGGCATTCGCTGTGTTATTAAGCCGGGCACACATTTAACGACTAGCAAAAACATTCTAAGACTATGCTCAACATACAGCGATTGTTTCCTGCTCCTGAAGCAGATTTATATACTTTCACATGGAATTTGAACACCGACTGTAATCGCAGACTGAACGCAACTGGCTCTGACTGGACGCGTTTGAGCGCGATCAGTCATAAGTATCAATTTACATTCATAATCGGCCTTACAATCGTTAAGTGTGTGCGCGACTTAAAGCCGCGCACACACAGTGGATTCATTATGTCGGACTCACCGCAGGTAACTCATAATCTGCAGTTGTTACTCCTGTCTCCTGACAAAAACATTGCATGCGGCGCCTGTGGAGTGTGGAAAGTTACTGGAGCGCGCAGCCGCGCGTCTCTCACAAGGAACGTCATGGCAGTGATTGACAAGCCAGAGGGCCAATCGTTTACGCGATGATCGCGTAAACGATTGGCTGATGTTTTTAAGGCCCTACCTCGTGCACTGATGATGTATATTAATATTATTCCTTTCAGTGCACCTAATAAGTAGTCTTTTATCAGTTAGTAAAGACAGTTTCAAGTAATATTGCAAAAATGTATAAAACAAAACATCCTCTTTAGCACCTTTAATACGGCAGAACAACTCAAAAAACTTATTTAAAGAACGAACACTTTAACTAACATCAGCGTGATAAAAACTGCCTAAAATGACAGAAACCATCTTTGGAAAAAAATATTTGACTGCGGCGTTAATGACCTATACTGCATCCAGCCACCTGGGGGCGATCGAGACGCTTTCACTTTTCAGTACTCGTGTGGCACGCTTGGCAAAAAAACATATTGCCAAGCGTTACAATAATGAATTGTGACTGTACAACAGCTCTAATAATAAGGCTAAACCTGGTACCATTGAAGCTTGGCAAAGTTTTTCTACCAACATATTGGATTATATAAAGGAATGGTTATATAAAGTAACCCTTTTTTCAAACTCTTAAGTTATAGATATGTCCTGTTGCTCCCCCTTCCCTCTTTGTTTGAATTTGTCATGTTGTTATATCTAAAAGACAATACAAAGTTGAACCTAACACTACTGATTAACCTAACCCTCCCCCAACACACACACAGAGTTCAACATGAGTGCATATTTACTTTCTGAAAGCCAGTAAGCCAGTTTACCTATTTAAACACTGTAAATGGTTTCTCCAGTCACCACTCAGATCTCAAACACACACACACACACCTACACTGCTTGTAAAACTAAAAGATTATAAACACTCAATGAATAAATGCAATTAATCAAGGAGACTGATTAACTATTGATAGCACAATAATAACAATCATTAGTAAATTTCAAACTCAATATACCAAACATTAAAGCATAATAATATAGGAACTGTAAATCCACCCTTCAGAAGTTTATGATGCCAGGCATACTAAAGGGTTTCAAAACAGAAGTGTGCAGCTCATACTCATACTTTTAATATTTAAAAAGCTTATATGAACTCTTCTGTACAAACTTGAATGTTAGAGCTATAAAAGTGTCTAAATCTAGTTAAAACGTGTTTGCTACATGTGCACAATCCCTTTTCTGGCATCCTTGCACATCTCGCTCAAAAGGTTTAATTGCTGAAAACTGGATGTAATTCTACAAGGACAAGATTAATAAGCATTTAATTATGTGGTAACCAGGAACATTCAGTATTTTGTTCAGTAAAAAAAAACAAAAAAAACCCCACCAACCATCTCCAACAACCCAAACAAAATTATGACTCTGCAAGTATACAAAATAAATAAATCTTTATTAATGATTTGCATTAAAGATTATCCCTCATGCATCCCAGGCGGAAAGGGAACACATCCCCTTAGTCGCATAAATCAATTAGTATTACAATTCATTACATCTTAGACAAAAAAAAAAAAAAAAACTCATTCACACTGAGGAAAATTAAGTCAAACACTTTAAATCCTCATCAGAAGACAGCAGATTGGACAGACTATCCTCTGCTGTCTTTAAGAATAAAAAAATCTTTTAAAAGCGTGCTAGTGTACATTTTTATAAAGGGAATTTAGTGCTTTTTCTTCTCACAGGACAAAATGTTTCTGAATATGCTCCGAAGGCTTTAAGTGTCTTATCTATACATACAGTATGTGATAGACTATCAACAGGAAATGAAGACAGCTGTGTGCATTTTGAGTAGAACAGTAGTTGTGATTGGTCAGTTCAAGTTTGAGAGAGAAAAAAAGTGAAATGTATTGCACAGTTAGTTCCTCACAGAGGCTGAATTAGAAAACAAGTCTGATTACAGTAGACATTTTTGTCCTAGACAGACAAAGACACACTCGCACAGAAAACTTTAGTCACCCACAAGTCTTTTCAACTGCTGCAAACATTCGACAAGACCTGCATCACATACTTAAATACATCCCAAGAGATTCATTACATTTCTGTAATATGTACCAGACGGATGCCACAGTAAGCCATGTGCCCTTTTGCGGATTTGGACAGTGGAAGATCTCAACCGCTGCAAATGTGGAATCCGGACTTAAACGCATAAACAAATTCGCTGCAACTCGACAGTCCAGAAGCATTCGAGTCTGGAAGGGCTTCACAGACAGAACCAGAAAGAGGTGCTGGGCCGTTCTCAGTGCAAAGCTTTAACCAGTGTTCGTTGCGACTATTTCACAGGATTTACTTCTTCTTCACCTGCAGAAGGAAACAAAACAGTGATATTGACTGGGAAGACTGTAACCTGCCTACGGCCTTCTAAAGCATTTACTCTGATACTCTAAAGAGCATAAAATTACAGAGAACTTTTCAATTATGTTAAACCATCTATCAGTACATTTTTTAAACCATCTATCAGTACAGGTTTTTTTTTACCCTAAGCTCATCACAATTCTATATCAAGAATATTTGCAATGAAATGCCAAAAAAAGGTATCTTTGAACACATTTACAATTTTGTAACGCTGTATGCTTATGATGCCTTAATATGCTGTCTATGTTTAGATTTCAGAAGCCTTAAAAGTCCAAGAAATACAGCATTACTATAAAAAGTGTTACTATAGTTGAGAAATACAATATTTTTTGTCTCCAAACATCAAGATTTTGTTAATATTTAAACACCATATATGTTATATCTACATACACTACTATTCAACAGCTTAAGGTCAGTAATATATATATATTATTTGTATTTGTATAACAGGCTGTTATACAAAGAAACAATAAAACATCTTAAACAATAAACAATAAAATACTGACTGGTTGTTATTTTTGGCATAGTAAATTAAAACCTGTAGATGTAGTTTTGCCACATAATTTTGTCAAATAAATACCTTAAAGTTTAGTATTTTGTTCTCATATTTAAAATGTTAAAATTAAATAATGTCCTCATATGGCTTAATCAAACCTGTAGGGCCATTAAAAACAAAACAAATATCCTGACATCACTTTTGGCCCCTACTCTCTCTCTATACACACACACACACAGTATAAGTAAGACAAGTACAAGTAAGACATGTTCCTGGATCAACATATTTTGTTGATCCTGGAACAACATTCTTGTCTGAAAATTTAGTCCTAACTCTATTCCTACCCCTAAACTTATCCCTACCCATAATTTATCCCTAAAATCAGAGGGAAACGATAGGTGAATAACACTGATGTAGAAGCACGCAAGCCTAAACTTGACATAAACTGTAAACTTGTCCCTCAAATCTGATTGGAATTTTGTTCCAAGATCAACAAAGATGTTGATCCAAGAACTTGTTGTACTTGGTAAAATCACGTTCACCACATATATATTATATATACACACACACACACACACACACACACACACACATACATACATACATACATATTTAAAAAATCTATTTCAAATAAATGCTCCATCAAATTAATGCAGCTTTGGTGAGCATAAGAGACATCATTGAAAAACATAATGTGATCCATCAAACCAACCTCCATCCTCTGTTATGATGCTTACACAGGGGGCTTCCTGGCTGGGGGAGGAGATCTATGTGGCGACACAGCAGCCAGAAGCTCGTTCACAATCTCCTGCCTGATTTCATGAGCGATGCTATCTTTAATCTGCGGAAGGATACAAAAGAAATTCTGTTAGACTGCATTAAAAGCAGGAATATCAAAACACTAAATATAAAGTAAGAAGACCTAAATGCTGCACAGAGACACAAATTATTTACATGAACATTTGATGATGATGCCACTACTATTCTGTGAAAAAAAAAAAAGAGTACTGTATTTTCCAGAATGTCATGTATTTTTTTTTATCAACATGCTGTGACTTTTATTTCAAAGTGACTCATAATGCAATGCACATCATGTATGCAAAACATGTACAAAGTGCACAAATTTGGATTCGTCCCGGATGTGAGAGGTAAGTTTATTTGTATAGCACATTTCCTACATGCTGGCAGTTTCAGTTTCCCTTTAAATAAATGTGCTTAGTCCTGCCATTTATAACAAATGTTCTTTATAATAAATGCCACTATAATTTCTGCTCATTTTATACTTACATTTTTCACTTTTATAGCGTCCTGAATACTGTTAAATTGAAAGGATTTAAGGAGTGAGGAGAACTAAAAAACATGTTTAGTGTTTATAATGTTTGTAAATGTTTTGTTTTATTTACTGGTATTTTACATTAGTTTCTGAATGCAATAATAAAATGTGACTTATACACCAATGCAACTTATCTTTTTTTCTCTCTGAACAATGCAATTTTCACCCAGTGCAACTTATAGTCAGATGTGACCTATTTTCCAGAAAATAAGGAAGCTTGTTACTAGAAAAGCTACAATTTTTATTCAGAAAACAGCCAAACTACTATCATAATAATACTGCTGAAAAATATAGACTATAAAATACACAGAAATATAGAATACATGTGTAAACCTGTCATACAGCATACAATGATGTTAAACGATGTGAACAGTTTTTTTAAAATATTTTTTCCATATATGAAATCCCAAGAACTGGCAGTACTGTGAAGTGTCAAATACATATTGACACGCCGATGAGGAACATCAGGTCTTGCCAGACTGTTACATCACTCCACAGGCCTTGAAATTACCCAGGTGACTACAACGAACCAATTCAGTCCAAGTTTCCCTTAGAAGCATCAGAATTGCTGGACCATCATGATGGACTTGTAAATCCGCCTAAACTGATGCATGATATTTCATGAGCAAATCCGTCAATCACCACACACACCACCAAAAACCATTACGGCTACAAAGAACTCACTCAAACAGTGCCAATGGGCAAAGTCAAAAATGCTTTTTCCACTTTCTTTTGAGACAGGAACAGAAAACACATGCTGCTTTTGTGTCTCCATATCATCATTTCTAGATTCTTTAGCAGAATCGAACAGTATTTCTTACGTCTCTCTGGGGTACTCAATTCTGATTGGTCAATCATGGCATTTAGCTGTCGGATATTTCTTATTATTACACGGCTCTCTAAAATGCTTGCTTCATTTCGAAGTCAGTTAGTCCCTGTTAACGACATCAATAGAAACAGTGTCAGATGACTGCTTATCCAGGTATCTGAGGTCATCTCTCTCGTTTCATTCAAATGCAGCTTGTGCCATCTTGAGGCTCAGTTACCAACTGTATTTACTGTAAAATGAAACCGGAGGACTTCTGTATTAATATTAGGCCTATGGGAATATTGTTGAAGTGTTCTTGCCGTTTTGTTTACCCTAATAGATTATAAGATAACTAGAAGCTAAAGTTCGTAAACAAACTTTGATGTTGGCTTGAGAAAGCCCAAAGCTTGAAGTGGGACTTGAACTTTGGTTGCCTTGTGTACAGCTGCGACAAATGTATTATTATGGCACATTTGGATTTCCATACCCACAATGCTATTGCTCCGACAAAACAGTTCTCTTTCATCAGTTATTTTGTCCATTAAAATGGTTTCTTCTGAAATTAATATTTCATGTCCCGGTCATTATTTAAGTAGTGAAAAGTTGTCTAATAAATGAACCCTTAAATGTCTGTCTTGTTTGAACTTGTTTGTTAGTCTAGGCTCAAAGCATATATTTTCTGTTTTAATTTAAATTTTAGTAAAAGTTTTAGTAATTGTTGCGTTGTGTATTTCAGTTTTAGTTAATTTAGTACAGTACGTCAAGTTAAATTAAATTTCAATTACTTTTGTGGTTTTAGTTTTAGCTTCAGTTAACTATAGTAACCCTGGCTCAAAGTTGCTTGACAGGAACAGTTTTTCTTCACGGAAGCTTTGCGTTTAATGAGTTAATAATATATTTTAACTGAAGTCAATATATTTAATGTCTAATTATTTACTTATGTGGCAAGTAGCCGTGCAATAAGCGGGACAATGTACATACAACCAGTTATCACAAAATTAAAGGATTAGTTCACTTTCAAATAAAAATGTCCTGATAATTTACTCACCCTCATGCCATCCAAGATGTTCATGTCTTTCTTTCTTCAGTCGAAAAGAAATTAAGGTTTTTAATGAAAACATTCCAGGATTATTCTCCTTATAATGGACTTCAATGGACTCCAAACGGTTGAGGGTCAAAATTACAGTTTCAGTGCAGCTTCAAAGGGATCTACACGATCCCAGATGAGGAATAAAGGTCGTATCTAGCGAAATGATTGGTCATTTTCTAAAAAAAATAAAAAATAATAACATACTTTTAACTTGAACTAGCTCTCTTCTTCTTCTCTATTAGAATTCCGATGTTGCTAAGTGTATTACTGCCCTCCACAGGTCAAAGTTTGAACTAAATTGTCATATACAATATGCTAGTGCAAGTATATAACAATTAGTTCAAACTTTGACCTGTGGAGGGCAGTAATACATTTAGTAGCGTCTACACTGCCGAAATTCTAATAGAGAAGAAGAAGAGAGCTAGTTCAAGACAAGTGTTTATGGTTAAAAGTATATAATTTTTTATTTATTTTTTTTAGAAAATGACGATCGTTTCGCTAGATAAGACCCTTATTCCTCATCTGTTATCGTTTACAGTCCTTTGAAGCTGCACTGAAACTGCAATTTTGACCTTCAACCGTTTGGAGACCACTGAAGTCCACTATATGGAGAAAAATACAGGAATGTTTTCATCAAAAACCTTAATTTCTTTTCGACGGAAGAAAGAAAGACATCAACATCTTGGATGACATGAGGGTGAGTAAATTAACATGAAATTTTAATTTGAAAGTGAACTAATCCTTTAACCCCTTCAGGGTCCTGATTATCCTGTCGGGGTTTGTTTTGCAAATAACAACCGACTGGTGTACATTATCCCTTACATATTGGCCATTGACAAAGCTGTACATCAGTCCGCTTATTGGGTTAAATGTATACGTTTTCTCACCTCCTGTATAAGATGTTGCAGGTCACCATTTCCTCTACTTCTACTCCTCCACTCGGTGGGACTGCAATCCTCCGTCGTTCTGCTCCTGCGACCATCCAGTGACGACTCGTCCTCATTTCTGCTGAACTCCAAAGAAGTAGGGGTCAGGCTCGGCTCCATCCTTTCTGGGGATACAGGCCGAGGAACCTCCATTCCAGGCCGTGGAGGGACGGTGGGCGTGAGGTTGAGGGTGGCCCGGTAAACGCTGCCTCTTTGCAGGGAAGGAGAGCAAGACTCGAGTGTTCGGTTGAATCTGCCAGGGCTGGATGCTCTCGATGAGCGGCCTGAACTGGGTGTGGCAGCCTCATATCCCAACTCAGATTGAAGGTACAATTGCTCCTTCAGGAGGTCCGTCACCTGTACATTCACATACAAGAATGTGTCAAGGGTAAGAAGAAACTGGCATGATGATATCTGATACAGCACCCTGTAACATGACAATAATCCACTCACCGGCTCCATGGCGCGCAGTGCTGAAGAATTAGACAGACTTTCCATGCTGTTACCTCTCTGCATGCCCTGCGAGACACACATATGTGTTACTAAAGAGTAAAAAACAAAACAAAAAAACAAACAAAAAAAAACATACACTTTTAATATTAAATATAAAATTTTAATTTATTCCTTTGATGGCAAGCTGAATTTTCAGCATCATTACTCCAGTCTTTAGTGTCACATGATCCTTCAGAAAACATTCTAATATGCTGATTTGGTTCTCAAGAAACATCATTATCAATGTTGAAAACAGTTGTGCTGCTTAATATTTCTGAGGAAACTAGGATATGTTTGGTTTTTAATATTCTTTGATGAATAGAAAGAAAAATAATTTCTGCATTATAAATGCCTTTACTGTCAGTGTTAATCAATTTAATGCATCCTTAGTTATAATAATAATTAAAAAAAAATAAAAAATCTTACTGACCCCAAACTTTTGAACAGTAGTGTACATAAAAAGTTTCCACATTTAAGCCATTTCATAAACACACTAACGGTATACAATAGTTATTTTGCTAAAATTCAAATCAACAATGTTTTATATAGCCTATTACATAATCACAATGTAATGTCTGTTTATGGTTATTCTAAATATATCAGGTTCAGTGAAATTCACATTTAGACTTATTCCTCACCAGGTTACAATAAAAGTGAGAAATGCATGTTTTGTTTTATTACCTGCCAACATAAACATACTTTAGGTAAAGTATTTAAGCAGAATCGGTCTGAGCACATCATAATTTATCATTTATTATGAGGCAGCTGCAGTTGCATCCACTGACCATGTGGAGGCGGTAGAGGCTGCTGTGCTGGGAGCTGCTGCGCATCTGTTCATTCAGAGAGAGCAGGCGATCTTCCAGCTGCAGCTCCAGCTCCTGTAGCTCCTGCCTGACTGCAGTCCGCAGTGTTTGGAGTTGTTCCGCCTCCCGCCTGCAACACCACAGGGTTCAAGTTTTTCACAGTTCAGTTTTTATCAGTTCTGCAGACAGTTAGCGATCTTATCAATTTTAGGTTGATAGCGAAAACCAATATTTTAACACTATTATCAGCCAGTACCCTTCTGATGGTCATTATTTATTTTTCAATAGTGATAAATCATTAGTATGGTTTGTTTACATATTTTAGGGTTCTTTGTTTGACGATTAGTTTATTGCTACATCCGCCTTTTCTCTCGGTCAAATATATTGTACAACTGCTCAGTGCTACAGCCTACAGGAAATTAACATGATATTGTTAAAACAGAAATGTCAAATATTATTGCAGTTTAAAAATAACTTTTCTATTTTAATACATTTTAAAATGTAATTTATCCCTGTGATGGGAAAACTGAATTTTCAGCAGGAATTAGGCCTACTCTAGTATTCAGTGTCCATGTCCTTTAGAAATCATACTAATATGTTGATATGGTTCATTTACATTTTAGGATTCTTTGACAATGTATTGCCTTTCTCTCAGCAAAATTGTACAGCCATTCAGCAAGAGAAGAAATTAATATACAAACATGTACAGAACTATAGGTGGTGAACGTATGGTTTGTTCTTTTTAGTTTAAAAATTTGGTTAATGTAAAAACATGTCGAATTTATCACTTCCTACACCACATTAAAGGTGCAATATGTAAAATTGTCTGTCCGCTAGAGGTCGCTAGAGGCCTATTCAAAACAAAGGCGTAGCTTGATGACGCCAAGTTTGAGTGCAGAATCTGCCAGTGGAAAATAATCGGGATAGAACTCGGGCAGAAATCATGTACATGGATGCGATTATTAACGTTACTGTAGTATGAAGCAGAGCAGGACCGAGTGTTGTGGGAGCTGAACGAGGCCGCTGGAGCGATTGCGCAACACACGCCGCGAGCAGCGGAGCTTTTATTATGACACAGTCGCCGGCACCGCTTCTGCTTTTCCGGTCATGAGTATGAGGTAACACAGCTCTGTTTATCATATTAGATACATTTGAGTGTGTTGAAAATGATGTTATAACGTTACTCTGTGAGTTCGCTCGGCGGCTGCTGTAAGACACTTGTTGCACACTGCAGTAAGATAGATCGATTTTAGAATATCATATTAAAATGCTGGATGGCTTGTGTTGATAAATGGTATGCAATTGTGTTTTTCTCTGAGGCATGGTACTCGCAAAAAAAAAAAATCAAGAAAATTAGATGTAAACAATAAGACTAAACGTGTTGAGCTATATAACAATAATTCGTTTTCTGTCTATAACAATAATTTGTTTTCTGTCTATGAATATATCAAAACAGTTTTTCCCTTGTCTATTAAAACATGTAATATATTAAAGCGTCTTTGGTGTTTCCATGGTTTCTACTAAATAAAACCGGAAACCGAGGATAACGCTATTGACAGGTGACTCCTCACACGTTCCGGATCCTTGGTTAAAATTGCAATTTTCTCACAATTTACAAATAGTTGGAAACATTTGGGATATTGTAAGTACTCAAGCGAACAAAATATATAACACTGGCATAGTGGTTTTTGGATATTTTACTGCAAAATTCTTACATATTGCACCTTTAACAGACAATACAAAAAACATTTTGTAATATCATTAAAAAATATTATCATTTTTTTTTTTTTTTACAGACCCCTTTTTTTCTCGGACACCCGATTTTTTGGCTTTCTAGAAAAGAACATCTCAGTGTGAGAGATTTGGGCAAAAGGAGCCAGAGTGTGAAGCCTTTGCTCTTTGTGGCTTGTGATTTTGTTCCTCACCTCTCATCTGGACTAAGATGCTGGTAGACCATAGACTGCTGTCTCATGAGAGCCAGTTCCAGATCCATCATCTGAGTCCGGAAGACGTTCAGACTCCTGCGCCGCACCTGGAGCTCCTGCAGCAGACATCAGGTTTGTACAGACATTAACAATAGGTTAAAGGTTCTCACTTTAGATTAGGGTCCAATTCTCACCATTAACTAACTATTAAACACGACTTTTGCCTCCTAATTACTGCTTATTAATAGTAGGTAGGGTAGTTGTTAAGTTTAGGTATTGGGTAGGCATTTGGTAGGATTAAGGGATGTAGAATAAGGCCATGCAGAATAAGGCATTAATATGTGCTTTATAAGTAATAAAGCCAATATCCTAGTAATATGCATGCTAATAAGCAACTAGTTCATAGTGAGAATTGGACCCTAAACTAAAGTGTTCCTGGTTAAAATTTTATTTCACAAGCTATATGATAATCTCAATTTCATAAGAGGCTTCTACTGATGCAACTCAGGGTTATGAAAATGATCTAGCATGTGACTGCTTCCTCTTTGGGAAATGATGTACCTCATAAAGCAGTTGGACAGAGTGTGGTGTACTGATCCTGTCAATGGGTGTGTCCCCTCCATGCACAGATGAGCTCTGCCAACAAAACCGCAGATCGGTTATGACTTATGAGTCACGCAGGAAATACATGTATAAACTTAGCCCGGGATAATGCAGCATGCTGACTCTGCTGATTATTTGCATTAAGGGTGGGATTCGCAAGAAACCGGAACACACTTCCTTGTTCTATTTTATGTAGATATATATAAAACTCTGTTTTCGGGTCAGAGGCTACATACATTCACACCAGACACACACAGATATATAGAACCAACTAAACTCCACTTCATTGGCAACTTGTGCCAAGAAACACTCCTTAATAAGATGTTATTTCTCGTTTATGCTAGTTTAGGACACATCCCACTTTGTTTTTTCACATTACTTGATGTTTCCTAATCACTGTCATGTGTAAATAACATAAAACAGTCCAGCCCATGCAAATATATCTACTGCGTTATAGCAAAAACTCAACCAACTAACCTATTTCTACCATCAAACCGCTCTGCCTTAGTCACAAACAGTTACTAATATGTCCTTGTCAGGCACAGCCTCACTAATAACCAGGTTTACCATAGGTTAAGACCGTTCAGATATAAAATCATGCCAGGTCATGTAATACACAAGTATACAAAGAATTTTGGCAGTTCTCACCTGACCAAGGTTCTGCATTGTCCCACGAATGTCATGGAGGACCCTCCTGAGCTGCATCTCTGTGCTGCCCATCGCAGGGGCGGGTGCCGGAGGAGTCCCAAAGGAGAAAGGGTAAGGGGGAGATGGATAATATGGATGACTGTAGGGGGCACCGGGGTGATGTGGAGAATTGTTGTATCCCAAAGTGTAGGGGGCACTGTGGGACTGCACGAGAGGGACGTGAGTTTGGTACGGGCTGCCGTGGATGTTCATTGAAGGGCCGTAGGGAGCTCCCTGAGAAACGTTATAAGGTGAACAGAATGGGTTGTATGGTATGCTGTGGGGATGCGCATAATGTATATTGTGCTGGGGTGTAAAGTGCGCCCCCTGTGGTGGAGTAAATGTATTGCTCTGAAGTGGCTGAGGACAAGGCGAGCTCTGCTGTTGTTGGAAGGGAGTGTGGTGGGGAGGTCTGGTAGGGTACGAGAAGTTGTAGGTCATTCCGTATTGTGGAGAGTAGAAGGACCCATTAGGAGGAGGATGAGGAAGAGGGTGGGGCAGACCTGTATAATTAGGAAGGTTTGGGACACTACATGTGCTCCAGTTTGGACCTTCACCCAAAGGCCTCTGGGGCCAGTCGGCAGGGACGCTATAAAGCGAGCTGGAAGAGCGAGTCAGATGTTGGGGTATGTTGAGAGGGTGTGGTGGTGTTCCCCTATCCATCTTTGATCTTTCTGCTGGAGCAGAATTCAAGAGTGTAGATTGTCTGCCGGCATGATCAACTTCATCTTCTTCCATGATGGAATCCACTTCTTCCCGGTCACTGCGATTTTCCTCTTCGTAGCGGTATGAATACGAGGGTGGGGTACAGTGCTTGACCGAACCCTTTCCCAGTTGGACGCGCATGGAGGTGACCACTCGAGCCGGGCTGAGCGAAGTCAATGGAAGGGAGCTAGATCTCCTTAAAGGATTCCTATCCAAGCTTTCCCTCAGCAAGCAGCTGTCCCTCACCCATACTCGGCCAGGACGTTCCTCGTCCATTGAGGACGACTTTTGATGGGCTGTGCGGAGGGCCATCTGCCTCCTTTGATCCGAGGGGTGGCATTGTTCAAGATCCGAAGACTCTGGTCCAGAGGATGAATGTAGATCTTCAGGAGAGTCTGGATCCATGCCCAAACCAGGCTGGGATATGTTGCCCTCATGAGTTACATCTGAGATGGAATCTGTTGTAGGATCTACCATCACGCTCAAATCCACTTCTGGAGAGTCTGTGGTGGGTTCTTCTGTTTTGGAACCGGACTCGATTATGGAATCCCTGTCAGAGTCAGGAGAAAGGAGTGGTCCATTGGTGCTAATATTGTCAGAGTTTGTATTGGGAATCTGGAGGCTGGTGATCTCAGGGACTTCTTGGTTGGCTTCACTCTGGCTAGATGTGCCTCTGGGCAGAGGATGGGCTTCCTCAGCCAGCAATCTTTCAAAGTTGGGGTACTCCAATGCTACTGGTGTGCTGACTTCTCCTGCATGCGATGTCACTGTAGTTTCACTATCACAGCTGTCTGAGCTTTCTTGTACCTAATAAAAGAGAGAAGTTTTGTTTTGTGAATTTCCCTGATAACACACATGGCACAATTTTAAGTTCTGGTGCATCTTAAAGAGGCCATTTTAAAGACTTAGAGGGCTGCGTTGCAATCATTTCCCAAAATGTTATTTGTGTGGAAATATTATGAAGTGTGTAAACAGGATATTAACACTGGCCAGAGATGGGACAAGCCGAAGACGGACGAAAAGAGGAGAACAGTCGCGTCAGCAGAGAAAATACTGTACAGGCAAGGTCAATGTTCGCAATGCTTGAAATATTGGTAGAAAAATATAAATATTGAATTGAGGACAGGGGTTTATATGAATGTATCTCTGAAGGCAAATGACTGTCTTCAGAAAAGTTTCGATGACGTTTTCTTTTCCTCTACCTCCGTTTAATGCCTATTAAAGTAGTGTTTATAAGCACAGCACTGTATTGTGTAGAAGCGCTAGAGAACCGGAGAAATGCTATATCGCTGCTGTTCCATAAGCACCACCTACTGTCAGAGAGTGAAATTGCATTTTCATTCAGTACGTCTGCCGTTTTAGTTTTGTGCAGGTATGTTTTATGAAATACAAATTATAGACTTTTATATATATACAGTACAGTCCAAAAGTTTGGAACCACTAAGATTTTTAATGTTTTTAAAAGAAGTTTCGTCTGCTCACCAAGGCTACATTTATTTAATTAAAAATACAGTATAAACAGTAATATTGTGAAATATTATTACAATTTAAAATAACTGTTTTCTATTTGAATATATTTCACAAAGTAATTTATTCCTGTGATGGCAAAGCTGAATTTTCAGCATCGTTACTCCAGTCTTCAGTGTCACATGATCCTTCAGAAATCATTCTAATATGCTGATCTGCTGCTCAAGAAACATATAATGTGTACAATTGTACAAAATATTTGTGTACAATATTTTTTTTTCAGGATTATTTGATGAATAGAAAGTTCAAAAGAACAGTGTTTATCTGAAATCTAATCTTTTGTAACATTATAAATGTCTTTACTGCCACTTTTGATTGATTTAATGCATCCTTGCTGAATAAAAGTATTCATTTCTTTAATTTCTTTTCAAAAAAATAAAAATTCTTACTGACCCCAAACTTTTGAACGGTAGTGTATAATGCTACAGAAGCTTTGTATTTCAGATAAATGCTGTTCTTTTGAACTTTCTATTCACCAAGGAATCCTGAAGAAAAAAAAAGTACACAACTGTTTTCAACATTGAAAATAATCATAAATGTTTATTGAGCAGCAAATCAGCATATTAGAATGATTTCTGAAGGATCATGTGACACTGAAGACTGGAGTAACGATGCTGAAAATTCAGCTTTGCATCACAGGAATAAATTACTTTGTCAAATATATTTAAATAGTACACAGTTATTTTAAATTGTAATAATATTTCACAATATTACTGTTTTTTACTGTATTTTTAATTAAATAAATGTAGCCTTGGTGAGCAGACGAAACTTCTTTTAAAAACATTAAAAATCTTAGTGGTTCCAAACTTTTGGACTGTACTGTATATATATATATTTTAAATAAATTCACACTAAATTCACATAAACGTGGGTCTGATAAACATGGGTCCAAGGAGGACTACATGCTTTGTTTTCATAGATTGTTGAGAGCTCAGATGGTTATGCCCACACTCGCATACCTTCAGGTGGTTACCCAAACCGTCTGTGGATGGGTCCTCTGCAAACCCACTGCTGTCAGACTGCTGGCTGGCAGTTCTCAATAACCGCTCTGTAGGAGACACAACATGAGCACCAAAAATGAGTGTGAATGACTAATTTCCCAGCAGTAGAAGACTTCTCAAAATGAAAGTCAGTTTATCATTCATGCTTATGAGTTTTAAGACTTGGATCTCATTATTTAGGTTCAGTGTGGTGAACATGGTAAATTATTGCCACATATTTGTCTGTTTTCCTATCACTTTTTCACTGTAATACTAACAAGTTTGGGTATTCACAATTTTAAGACATTCACTTAAAATACAAGTAAATTTCAATACAAGTGAAGCTTTGGTAGAATAATGTTGCTTATCACAGAACATAATTATGACTCAAACTATTTTATGTATATAAAAATGAACTTGAATCCAGAACATTCTTCTACATACAGTATATATTTTCCTATTGTCGCTGTGAAGCTGCTTTGAAACAATATGTATTGTGAAAAGCGCTATATAAATGAAGATGATATGAATAGTGAACATCTAAATTCTACCACGCGAGGGCAGAGTTGCTCCATACTGTATCTAAAAGACATACTAAAGTCCTCTTCAGCTCTTTAGGGCTGGGCTACAGGACAGCATGATATAACGCATCACAGTTATGTCGAGTGTTTGAATAAGAATTTTTTCCCTCTGTTTTCTTTTAGGGAAAGACAACCCGATATGATCAAACGGTCGTTGCATTCTGTGCGAGTCAGAAAGCATTTTTATCTTAATTCAAATGTTTTGCCTAGGACAGCAATCTAAATCTTACAGATGGTCATGTTGTAAACAATACCATTACAAATTCAGTTTCCTGGTAGCATGACTGATAACCGCAGTCAGTCCACACTCACCGCTGCCATCTCGAGACATGCCGCCAGGACCAGGAAGAGCTTCATCCTCATTACTCTGCAACTGCAAAGAAATAGATTATTACCATTCTGACAGATTACAAATACGTAAATTCACACTTGAACATTACACCAGTTTTAGATACTCAAATGATGCTGCTCATGAGCCACTGTTAGAAAATGTGGTATGACCAAGGGCCAGTGTGTAAAATGAGTTGGTAAAAAGTACTTGGTGGTTTTGACCAACAGATAGTCACACCCCAAACTCACACTATTGGTCGAGCCAATGTTACTATATCATGCTGTGTCTGGATGCTCAAACAAACAGAGCAATAAGAGACTATTCTATCATCATTTACTCACCCTCAAACCTGTAATACTTACTATCTTCTGCAGAACGCCCACACAAAAAACGATATTTTAAACAACGCTGGCTTCCAAACAACATTGGACCCATTGACTTTCAAGATAAAGATATACGAATAAATAGAACCATTATTAATTGCACATATATACACAGTATATTATTAAAATGATAATATATTTACTATTCATTTACAATTAATATTTGACTGTTCAATGCATTTATAATATAATATAATACAGGAGTTCTGAATCATGAACAGAATCAGCTCTGATTATTCACTTGTTCACTTAAACTGCCGGTTATAATATCAAAATGAGTAATAAACGGTTACGTTGTTATTTTTGAAACTTTTTGAAAGCAATGTTAAAATACAAAATGATTGGAGGAAATATTTTAATGTCAAAAATTGCACACTTAATTGGCCACCGATAACTTTAGGTAAAGTCAGATTTTGAGTATCACTCGTGAACATTGTCTTCTATTAGGATTCAGTATCATGCTCCAACATAACCAAAGGCAAAACCATAATCCCCAGAACATCCTCCAGGCGCTCCATGTTCCCTACTTATTTTTAGCTTTAAGTGTCATGACCCTCTGCTGTTTTTACAACAAAACGCACAGAAAAAAACTTTAGGAGAAGCTTGGAGATGATCGTCAGCGTGAGAACTGGGCAAGGGAAAGCAGGGAGGATTGTTTTGGTAAAGTGGAAGCGTGAGGGAACCGTACCTCCTCCATTTCAAAGGAGTCTCTGGGCTGGCTGAGCAGGTGGGCTATGTGTGGGTTGGGCAGCAGGTTAGATGGTTCTTTATCTGGAGTGGAAGTGATGGTCTCCTGGTGTTCCTTGAGTTCTGACTTTGTCGTGAGGTCACTCTCGTCAGGCGCCCGACTGATGCTCACCAGAACCGGGGAAAGTGGGTTGTCTTTGTCCAGAGCTGGTGACGAAGTGGAGTGATCACCATTCGTTAACGTAGAGTCCTTGGAGAGAGGTTCTGGGATGTCTCCGTTGAGTGAGGACTCTGAGATACTTTGTTGGGCCTCCTCGGTCACTGTTGCCAGAGATGAATCTTTTTTCCTAAAGCCTTTCTGCAGTGGCTTGTGCTCTGTATCCGTCAGCCCTTCCCGTGCGTCAGAGTTCACACTCTCTGCGTTGTCAGCATCAGGTGCTGAAGGCTGTTTGGCTGCTCCTTCCGTGCTGGAGGCCAACAGGTTCTGTCTCGTAATGTTCCGTTTTAGAATTTTGGCCACATTCAGAGCGGAATTATTCCTTTTTAATGGAGAAGGTGCTTTAACCTCTATGTCGCCATTGCCAATTTTCTCCATTGGTCTTCCAGACACATGGGAGTAGATCTCCGTGAAAACGTTTGCTACCGTTGTCAGTACTTCTGTTTGACGGAATCGACCTACAGAAAAAGAAAAAGAGCAACCTTTAAAACTTTAGGAAATTTAAGAAATTAAAAAAGAAACCACAGAAAACACCTGAAAAAGTAAACTTTTCAAACTACACCTTCTATGGTAAAGAAAAAATAAATAAATAAATTGTACATTAATATAATAATATATTTTATTATAGTATTTTTAGTAGTAAATGTACAATAAATAATTGCTTGTAATATAATATAATAGGCCTACAAGGACCTAATTTCTAATGAGTAGAAAAATAAAAAACAAATGGCCAGTTCTTATAGGGGATGTCCCATACTATATGCACACTTCGTATTAAACCATTTTACTACAGCGTTTTGGAGAGATATGACATTATTCTACTTTATGTATAATATAATATAATATAATACAATCCACAAATAAAAACAACTCAAATCCACAAATAAATGAATAAATAAATAAACCGACAAATAAAAGTAATCTCTGAACAGTGAAACCACATTGTAAATTAGACTGAAATGACTACAAGAGTCATCATTCTGAATCATTGACAGAACTGACTCACTTTAACCGCAGGTTATCTAGTCAGACTCAAAATGAGTCAAGAATTGTTTCTGTGTTGCAATGTTTAAAATGCTCATTTGTAAGGTTAGTCAAACTTATAGCAGTGTAACGACTTATTTGGTGTTCATATGAAAGTAATAATGTAAGTGTGTATTTTATGAAAAAAAAAAAATATAGGGTCATTCCAGTGCAAAAACAGGATCATGTCTGAAACACTGTCAACTTTTGTGTGACGGTTTTTATCAACGTCAAGCTTGTCATTTGTAATGGCTGACATAAAGGAAAAGGATTTGACAATACTGCAGGCATGTAATGGAATGATAACAAGTGATAACAAGCCAGTGATGAGTGTTGCTCAGAAATCAATAGTCTTCATTTATCTCCTGCAATGCAGCCAGGCTGTCTGAGTCAGCGTTCAGGAACGGCTCGCAGAACATGTGCCAGAAAAAGAAAAGGGGAACAGAGAGTGTGGTTTTCTGTGAAAGAGGGACAAGCACGTCCGATTCGAGATCTCAGCCCCCATGGAGGAGCATTTAGGGAGGAAGAAGCAAGAGTTACGCAAGAAAAGTCAACAGGACATGGGAGAACAAGTCCACAAAATGCCTCACAGTAATGTGACTGCGTTAATAAACATTCAAATCCACTTCTTAATCAAAATGCCCACCTAGTGAAGTATGAGCATAAACAGTTGGTTTGTCTAGGTTAAGTGGCATTAAAAAAAAAGAGAGTTTCAAAATGTTTGTTCACTAGTAACCTATTAAACATGTTGCTGTCTGTCAGTAATATTATTTATTCAATTACTTGTAAATTTTTTTCTTGTTCTTTATTTTATTACTGACAGCAATAATTGCTTGAATAATTACTTGAATGAATATTGTTAAATGTTGTTTATTTAAAGTATTTATATTCTTTATTAATATTTATAGTTATATAGTTAATATATATATATATA
>RJVU01020258.1:148204-175967 GCA_003731715.1 Anabarilius grahami
TAATATGAAAGAATAAACATTTTTGAAAAATACAATAAATAATTAAAAAAAATTATAATAAAATAATTACTTTAATGGTCGATAATAAATATTTATGGCTTAAAATTGTCCCATATTGGACCCTCAGTATGTAACAAACCAAAAACAAGTGTAGCACAAAGAATGCACTCCCTGATCAAACATCAGCATTAAATAATTCCTCACCACAAATAATTCCTAGCTAACATCAAGACTTCTGCAACACTTCTGAACTAGTGGAATTAAAAGTGCGCTGTAAAGTCACTTATTATTTAAGTGTTCCTCTTCTGCTAACACATGGGCCATAAGGTGCACCATGAAACCAGAGATAAGTTATCTGATGTGCCAAGACCAGTCTTTTAACCCGAGTATCACATGCATGTGTGTGCATGTCAATGTTTGTCCTTAACAGCACATAATCCAAACAGAAAATAAACACTAAACAGCTCAAAAACTGACAACAGACCAACTTAAAAAGCAAAACAGCCACAACACAAGGCAGCCAGCAGTCATTCTTGTTTGTCAATCGGTTCATTAACCTCCAAGAAACTACGTGGAATTCTTGGAATACTTTGGCACATTCCTCACAAAGGAGCACACTTGAGAGCAATTACGTCTGATTGAGGGAGAAAGTGGAGAGTACTTACCCTCAGCTCCCAGGGACAGGTCATCTTCAAAGCTACAGCCATTCTTTAATGGCACTGAAAAGCAAAGAGAACAGCTTTCAGACAGCAAACACTTTGCATTGACCTATCGCGACGAACAAGTGATAATTTCCCATTCTCTTCAACATAAAAAAAACACTTAAATACATCCAAGTAGCACTTCAGCTTGCACGCACTGGTTAAAGGTAAATATTTACTCCCAAGTGCAATTGCCTTACCTACAGAGATATCAGAAAGACTGCTGATGCAGTTCCGAATGACCTGATCCATAACACATTATCTGGCTCTTGGCTTCAGTCCTGTATAGTAACGTTCATCTAATCAGGCACTTCTTTGCCTGGAGTGTGTGGGGGTCTGCTATTGGCCCCAAAGCAGTGTACGTGTGTGTGTGTGTGTGTGTGCCAATGAATGTGCATGCGCGCTGTAGTGCATTGTGAGATCAGATCTTGCTCCAAAGTTCACAAGGAGTGGTGGAGAGTCAGCCAGCAGTTGAGTAACCTTTTACAGTAAAACCGATCCCAGAAAGTCGACAACTTCTGTAAACGCAAATAAATGCACCATTTTGGTTTGAAGATGATGAACTCACCTCTGGACGGACTGCCGCTCTGCTCGTCCAAAGAGGCCCCGAGAGGAGTCCTGTTGAAAGATCAATAACACGTCATATCCTCTCTGTCCACTCGCCAAATCTCTCCCTAAAATATGTCACTCGAGCAGAAACAGCAACAAACACCCTTCCCTCTCGTGTTAGTTTCTTCATACACACAGAACTGCAAAGCGCCGACACAGATTCTCTTGGCACTTACAAAACGCTGCCTTCGAAATCCCCTGCCACTTTCATCCAGACACCTGGAGACCCGAACGGCATGAGAAAAAAAACACACCACGTACAACAAGGCTAAGAATAGCTCATGCTCTGCCGCGCACTGGCCATGTTTCACAACACCAGCAGCACCACCAAAGTCTTTCTTGCTCCGGATATCCAGCAAACTCTCGGCGGTAGAGACACTTACATTTCCTGCCAGCCTGTAGGAGGATGTCTGTCTCATGTGTGTTTAATGATAATGAGCAGGAATTGGGAATAGGACGAGCACAAGGTATTTTTATTGACCTAGTGTGTGGCACTGGGTTCAGTGGGAGAATTTACACTAGTTCAGTAGCATTTGAATAAATCAACTATGAAGGAACAGATCACCCAAAAAATAAAATTCTGGCATTTACTCATAATTTCATCATTAAAGTCTCAAATAAATGCCATTCTTTTGAACTTTCAACATTGACAATAATAAGAAAAAAGTTCAAGTTTCTTGAGCATCAAATCAGCATATTAGAATGATTTCTGAAAGATGAGTAATGATGCTGAAAATTCAACTTTGCCATCACAGGAATAAATTAAAGAGATGCACAATATATCGGCCACCATATCGGCCGATATATGTTCATTTTTAACATTATCATTATATTAAATTTGGCTGATATGTTAAAGCCAACAAATAATGGATTATTTGCTCCAGCTAAGACACTTTGGATACGCACTGTTCACCATGTTGGTTTTGAATTGCGTGAAATACGATTGGAATCACTTCAAAAAGGAAAATACAGTTAAGTGCAATATGTATAGCACAAGTCTGTCATACAGTATAAGCTACATAAAATTATAATTGTGTGCTTGGGACATGGCTTTTAATGGTGAGACTTTTGTTTTTGTAATCAGGCTCTCCAAAATTATATAAAAATTTGGATTTAGATATTTAGAATATTTTTTGAGTATTGGCCAATATATCGGTTATCGGTTTCAAAATTAAAGAATTATCGGTTATCGTATCGGCCAAAATTTTCATATCGGTGCATCCCTAAAAAAAATTAAAATATATTAAAATAGAGATTTTGGTGAGCATAAGATACTTGTTTCAAAAATATTACCAACCCCATACTTTTGAATGGTGTGCATGTGATTACAATGGCCCATATCAAATGTGATTTGGCTCTGTTTTATTTATTTTTTACTTAAGAACAGGGATATAACTTTATCAGACTTTTAAATTAATTCCAACGTTTAAACTCAAAGATTCAGATTATAACAGCAATTAAATATTATTGCATCACCGACAACAAACGATTCTCACTTGTTCCACGAAAAAAGTTGAGCAAATGACGTTAAACCAAATTACCTTCAACGTTCAAACAAAAAACAAACACGCAAGGCTTCCTTTTAGATCACAAGATGAAACAGCAGACAAGGACACGCACCAACAATTCTGGAATCTCTGTTTTGTTTTTCACGTGGAAGGTTTATGTTGCTCATGAGGGACGTATATCTTCAAAGTAAATAAAGGGCCCTTTCCTCCTGCGTTTCAGAGCTAAACAGCCGTACATCTTTAAAAAAACAAAAAAAACACAGCCTGGCAGTACAGAGAGAAAGACTAAAAACTCTCTGAGGACAACTTCAGCATTAATGGGGCCCCCACAGACTCAAACAAGCTACCCAAAAAAACCCCGGCAGCACAAAGGACAATAGTCAGTCCTCACAAGTAATGACTTTCCTGACTCTGGGAAGATCACGGTCTGAACCCACTGAACTATTCACACAATCCTCTCAAATTTACAGCTTGTCAGAAACACCAGGGAAGACAGGGAACGGAACGCATCGAAGCGATTTGTTTACTTACCAATTCACGTCACACCATGGCGTGTACACAGATCTTTCTCACACCATTTGCATTTGAATTTTATGAGTTTTTATAGGGAACTCACCTGCAGGTCCTGAGCCAGTTCTCTACTTGATTTGGATTACGACCTGGGGGAAAAAAAAAAAAATAGAAGTAACTCTTCCGTGTAATAACCAAATTAATTTCCCTAAAAGCAACAACAAACAAACAAACACACAGTAAACAACAAACCTATCTGTGACGACAAACACAAGGTATTCTCTGAACTACCCCCGTGGTTTGCAATTTCCATTTTTTCCGTAACCTTTATTTGCTCTTAATTGGTTTATCATGACTTGCATGGAGAATCAAATGCCAAGCCAAACAGCCAAACCTCTGTATTCCCTCCCTGCTGTGTTCATTACAACTTCCAGTAAAACTTCCTGCTGAGCATTGAACCCCCAAATGCCCTGTTGATAACGGATTTAAATAATAAAAAATGACAATCCGCCATTCCGGTTTCCCCCTGAAAATATAAATAGCCTCCTAAATTTGCATACATTTTTTTAGGTGTTTATTTATAAGAGTATTTACGGCAATTCTCTGTATCGCTGAATCTTTATAGCCCAATAAATGTTAACATTCACAAAATATTATCTGTAGGCTTAATTCATGTAAAAGAGTGGTAAAAAAACAGCTAAAGAGGCAATACAATCCGCATCAAGCAAACAATGTGTTAAAATATTTAGTTATCAGTATCGGTCTGTAATGTACAAACTTTGTATAGCGATTAGCGAATATATTTGTAATGATTTTCCTGGCATTGCTTTTTCTTCAGCCAATATGATGATTTTAATGCGATTAATTAATGTGGCAAATCAGTTTCTACAGAATCGAGAGTAATAAGACATTTTAATAGCATCTCTGGCTTAAACTTCTGTAGCGAAAATATTGTTAGACAATCTCTGTGTGGTATAAGTCTTTGTGTGGTATTTTTCATATATTAAAACATTTACATAACTTACAATGGTAAATATTGCTGTTTATTACTTAAACGCACATACAGTAAATTACAAAATTACAGTATCATTCTCATTGAAAATCAGTGTGAAAGACAATATTTTAACTACTGTATTTCTGCATTTGAATCCACATGGCTGCTCGGTTGGAATTACAAATTTCGGAAAATTCAACCCTAATACTATGTATGTAGTATCCGTGACCACAGAACTGAACAAACTGGAAAAACTGAAACCATTATACCATTAATAGAAACACCGTACCCGTTTCTGAGGCTGTCGAAGTCTTATCCTCCATAGGCTGGGCAGACAGCGGCTCTTCTGCTCCCTGGTCCTGAGACTCAGAAGCCTGCCAGGAGTCTCGGCTCTGAGCCCAGGCCCTCCTCTTGAAACTGGCAGGGGCGGACTCGCACTCCTCCATGTCCTTGGCTCGGACGGGATACTACAGCGGGGGACGGTTCACCTGCACAAAAGCGAAGAGGGACAGACTCAGATCTGAGCTGGACAACAATATCCAGGACCCCATCTCTCCAGAGGGATTGGTGGAAGGCCCAAAGAAGAGTGCTGTGTCTGTTTTGTGTCATATGAAGCAGACTTTTAAGAGTCTTCCTCTACTGAACCAAGCCACATAAACCAAATCTTTGCACACAACATATGCTTGTCTGAGCAAGAGCAGAAATGCGTGACCCAACATGTCTTTGATAAATTACTTGCATATTAAGTTGGTAAAGGGTGTTAACTGAAAACAGAACGTGTAATAGACCAGGTGTCAGCACAATTTTAAACAGCAGTGTCCCCAATCACACAGACTCTCAAAGCCAAAATGCGTAGTATACATAGGCGGGTGCAATCCAAAACAGACTCTGAAATTACATATATTATTATCCTAAATGTGTATGAATTCCCACATTCAAGAATAATTACAGTAATTCTCTGTAAGTATTGCTGAACCCATAAACACCAATAAATGTTGACTTGATGATGAATGTAAATCTGTAATCTACAGTTGGTATGATGCATGTGGAAAAGAATTGCATGAAAGCACCTCTTTGAAAAATAGACACTTCAAATAGCAATTATCTGTAGAGCTGAACGATTTTGGATAAATTAAGAATCATGATTTTTTTTTTTATAAAAATACAGATCACGATTCTCCCACAACGAGACAACTAAAAGTAACACGTAATTTACTAGAAATTCTATCAAAGTGTTAATTGCTGCAGTCTATTTGAAATGTTTAATAATTTGAATGAAATCAGTTTGAATGAATGATTCAATGACTCACTCATAAAGACTTCACTTATTTCATTACTGGATGAATCAGCGTTTTTGGAAGAATCCTGTTGTATGAATGATTCAGTCTTGAATGAATTAATCAATGACAAATACAATTCGTGTGTCTCCACCTACTGGCATAACGATATAATTGATACAATCTTTATTTGAAGCGCCAAGTTACTTTCAAAAGGTGATTTACTCTATTTTGATAGCTGATGGCAGACATCAGTGTTTATATCCGATTTATAAACATTTATCTCAGTACTTCTGTGATAATTTGAATTACTGTATTAGAAATAACGATATGTGCATTAGAAAAGACTGTTTTTGAAGCCGTTTCATATCTATACATGACAACTGCTCTCTCTGGCTCAGCAACAGGGGGCGAACGCAGATATGAATGTTCGCTGTGATTGTACTTATCAAAGTTTTAATGGACACAGGCGAATCTTTGCCATTTAGGAATAAGATCGCAATCTTTTAATGATTAATCATGCAGCTCTAATTAGGTGGCATGTTTTTGTCCAATAACAGATGCTAGAGGTGTAGAAATGACACACTGTAGCTTCTAATAACATAATCATCCTGACAGAGTCAGTCTAAATATCCTAAGGAATGTTTTTGCAATAAAGAGACTTTTTATTTCCATTTTTTAGTTAATGTATAAAAAACACAAAATATGATAACCTAAAAAAGATCTAAACTGTTACGTGATGTTTCTGTTCAGGTGGCCCAAGGATCTTTCCAATAGGAATTTGTTTTGCTTAGCAAGAACAAAAATTAGAGGGAACATTGCTTCCAGATAGTACTGGAAAATCAAATAAGAAGATGAAGGCCATGTGATGGCAGGGACAACAAATAACCAGCATGAGAAACTAATAACATCTACAGAGATTCCAAGATTTCTGTCCATACAAAGCAAACCAAAGAAAGAGAGGGAGAAGGAGGGAGAGGGAGAGAGAGAGAGAGAGAGAGAGAGAGAGAGAGATGGGGGCGGGATGAGGGTCTTAGCTGGAATAGATGGTAGAAAGAAAAAGTCAAAAAACAAGTTGAGCAGGAAATGTCTGTTTAGTTGAAAGATTACAAGCTTGTGCGGAGTCATTTCCTGTTTTGGATCTGGCACTTTTTGAAAGAACAGACGAGCCTGACCAAATGGGATGGATTTATAATTCAGCTGTCTGATCTCCATCAATTCACACACTGCTATTAATAGCGCGTGTCTATTTTCAGACTGATCATAGAAGTTTGACTAAAATGAAACCTTGTTAACCAGCACCACCACCTCATTTTATTACCAAAGTCTAGTGGTTATAAGGAAACAGATCAACATTTGGAAATATACCTACCTGAATATATATTTAGAAAATTATCTAATCTACAACTAGGAAGCCTCTTCAAACTTCAAAGGGAGCCTTAAAATAAGACAAAAATAAATATTAAAATAAGCTTAAAAAAAAAAAAAAAAATTCTTGGAATACCTGATGTAGAACAATTTTAAAAGTGATTTCTAGACCTGGAAGTCATGGAAATTAAGAAAATCTTGGGAATTTGTATAATGAATATACAATTTGAAAGTTATGA
Organism: Anabarilius grahami; assembly: GCA_003731715.1. Lineage (NCBI taxonomy): Eukaryota > Metazoa > Chordata > Actinopteri > Cypriniformes > Xenocyprididae > Anabarilius > Anabarilius grahami. The sequence goes on from RJVU01020258.1 coordinate 155,411, forward strand.
CAAGCTCTAAAATAGAAATCGTATGTAAAAAATAAAAATAAAAAATAAAATTCTTATTCAGAAAATCACAAATGACTAAGAGTCATGTAAATTCATTATATTAAAATTACATCATGAAAATGCAGCTCATAAACTGCAATCCTGAAATTTAATCATTTTAAATTTAAAGGTGCCATCGAATGGAAAATTGAATTTACCTTGGCATAGTTGAATAACAAGAGTTCAGTACATGGAAATGACATACAGTGAGTCTCAAACACCATTGTTTCTTCCTCCTTATGTAAATCTCATTTGTTTAAAAGACCTCCAAAGAACAGGCGAATCTCAATATAACACCGACTGTTACGTAACAGTCGGGATCATTAATATGTACGCCCCCAATATTTGTATAATACAGCTCATGTTCAAGGCATTAGACAAGGGCAGGCAGTATTAACGTCTGGATCTGTGCACAGCTGAATCATCAGACTAGGTAAGCAAGCAAAGACAATAGCGAAAAATGGCAGATGGAGCAATAATAACTGACATGATCCATGATATGATATTTTTAGTGATATTTGTAAATTGTCGTTCTAAATGTTTCGTTAGCATGTTGCTAATGTACTGTTAAATGTGGTTTAAGTTACCATCGTTTCTTACTGTATTCACGGAGACAAGACTCATGGAGCACGAGGAATTAAAGGGGCCGCAGCCTAAATCGGCACATTTCTAATGATGCCCCAAAATAGGCAGTTAAAAAAAATTTATAAAAAAAAAAATCTATGGGGTATTTTGAGCTGAAACTTCACAGACACATTCAGGGGACACCTTAGACATATTACATCTTGTAAAAAAAACGTTCGATGGCACCTTTAATTAAATATTTTAATAATATAATATTTGATATGATAAGTGTGTGTATATAATAATAATATTTTAATAATATTTTAGTTCTCTTAAATTAAAGAAACTAGGAGTACTAATAAATTCAATGAAAACAAAATTGGGGTATTAAAATTTAATTTAATTAAAACAAAGTTTTCGACAATGGAGTCAAAAAAAGCTGTGAAACACTGATCTACACTCATCAGTCATTATCACAAAATAGGGTGATCAAGTCTAATATCGCCCTAAAGAGGTTTATTTGGCGATAACATCTGGCTGACATTTGCCTCCTTATTACATTGATTAATAAAAACCAAGATCGGAATGGAAGTAATATTGATTTGAGTTCAAACTTTGAGACTGCAGAGCAATATAAAAACAAACCTAGCACATCAGTTGCCAGGGACTATGGTCAATAAAATTGTTTAGAAACCTTTCTACAACAATATGTGACTGAAGACTGCTGCAAACAACCATGTCCTAATACTCTAGAATTGTCTTCTATGTTTTGATTAAAGAGGTCCAATAATGCAAACACAGTCTCGGTTTTAGCTGTGTATCTGTTCACAGGTTCAAATCTCATCAGAGGTTTGGTTATTTTTGGACTCCAATGACAGAATGGATGTCAAGTCTACTTGGAGAAAGTTAAAAGGAATCAAATTGTGCACTCCAGTATGCAAACTCCCTAAAAACATGCCAAACACCCCTTTTCTCATTAAAAACAAATTGTTCATTTGCAACACACAATGATTAATTACATTAGCACCAGTGGTGTAGTCTTTTAACAGTCTTTTATTGAGGAGTTTCCTCCTCTCAGTGTCTTCACTAAGCACCATATTTATTACACCGTGTCCGAAAAACACTAAGAACCCTGCGGCATTGAGCGGAGTTCTCTTAAACGCGCACCGTCAGTCGATGATGGGCGGGAAAAGGTAGAATGGCCACTTTGACAAAAAAGTAGAATCAAAACAGTCAAGCATGTTGATAGATTTAATAGAGACAACACAAAAGTCTCTGTCAATAACCCATGTAACAGCAGCCACATATGAGAGCAACACGGTCCATTCCCTTTCACAAACAGCATAGTTGTTTAATTCCATAAACACAGCAGATCTCATGCTCTCCGCTCCATTTTGGACCTGCAATTTGTAAACAGTGCAGATGGAGTTACATACTCTGCTTTAAATGGGTAGAGACTTGGGGAAGAATGATGGGGAAAGCATCGACTTGACATAAATAAGCGCTACTAAGCAACATCAAGCATGCCGCATATCCACCAATCACAGAACAGATGCGGAATGCTAACTAGGGGAAAACATTTGCAGAAAACCCCATACACATCAAAGTGTAAACAATGTTCCAATATTCCCGGCATCCCAGCTGTTTTTTTCTTATGAACCTTGTGTTATGTAAGATATTTGCATTTATAGACAGGATGAAATGAAGGTTAATTCACACTATTTTCTTATGCAACCATGCATATTTTAAATTTTTTTTTAATCAAAATATGATTACTGGACCTTCCGGTGAAAATTACACTTCTTTCTGGTGATGTTTGCAGGACTTCTCCAATCATTTAGTCTGCTTAAAGGATAGTTCACCCCAAAATGAAAATTCTGTCATCATTTACTCGCCCTCAAGTAGTTCCAAACCTGTATAAATTTCTTTGGTCTGCTGTACACAAAGGAAGATATTTGGAAGAATGTTTGTAACCAAGTAGATCTCGCCCCCCCATTGACTTCCATAGTAGGAAATAAAAATACTAATGGTAGTCAATGGGGGGGACGAGATCTGCTTGGTTACAAACATTCTTCCAAATATCTACAGCAGAACAAAGAAATGTATGCGGGTTTGGAACAACTTGAGGGTGAGTAAATGATGACAGAATTTTAATTTTTGGGTGAACTATCCCTTTAAACCCTGCCTCTGCAAGCTGATGTTTCTTTTTTCTTCTCATAGCTCTTGTTATGAGTGACTTAAAGATGAGGGGGAAAAAAATGTGATAAAACCCATATCCTGTTGCTGTTAAAGCAGACTAACAAACCTTGTAAACCAAAAGAGTCACTGAATGTCAGAGCTGTGAGGAAAATCAGTGACCTCCTCAATTCCATTGAATAAACACACTGTCGCTATCATACTTTACTATTCTCAAACCTGTCAAAAAAAGCTTGTTCGGCTGAAAATTCCTTGAAAAACTGACTATTTTTAAAATGCTTCATGCACCCCACACATGTTCTCGCTATGACCTCCTTCTGTTGAACTGAGGACGTCCCAGTTCCCACATCTCATTCCAGATCTGACCGGTTGCTTATTGTGTCCCTCCCCACGTCCCAAAGGCCCCAAACAAAAACAGGCCCGGGGCTCCAAGTCAAACAGGCACAAACAACAGATCAAAGCGCATCCTAAGAAAAATCTCACAATTAATGCATCATGCTTACACAGAGACCTAGTGATTAAGATTATATCCGGTCCAAACAGGCTGATTCTCAGTAGGAATGGGCGATTTATTGAACATTCAGGATAACTTCTCTGGAAATATGATATACATATATTATGTTTCCAAAGAACAGCGTTGTCAGACTAGTTCCCCAATTCTTCCTTGTCTCAAGTATGAAAGCATTAAGAAAGATGAACTATTAGTGCTTCTGAGTTAAACATAAAGGTGAATTATATAATGTATGCATCACTAGCATCATCAAGTGGAATTGCAAAAATAATGAATAATAATACCATCTTCCATTGGATGGACCAAAATCACATCATTGGTTGTTATAGCTGACTAATGAAAATTATTAAATATTATTCTTCAAGTGAGGAAGAAAAAAAAGTGGTGAACTTCTTGCATTAAACATTTTAAATCTACTTGGAAGTAATACTTGTTTGGTTGAAATGATGGTTCCAGAGCTAATGCCTTGAAATATATTTCATTAAACATGGTCAAAAATGCTGGAAAAATATTGAGATATTATTGTTTTTAGCTATTTCACCCAGGCATAATTCTCAGCTATTTTAACCTTTAAGAGGAGCTTAATCCGTTTTTACAGACATAGCGCTAAAACAATATGCTAGTGAGGAAAAAAAACAACAGATTTTAAGAAAGAATGGCTAGTGACCTGAAAGTAATGTTATCTTGCAACCATGCAGTGATGTCAAGAGCTTCAAAGCAGAACAAGATCCGCCTTACCCAGCAATCTGCTCTTTTTGAACCACACCTGCAATGTTTTCTTCCCAAAATAGAAACACAATATCCAGTCTGCGGCAGTGCCTTGGTGAATTGCCACCCTCAATGACCTTTGGTGTTGGCTCTAAACACAAGCCCAATGCCTAGTATGTCAAATAACATGGCATTCTGACGAAGTCCTCCATTGTGATATTGTTTCAGAGACCACAGCATCTATAAAAAGAAAAGGTTATTCTGTAACCCTCCCATAAGTCCCTTAGGGGTGAAAAGGGCTGCCGTTGACAAAACCTTTAGGGCCAAATATAACGCCCTGTGGTACACCTAAAACAAAACAATCCTGCATTGTTCCAGCTCAGCATTTCTAAACTGATAATACTCTATATCTTTGCAAAGATCACCAGAAGATCAATGTCCGCATGCAGTGAACCATCAGATTTCTCTCTGAGGAATGCCAACATGAACAATGGGGAGCTAACAGCCAAAATTTGAGTTATGCGGAAACTGTAAAAAACAAAAGAAAAGTTAATCGCAAATCTTTTACTTTTTTGTTTAAAATATTGCATCAGTACGTCAGGATCCTATATAAATATTTGTATTTATTTTTGCATTCATTTATATCATTTTCGACAATAAATGGTGGGTCACCGTCAGTGCATCACAGTCGTTTCTATGAGATGCGGTACTGGACAAAAGTGAAGCGAACTGAGTGAGAAAGATTGAAAGGGATACCACTTTCTCTCTCATACGCAGTTGGCGCAGTATTAATCGCAATCCAATTATGTCACTGTGAAATATCGCAAAATACTAAATTGTGACATGATGTGTATGAGATGGCTGCGGATCAGAGTCTTAATTTCTAGTACTAGAACAGTGCGTTTCATAGAGGATGTTTTAGTAATGTTTTGGGTCTTCCACGTGCAGTGTAAATACCACAACATCCTAATTTGGGCACCGAAATGAATGTCACTTATGCACAGCAGACAGGAAATACATGAAACAGACCTAAATCTTAAACTGCCTCAAAACTTTTAGCTTCAAAAGAGATCAAAGACAAAGAAAGGAGAATTATTCCAGAATCTCTCTTTGTTATTCAACCAGAAAAGTGTTTACCGGAGGACTAAAGTCTAAACATCAATCTCTTCTGAGAATGTGACGTTCCTTTTGTTTTGAACATGTGATGTGACACTGTGCTTATAGCAATGGCACTTTGGGTAATTCTCCCTCTCTGCTTACACTTGAGTCTTTTTCCACTTGTCTTCTGACAGCGAGTGAAAAGACAGACTGTGACAATAAATTCAGACACTATCAAACTCAGTGTGTCCACAAGAGCCAGAGCAGCTGGAAGTTTCACTTTCTTAATCAGTACGTTTGTCTTGTTTTCCAGAAAAATATTTAAACATCTTTAAAACAAGGAAAGTAATGATGAATATTTTTCATTTTTCACAGTGTGCTCTTACAGCGCTACTCAGGGCCTAAAATTAACACTCGCCAAGTGCCAAATGTGAGGAAAAATCATTGGTGAGTATATGAAACGGCATCAATCTCCAGTTGGCCGGTAACATTTTTATGAATCCTAACAATGCAATATTGTGAGATTATGAACGTAAACAAATGTGAATGACGCTCAGGTCAGCGCTAAATCATCACGAAAGTTTAAGCCTTGCCAATTTAAATATTCAAGCGCAAGAAGACACAAAATGGAACTCAATTCCTCACTTGCGCGCTTTGTGGAATGTTTTATGTGTGCACACATCCGAACCGTGCTCAGACAGCATGCAAATACTGATTTGAGCTCTTTCACGTCTTCTTGCGATTGAACGGACAAATTCACAAAAGAAACATTGTCAAAAAATGCCCGTTTCGGTGAGTATCCTAGTAAACGGTTATGGCTTAAGCGAATGGAAACAGTAGAGAAAGACAACGCATGTGTATCAGTATATTGGATCCATGCATTCAGTCTTAAAGCGACAGCAGTCTACTGTAGTCTCTAGTGTCTGCTGATAAAAAACTAAGCTCAGAATCGTTTCGAGAGTGAATCGCAATGCATTCGTAAAATCTCAGAATTGAGTGATGCATCGATTTATTGTCCCAGCCGTAGTTAGGGATAGTAGTTTTAGCTGTGATATCGAAATTGGAATAGAGAATTGTGAATTTTCATCGGTATCTAAAATTTTGGTTTTATAACTTTGCAAAAACAGTTTAATGGCTGGTAAAAAATATTTTATGGCCGGTAAATTTTCTTAAGTCACCGGCCATTGGTAGGAGTGTAAGTTAGCTTTAGGCCCTGGTGCTTGTGGACAAGAGCAAAATCATATCAAGCAGTTACCTCATGTGTTATTGCAGCAATCCTCAAATGTTTTTGCTTCAAGATCCATTATACTTTCAACATCAAATGGCAACCCAACAAATTACCGTAACTGTTTATGATACGCAGGTAAACAAAATGAAAAGTTTATAAACATTTATTTTACCTTGCGCAGTTTTGTACATTTTCTTGGACAAGGTCAGGCACCTACCTAATTTGTCAAGTTTCTAACAAGCAACATATGAATTAGCACTAAAATTGATGTCAACATCAAAAGACCACTTTTAAAAGCTGATTTTAAGATTGTTATCGTAACTATTCCCTTTAAATCAGTGCAGAAAATACAAGTACACTCATTCCACCTGGACCTGTTCATTTTCCTTGTTAGTTTAACGATTAAGATTTCTAATAGCAAGAGGCAGATAAAAACCCTGTCTTTCTGCACACACTGATTAATGTTTTTTTAATCGGAGTGTCTGCTTTATGGCACACTTTGTATTCTAGACACCGTTTCCTGAAGCTTGCAAGAGAGCAAGGGTAAAATGAAAGAGGGAACAGGGTGCCAAGGTAACACACAAGGTCAAACAAACCATTTGATGGATCTTAATACTTTATAAGTGGCAAAAGCAACAGGACATTCTGTCTCAGCAACTCTACCACCCAAGAAGTGAGACGGGGAGGTGTGGGACGTGATCAACGTTTGGAGGGCTGATGATGTAACTTCACATGCACTGTGTTGATTCTGTTAAGTTAGATAGATTCTCTTAGACCTAAACAGCATACCTAAAGGTACGTGAACCACTGTCTGCATGCCACGAGTGGCAAAAATGAAGCAAAACAACATTGTTTCTTAACAGTTACCTGGTACCTTAAGAACTTTCTATTAATTCTCTCAAGAATTATGAAAAAACATATGGCACTGTTTCAACTGTTTTGAACATGTTTCTTGAGAAGCAAATCAGCACATTAAAATGATTTCTGAAAGATCACGTGACACTAAAGACTGAATGCTGAATATTCACACTGGAATAAATTACATTTTAAAATGAAAACATTTATTTTGAAAATGTATTAATATTGCTCAATAATACTGTTTTTCCTGTATATTGATCAAATAAATGCAGCTTTAATAACTGGTGAGCATGAGAGACTTCTTTCAAAAATCTTACCGACACCAAACTTCTGAATGGTAGTGTATATACTTAAAGGGATAATTCACCAAAAATTTGTCATCATTTGCTAACCCTTAAAAGAAATACTTTTTTGAAAATAAGCTCATTTTCCAACTCCCCTAGAGATAAAAAGTTGAATTTACCGTTTTCGAATCCATTCAGCCGATCTCCGGGTCTGGCGGTACCACTTTTAGCATAGCTTAGCATAGTTCATCGAATCTGATTAGACCGTTAGCATCTCGCTCAAAAATGACCAAAGAGTTTCAATAATTTTCCTATTTAAAACTTGACCCTTCTGTAGTTACATCGTGTACTAAGACCGACGGAAAATGAAAAGTTGCGATTTTCTAGGCCAATATGGCTAGGAACTATACTCTCATTCCAGCGTAATAATCAAGGAACTTTGTTGCCGTACCATGGGTGCAGCAGGCGCAATGATATTACGCAGCGCCTGTGACCCCCTGCTTGCACAGGGAGCGTGCCTTGCAACCATGGAGATATTTGTGAGAGACGCTGCGTAATATCATTGCGCCTGCTGCACCCATGGTACGGCAACAAAGTTCCTTGATTATTACGCTGGAATGAGAGTATAGTTCCTAGCCATATTGGCCTAGAAAATCGCAACTTTTCATTTTCCATGGGTCTTAGTACACGATGTAACTACAGAAGACTCAAGTTTTAAATAGGAAAATTATTGAAACTCTTAAGTCATTTTTGAGCGAGATGCTAACGGTCTAATCAGATTCAATGAACTATGCTAAGCTATGCTAAAAGTGGTACTGCCAGACCCAGAGATCGGCTGAATGGATTCGAAAACGGTAAAACTCAACTCTTTAACTCTAGGGGAGTTGGAAAATGAGCCTTTAATCCCTTTAACAAATATTCAAAACAAGGACAATGCTGTTTGCTGGTACACTTTGTTATATGAACAACCAGTCACTAACTACACTGATTTAAGTGTCATGAGCTTTAAGTACACATAATATCATAATAGTTCTTGGATCATTTTGGGTCGGACATGATGCAAGTAATGACTTGGACTGCAAGACAAGTCAAGAACTTTTTGCTGACTCAGTGAGTCATTAGAGTGAGTGGTTTTTGAGTGATTCATTAAAAAGAATCAGTTCATAAAAGTCAATTGTTTATGAGAAGGACTTCATACTGTGAGGAAACCCCAAAAGAAAGACGAGAAAAGCTCACAACTCAAAATAGGGGTCCAGGAAGCAGTCACGAAATGACATTGTTCCAGAATTTAAAAATAAATAAATAAAAGAACTGGATCTCAGTTCCCAATCCTAATTGTTTCCTTATTTAAGAGTTGCATCAGATCTGAAACACTAAAATTGTCCAAAATAAAGACAACTAGAGGCAGAATAGAACAGCAACATACAAAAAACGGATTATACAAGCATAGGCCTCATCATCAGCTGCCTGTTTGTTAAAGCTCCAGCCACAGAGACACACCATGTACCAGCATTATGATAAAACCGTTTAATCATTAGCCTGAACAAGGTCAGCGGTTCCCAGGGTTTCAATTTGCGCAGTGTGAAACAAACATATGGAGCGCCCAGGGTGTTACCGTTAAGCATGGTAGCTTACTAGACACTGGGATTCAGTCAGGAACAGGTGAGGCTCTGATTTCATACCTGTTACCAGAAATATCTAACTCTCAGCATAAGTGAATAATAATAATAATAATAATAATCTCTTTTATTTTTTCCTACCATTACAAATGCACGCACACATTCTTTGTGATGAATAGCACTGACATTGGACCCAGAGGAGGGCTGGCTGCAATCCCAGGAACTAGGCCTCAGCTAAGGATCTGATTATGGAAGAAATATGGAAAGCAATAGGAAGGAGTTGATGAGAAAAACCAATGCAAGATCCATCAGACCACCACGCTTCCTCAGAACAGTACTGTAAACATCTCAGCACATAGTCCTGATGGATTATGAGTGCACTGCTTTTCATTCCAACTACTCTTAGATGCCCTGCTTAATTCAGAACGTGGAATTGCCTACAGCATTGCCAGAAGTACAAGTGGTGAATATTTTATGACAGCACTTTCACATGAATTTCAAGAGAGAGAGAGGGGGGGAGGGGGAAACAAATGCCAAATAGTTTAAAATGTCATTATAAAACTCTAAATTATGATTAGATGAGTCGTTTTTAAAGTCACTGGAAAATGTAGATAAACTCACACCTGTGAACGCTGTTCTATATTAACATTCAAAGTTGTTTGATGACGGTAAACGGTCTGCAGTTAGGATAATAAACTATATTACATGACATTTTTATTATTTATAAACGTAACTATTTATATATAACATTGGTGTTTCTTAAATCACATTAATGGGAATGTTTACACAAATTAAAATTCTGTCATAATTTCTGTCCAAACACTTTCATTGTATGGGAAAAACAACAACAAAAAATAGATATTTTTCAAAACATCTTTTGTGTTCAACAGAAGAAGGAAATTCATACAGGTTTTGAATGTGGTTTCTACCAAGGTAAGTTCAAGATTAGTTTGAGTAAACTCTGGTTTTTCGGGCTTATGAAGGTGGATTGGTTTTTAGCGGGTTTAATTGCTATGGTAACTTGCGCTACATGGCTAACCTTCTCCAGAGCAGGTGGACCCAAACTGGACCAATCAGCTGTGAGTAAAGTGACATGTATTTGATGCAATAAAGCCACTCCCCCTGTATCTCTCACTCAAATTAAATCAATTTATAGTGAAAACATTTTTGCTCATCTTTTGCTGTTAATTATTTATTATATTTATATTATATTAATTGTGTATAATTCATATAATAGTATATTCATATAATATTGACAATTAATATTAAACTTTGCTTTTAAATTGATATAAATATAATACATGCATCGATATATAAAGCTTTTAAACAAATTAAGCTTATGTGTATTCATTTGAGCTCTTTGTGAAACTAATACCAGATTATTAGGCATATTTCTTTGATTCACATGCATTGATTTAGTCAGATATTTTCTTTCAGTTGCCTTCTCAAACTTGCACTGCAGCAGTGTTTATTCCTGTCTTGTAAATGCATTTAACTTCATGATATTTTTCATAACGATCTCTTAATCTTCAGAAGAGAAGTGAATTGCGCGCCTCTCTCGCGAGAAGTGAATCAAACGGACACTGCATGTTCTGTGTGATTGGCTGTTTGCCACACGTGTCACACTTTCTGGTGCACGCGCTTCAGAGTTAATCGCAAACTCTGGATTAAACCTGAGTTGACAGAGAAAGTTTATACCAAGCGTTGTGCAACAGCTTATCCTGATCCAGGTTGGATCTGGATTTGTCAATTCTAAACCTACTCTGAAACTCAGAGTTTGTTCAACTAGCTTCATGCAACAGGCCAATGAGGTTGAGTAAATGATGACAATTTTCATTTTTGGGTGAACTATCCCTTTAATGTAAGCAGCCAGTAATAAGCCAGTCAAAGCATTATACTCTGACTTTCCCACAGTAAAAAGGGGGTGTAACATACTCTTTTTTGCAAGCACCAGCCTTAGGCCTAAAAGCTTTTGAGACTAGGTAAACTAGTTCTCATTTTGCAAAAAATGTCTCACCTGTCAGGCTCACTGCCTTTTAAATGTGTAAAACTGGAATGATGAGGCTTTGAGGTCATACTAAAAGTTGACAACATTCCCATTTGGCAGATACACTACAGTATGGGGTAGGTAAGATTCTTTTATGTTTTTGAAAGACATCTCTTACGCACACCAAGGCTGCATTTATTTAATACATACTACCGTCCTTCGGATGAGACGTTAAACCGAGGTCCTGACTCTCTGTGGTCGTTAAAAATCCCAGGATGTCCTTCGAAAAGAGTAGGGGTGTAACCCAGACATCCTGGCCAGATTTGCCCATTGGCCTCTGTCTATCATGGCCTCCTAATCATCCCCATACACTGATTGGCTTCATCACTCTGTCTCCTCTCCACCAATAAGCTAGAGTGTGGTGGGCTTTCTGGTGCAATATGGCTGCCGTCGCATCATCCAGGTGGATGCTGCACATTGGTGGTGGTTGAGGAGATTCCCCCTACTATATGTTAAGCGCTTTGAGTACCCAGAAAAGCGCTATATAAATGTAACAAATTATTATTATTATTGTGAAATATTTTTACAATTTAAAATGACTCTTTTCTAATATTTTTTTTTATTTAATTTATTCCTGTGATGGCAAAGCTCAATTTTCAGTGTCACATGATCCTTTAGAAATTGTTCAAATATGCTGATTTGGTGCTCAAGAAACATTTCTTATTACAATCAATTTTGAAAATGGCTGTGCTGCTTAGTATTTTTGTGGAAACCGTGATACATTTTCTTTTTTGGGATTCTTTGATGAATAGAAAGATCATAAGAAGAGCAATTACTTGAAATATTTTGCAACATTATAAATGTCTACTGTCACTCTTGAAAAATTTTGTGCATCCTTGCTGAATAAAAGCACACAATTTACTGAGTCTAACCCCAAAATTTTGAACGGTAGCATATATCGACAAAAAAACTATTGATTCAATACTCAATGGCTGTACTCATTGTTTAGCACTCTAGAATAAGAATATCTCTCCCTCTGCATCTGACTAGCAATAGCAAGTAGAAAATCATAGTTCATGACCTATTTGCCATTTTAAAAAAACCTTCCAAATGTCCTGCTACAACTTTTTCTTTTAGGAAGAAATATCAAAAGAGAAAAGAAAACTGTGCTTGTCACCATATTATTTCATGGGGTTTATAAAGTATTTACTAAACCCTCATCTTACAGTTATTGAGAGAGTAAAGACTGTACAACACGACAGTGCCATTTCCCTCAAGTCTCTTTGAAGCCTTTATCTTGAGGTTTCAATAAGCCGTGTCTGTTTCAGGCCCCTAGCTGAATTCATTTCCTGTGGACAAAGCCCCTGATAGCCATTCACATTAGCCACACAGGACCTTTTCTGGCTTGTTTTTATGCACAGGGCAGAAAAACAACCACATTTCTCCTGCATTAAGCAGTTTATAAGATGCTTCTCTTCCGAGAAGCAAAGCATGAGGCAGATGAATGTTAAAATGCATCAGAAAACATCCTACGTCTTGCTTTAGTGTTAAAGACTTTCTTCTTCAGGTAACAATAACACAGCATCAACAGTCACATATAGCAACTGTTTTGCATGTCTAATATGGGAACATTGTAGTTGATGGCTTATAAAATTGTACCTTGGATCTGAAACAGCAGGCATTATGCCAAACTAATCAAGATGGCATTAGACCAGGGAAGGAAACGTAATACGCAGTCGCAGTGACTTTCAGTAGCATCAATAGAAATTGTTCTCTTTAATATAATCTAACTTCCTATTGTAAATACCTGTACTTTGCTAAGGAAACAGAGCCACACCTTTTGTTTAGTTAGCGTGACACATTTTGCACGAAAAGCAACTCGAGACCTGTTAACACAAAAACTCGGCTTACTTTTCCAACCACTACTGCTGACTTCTCTTGTTAAACAGATAGCTCACCTAAATGGAAATTCTACAGATTGCAATGCAGCAAGTTTGAATAACACAACCACAAATGAGATTTAAGAGCTCTTAAAGTCAATAACAGCTTAAATTTCAGTCTATTCCTACCACAAAGCCATCTACAGGGGTGAATAACTGATTTTGGGTAAACTTTTCCTTTAAGAACATGTTTACATGGTCTCTCCCTGTGGCAGGAATGCAGTAGATCATGCGACAACACACGGATTCACCCGTGTTATCTCTGCAAATACACACCAGCTCTTTCATTTGTTCAAACACACTCTTTCACACACACATATGTCAGCTGTGTTTACACCTGACCAATGTTATCTGAAGACACCCAGAGGACAGTACTCGGCAGTCCTGCCTTTTATGTTTGCATAGAAAACAGCTGCCCTACTTGCAATAAAACTGTGGAAAAGTCACGAACACGAGAGAGTGGAATGAACTTAAGGAGACTTGAGAGTCACTAGACTAAACTAGGAACACTGACAATAGTTAAGAGCACTAAAGCTTCAGATCAGTCTAAACCAGTGGTTCTCAAATTACTGTCAGTGAAGCTCTAGTGGTTCTTAAAGATTCCAAGTGGTCTGCGAGATGATGGGCAATTTAAAAAAATTATAATAATAAAGCAACACTACCGTACAAAAATTTAGGGTTAGTTGGATTTTTTAAAGGGGACCTATTATGCCCCTTTTACAAGATGTAATATAAGTCTTTGGTGTCCCCAGAATGTGTCTGTGAAGTTTCAGCTAAAAATACCACACATATCATTTATTATAGCTTGTCAAATTTGGCCCTATTTGGGTGTGAGCAAAAACACGCCATTTTTGAGTGTGTCCCTTTAAATGCAAATTAGCTGCTGCTCATGACCCACTTTCCAGAAGAGGGCGGAGCTTTAATAGCTCGCAACAACAAAGCTGGAGAATCTCACGCAGCCAAAATGAGGATTGTCAGTAACGGTGTTCAGCCTTACATTGTTCAAACTGGAGTCGGACACTGATGGAGAGACTCAGGAAGAAGTTACAACTTTTAGAATGAAACTGGATGTTTGAATTTATGCAGATGCCGTGGAGTTGCTTCACCTCATCGACTAGCATGTGTCGTCATGTTAATTTTTTGTGCAAATCCAGTGTTGAATTGACCCTTGTTTGTGAAGCAGTCCGGCGTAAAATGACGGCATGGTAACAACACTCTACTACAACTCTTCCTCTTCTCTAAAGCAGCCCAACATGGCCCCTTTGTTGCGTGTTCTCGGGGGTGGGGTTTATGTAAATTTCAGGGTTAGTGATGTCACTAACCCGGGAACGTTGAAGTCCCTACCAGCAGTTTGTTGTAGTCCTTTAACAACGAATTCTTTAAAAGAAAATATCTCCCTTTGCATTGAACTTTGAGTGTCGTAACTTTACAGATGTTGTTTATGCTCTAACAGCAACATTACACACTAACTAAAGTTAAAAAAAGTGAAATCATAATCAACCACCCCTTAAATGTATTTGAAAGAAATATCTTATGATCACCAAGGCTGCATTTATTTGATCAATAATACAGTAAAAAATTAATATTGTGAAATATTATTACAATTTAAAATAACTGCGATCTATTTTAATATTTTTTAAAATTGTATTTATTCCTGTGATGGCAAAGCTGAATTTTCATGATCCTTCAGAAACATTCTAATATGCTGATCTGGAGCTCAAGAAACATTTCTTAATATCAATGTTGAAAACAGTTATGCTGCTTAGTATTTTGTGAAAACTGTGATACATTTAATTCAAGATTCTTTGATAAATACAAGCTCAACAGAACAGTATTTATAACATTATAAATGTCTTTACTGTCACTTTTGATTAATTTAATGCATCCTTGCTGAATAAAAGTACTGACCCTACACTCTTAAAAATAAAGGTTCTTTACTGGCATCAATAGTTCCATGAAGAACCTTTAAAATCCATGGAATGAAACCTTTCCATTGAACAGAATAAAACCCTATGTGAATAAAACACTAAATTAAATCTGTTCATCATATAAATTGATTGTGTCTCTTCAGAAACTTTGGACTAAGCCGCTCAAAACATAAGGATTAGTTTTACAATCTCTTTATGAACCTTTTGAAGTGTCAGTTGAGTAGCTGTCTATGGAGGAACAGAAAGCACTCAGATTTCATCAAAAAGATCTTCATTTGTGTTCTAAAGATGAACGAAAGTCTTACGTGTTCGGAAAGACATGAGGGTGACAGAATTTTCATTTTTTGGGTGAACTATCCCTTTAAGGTGTTAAGTGGTCCACAGGTTATATTTTACGGTCCACCACCAGAAAAAGTTTGAGAACCACTTGACTGAACAGAGATAAGCTTTTGTTACCAGCACACAACATTAAATCAAACATTGTCCAGACAAACTTTTTGATTATTATGTAATTTGGGATGATCAACACACCATAAACATAGGCTTACAGATGCCACTTTAGGTGAGAGCTTTGGGTGGCCCTAAATGACTTTTGATTCTTTGTTCTAATCATCTAACTTGCTTAGCAATACATCAAGAATGCAATGAGTGAGATCTACTATCAACTATAAAGAGCATGTCATTATCATTCCAATAGACAACACAAAAGGATCTAATGAGGCTGAAACCTCACAGTTGGCCGGTTTTCAGACACCAACAGGAGGGTGAAGCAGGTGACATGGACATGATCCATTATTATAACCATCATCATCAGTGTCAACCAAAGGAGACATTCACGAAAAAAAGTTCATGTCATGCGAACAGTCGCAAAAGTTGTCCCGAATTTAGAAGCCAATTCATCACAGTGCAAAAGTTCCCTTCACTTTACTTCTCTAAAATATGAATACTAATATAATGTTTCAATCACACGCGCATGCAAAACAACTATATTAGACTCTGTAAATAAACCAGGAATAAGCGTGCGCATGCTTAAACGCCATATTACGCATTAAACTAGCACGAGCACTTAAATGTCTGTATTTCAGTGAGCATCTGCGTGTAAAACAACCTCAAGCCAACATGAGAGCGCGCAAGATTAAAAACAAACATTAAAGAAAGAAACAGCCCTAAAAAAACTGAATAACACAACTTACCATCTCTCAACAGGACGTGATGATGATCGCGCGCTGATAGTTAGAAAGTATCTGCACCGAATCATCTGCCAAAACTATTCCAAAACTTCAAGTACAATGCTTCCGCTTCCGGAAAAAAAAGAGTGAAAAGTAACAACATGGGCGAGACGGAGCCCAAAAATACGCCTGGCCTGAAACCTGCTGGAAGAAGATATGCAGTGCAGAATCCCTACCACCTGATCCAAAGCTTTTTCTCAATAACAGTTACACTGGACATTTGTAATGGGAGGTCTAGAGATAGATAGATAGATAGATAGATAGATAGATAGATAGATAGATAGATAGATAGATAGATAGATAGATAGATAGATAGATAGATAGATAGATAGATAGATAGATAGATAGACAGATAGACAGATAGACAGACAGATAGATAGATAGATAGATAGATAGATAGATAGATAGATAGATAGATAGATAGATAGATAGATAGATAGAACAACAGACAGACAGATAGACAGACAGACAGACAGACAGACAGACAGACAGACAGACAGACAGACAGACAGACAGACAGACAGACAGACAGACAGACAGACAGACAGACAGACAGACAGACAGACAGACAGACAGACAGACAGACAGACAGACAGACAGACAGACAGACAGACAGACAGACAGACAGACAGACAGACAGACAGACAGACAGACAGACAGACAGACAGACAGACAGACAGACAGACAGACAGACAGACAGACAGACAGACAGACAGACAGACAGACAGACAGACAGACAGACAGACAGACAGACAGACAGACAGACAGACAGACAGACAGACAGACAGACAGACAGACAGACAGACAGACAGACAGACAGACAGACAGACAGACAGACAGACAGACAGACAGACAGACAGACAGACAGACAGACAGACAGACAGACAGACAGACAGACAGACAGACAGACAGACAGACAGACAGACAGACAGACAGACAGACAGACAGACAGACAGACAGACAGACAGACAGACAGACAGACAGATAGATAGATAGATAGATAGATAGATAGATAGATAGATAGATAGAACAACAGACAGACAGACAGACAGATAGATAGATAGATAGATAGAACAACAGACAGACAGACAGATAGATAGATGATAGATAGATAGATAGATAGATAGATAGATAGATAGATAGATAGATAGAACAACAGATAGACAGACAGACAGACAGATAGATAGATAGATAGATAGATAGATAGATAGATAGAACAACAGACAGACAGATAGACAGACAGATAGATAGATAGATAGATAGATAGATAGAACAAAAGACAGACAGATAGATAGATAGATAGATAGATAGATAGATACAGCCATTGCTGCGGCGCCCGGGGAGCAGTTGGGGGTACGGTGCCTTGCTCAAGGGTCTCACCTCAGTCGTGGTATTGAGGGTGGGGAGAGCGCTGGACATTCACTCCCCTCACCGACAATCCCTGCCGGACCTGAGACTCGAACCCATGACCTTTGGGTTACAAGTCCGACTCTCTATCCATTAGGCCACGACCGCCCCGGTAAAACGCTTTCATTTAGTTTCTGGTTTCTTTGCAACAAATGGTGTGTTTCAGTAAACACTGTTACAAAGACCACAAACTATAGATAGATAGATAGATAGATAGATAGATAGATAGATAGATAGATAGATAGATAGATAGATAGATAGATAGATGGATGGATGGATGGATGGATGGATGGATGGATGGATGGATGGATGGATGGATGGATAGATAGATAGATAGATAGATAGATAGATAGATAGATAGATAGATAGATAGATAGATAGATAGATAGATAGATAGACTGTTATGAAAATAATGCACTCATGAACTCTCATATAAGGGCCATTCTACAGAATTGGTGCAAACTGCTGTCCCACAACCAAAAAACACAATTAAAAAGCATTTGAGTACTTAAATTTCAGAATTAATACATTTTATTGAATTAATTGAATTATTTTGACTAAAATCCTTCAATTATCTATTGAATCCTACAATAATATTTAAAATATAAGTAAGCTTAAAATATATAAAATCATAATTTTTAGGGTACTTTCAATTGGGAGGTGGCTGTCCCGAACCCTAACCCCTACATTTCAACTAGTGAAAATGATATTGAAATAATTTTTGCAATTTTTTCCATTGTTTTTAAAAACATATTTTTTATTTTTTTTTAAGTGAAGTTAAAAATATATATATATTTATTTCATATTTTATTTTTAAATCATGAAACATTATGTAAAAAAACCCCTAAACCCTACCCACACTCTGACGTGGGCAAACCAGGTAACGCTCTCAAAAACACCCCTCTGTTTATGGCCTTGCCATCAATCATTAATGTCCTGCAGAGACCTATACTTGCATTTTCATGTCACTACCAAAACAGTGTATGTTTTTGTCCATTGGCTGAGACTGATTTTAACCACACCCCTACATTTTTGATCAGGAAATATTCCTGTGTCCTTCCCTCTCATAGCCTCTCTTTCATAGTAGATAGGTAACATCATTTTAAGTTAAATGTGTTCAAAAGTCCGAGAATCTGTGTGTAACTTTAAGGAACGTCACAACCAAACTACCTTTTTTTCTGCAATTAAGCAAACTTTTTTGGATGTTATTCCATAAAATTTACTTTTAATGTGTACAACTGTTCAGAACTGTGCTAGGTAACCATGTGCTGATTATCATCTTTGAACTAGGCTCAAAAGTATCTACCGAAACCGTCATGACCGAAACATGTGGTGAAGATACATGTGGTGAAGATAGATAGTGAATACATTGATAATTATTTTTTTTTTTTTATGTGTACAGCTGTTCAAAACTGCTAGCTAACCATGTGCTAGTTAGCATCTTTGAGCTAGGCTCAAAAGTATCTAAAATAGTCATGACTGAAACATGACCGAGTATTTATGTTTAAAATTGTCATGACCGATGTCATTATTGCTTTGGTAGTGACAAAAGGGAACACATAATCATTTATTTGGGGGAAATAAACAAAATTTTAGTACAGTTATGCAAATCATTAGTATTTTATATGTGAATACAAAATACTTTTTTTTTTTGTTTCTGATTATTTTAATAAAGTCTCAGTTGTTTGGTCATTGGTCAACTTGTAAGATACCCATAAGGCTAAACAAAGTAAAAATCTCTTTATGGCCAACTAAACCTTGAATGTCCTACAGCTAACAGCAGATGTCTGTAAATAAACTGATCAGCTAGAAAGGAAGTTACATTACTGAGCAAGGCAAGGAAGTGGTTAACCCACCAATCCAACTGAGACGAAGCACCTGTGATAGACATCTAACCATGAGACCTTAAAACCACAGTTTGTCTCATTTGCCGCCCGGCATGATGGTCATATGGTATGAAATCTACTGCTGAAAACGAGGCAAGTGATTTACAACAGCTCTCGAGATGTTGGTTAGAGCTCTATTTGTCAATAGAAATCATTCCACACTGTTTCTTTAAACAGACATATATTAAAACATCTGTAATGTTATTTCAGTCTATGTGAAGTTCTCCAGAATAATTCACAAAGAATGATTAATAAAGCTGAAATTTGCTTTTGAGATGCCTGATTGTTTCAGCAAAATTGAAGTAACTGTTAATTCAATTCAATTATATTGCCAACATTTCTCAGTGGAATCTTAATTACTGTTCTTTTGCCATAAAACAGATGGGAAGAGGTATTGTGTTCATGTTATTACCCAGTGGATGGTTATAACTTGATTTATGGACCACTGTCAGTATTTCTGAAGCAATATATCTCAGATGAGCATAATCCTTTGATATTATGAATCCTAAATGTTTCCAAAAATATGATACATGACTAGAAACATATTAAAAAACATAATATATCTTCATTATTTGATAAGCTGAATTTACAGTGCTGTTTAGCAGAATAGGTTTCATCATAAATGCAAGATAAAACACTTCTCATGGAAAAAAGCAACATACGCTATAAAACTGCAGAACTGTATGAGTTCACTATAATTTTTTGGATTGCCCAAATAATGCTGATGAACTTTAAATTTTTTTTTGCTTGTGAAGTAAAAACACTGTAGTACGCTGTATTTAATAGTAAAACTAGTGCTCAAGATTATTGAAGTTAGGGAGGCCGGGGATAGTTGTCACTTAGGGTTTCATGTTGGTTTCAAACACCTTCGACCCCTCTTAAATTAAAATAATTTTGCAAAAATAATTTTGATTTCAAACAAAAATTCCAATATTAGCATTTTCTTTTTTTAACAGATGATGGGTGAATAAGTGAATGCAATAAAATCAAACTGTTATTGAAGGTAGATTGTAACCAAAAGGTTGAACTGTGGTCTCAGGGCAATTGTATTTTATAAATATAAATAATTTTATAG
>RJVU01020258.1:179903-225667 GCA_003731715.1 Anabarilius grahami
GAAGGGCGATGATATTAAATTGAATAGAAAACAGCAGATTTCGGACGTTGGATCAGGTTAGTGAGCCGTGAAACAGGCTTTTTGTCAGTGCGCGTGCGGCTCGCGTGCCGACCGACCAGCGTTGAAAAGAGGGGGACTCATTACCGGGGTCTCGTGAGGTTTAATCAACATCACGAGATATTTATAAAAGACAAAATCTCCCAACCACCCCAACAAATAACTCATTTCTTAAAAAACATCAGTATAACTTCTCCGGTAATCATAATAAAATTCGATTGTTTTATTTTAAAATAGGGTTAATTATAAAGTAAATTAATATTAAGTAGTAGCCTACAAATAATAGTGATAGCAACAATTTAGGCTTAAGCTTATCTTTTAGACAGGACCTATTTCCACTGATAATTAGTGATAAAAACTACTCAGTGATTATGAGCTAATTTATGGACACGCATAAAGAGTTGTCCGCATTAAGACAACGGGATGTGGCTAAAGAAAGAGTCGGTCGTGATTGAATGTGTCCCACGCTTGAAAGGGTTAATCCATCCTGCGGGTACAAACAGGTCCACGGAGTCTCTAACTGGCGACAGATGGCCACTTTCTTTCGGCCACAAAGGGACGGAATACGGAGCTCTGGCGAATACAAATGGAAGAGATCACGTGACGCTTGAGGCCGTTTTCCTGACGTAGTCGGCCATATGGCGCGTGCCGGGGGAAGGGGCGGGGCCAGATGCCAATCACGGGCGCAGGGTGGGACTGTAGAGGCAGGAACAGACAGACATCCACTCGCATCTTCCAGCATCAGCAGCACCGCTATATAACCAGAGCATCACATCGGCGCAGCCACATTAGGCTTCAATCCGCAGGACTTCCCACACCACGAGGGGCATGAAACTATCATAACAAGACATTCAACAATTCTTAGGTATGTGTCTTTATTAATACTGTCTGTATTTCATTCATTTGTGTTAACTATTTAGACTATTACCTCAGATCATTCTTATGATGAAGATGATTTCGTTGTGGTGACATTTAATTATGAAATGCATATATTTTGTGATGCACTATGATGACATTGGGGGGGGGAAAAAAATCAACCCACATATAACTGAAAATATATTTAGCCTATTTGTTACTTTAAATTGGCGAAGAAGTGCCAACCTGCACGGATAAGTTCTTGCCTTTTCAATCACTTTGAATTGAATTACTGTTGAGGAAAATTGAAATAAAATGCTGTAACAATGTGCAATCAGAGGAGAAGAATTTTCCTGTATAAGGACTAATAAAATACAGTCTAAATTTCTAAACTTATATCTGATATATGGTGCAATATTTGTTGTGAAGGGAAAAAGATTCAAAACTAGTTCAATCTTGTTGTTCAGTCGCGTTAAACACGAAGGAAACACCAATTTAATTATGAGAATGAACATTTAGACTCAGTTACACTCTTGGAAAATAAAGGTTCAGAGATCCAGCAAATAACATTGTTCTTATAAAGAGCCAGAAATAAGTTTTTTCTTAATACCCATAGAATAAAAAGACTTATATTTCTTATATGGGCTATACACAGGGAGCACAATCCTTTTTAAATTCGTCCATTCTTTATTTTAAAATGTACATCAGCAAGGGTTCTGTCTGATCGATGGCGTTACATAATAAAGCTGCATAAAGTATAAGCAGCTATGATTCATCCACAGGTGATGTGTTGTTGCATTTGGGAGGTTCACAGTCTAGTGCATTTCATACTTTAAGTGTTGCATGACTCTTTTATGAAAGAAAATACGGAGAAAAACATATTTAAAGGCTTTATGTATCATTTGCAGAGTTCCAAGAACATGACGAAGTCTTACACTGAGGAAAGCATGATGCTGGAGTCTCAAACCAGCACAAACTGGACCGACAAGAGTCGCAGCGGCTCCCAAGACGAGCGAGACGTGGACAAGACCGACGAGCCCATGCACAAGGATATGGAGGACGACGATGATGATCTGGAACTCAACCGACTCGAAGATGAGGAGGACGAGGAGGAAGAGGAGGAGGAAGAAGAAGACGGCGACGACACCAAGCCGAAAAGACGAGGACCCAAGAAGAAGAAGATGACAAAGGCACGTTTGCAAAGGTTCAAAATGAGGCGCATGAAGGCGAACGCCCGGGAGAGGAACCGCATGCACGGTCTCAACGATGCGCTCGAGAGCCTGCGCAAAGTTGTGCCGTGCTACTCCAAAACGCAGAAGCTCTCCAAGATCGAAACGCTCCGACTGGCCAAAAACTACATTTGGGCTCTTTCGGAAATCCTGAGGTCGGGCAAAAGCCCGGATTTGATGTCTTTTGTGCAGGCCTTGTGCAAGGGCTTGTCCCAGCCGACGACCAATTTGGTCGCAGGATGCCTCCAGCTGAACCCCAGAACTTTTCTGCCCGAGCAGAGCCAGGAGATGCCCCCTCATATGCAAACAGCAAGTGCTTCCTTTTCCGCGCTTCCCTACTCGTACCAGACGCCCGGTCTTCCCAGCCCTCCGTACGGTACAATGGACAGCTCTCACATCTTTCACGTCAAGCCGCACGCGTACGGGAGCGCGCTGGAGCCGTTCTTTGACACCGCGCTCACAGACTGCACCAGTCCCTCGTTTGACGGACCCCTTAGCCCACCGTTGAGCGTCAATGGGAACTTTTCCTTCAAACACGAGGCTTCTTCGGAATTCGAGAAGAACTACGCCTTTACCATGCACTATCAGGCGGCGGGCTTGGCCGGCGCGCAGGGACACGCGTCGCTTTACGCGGGCTCTACGCAGCGCTGTGATATACCGATGGAGAACATTATGTCGTACGACGGGCACTCTCATCACGAGCGGGTCATGAACGCTCAGCTGAACGCGATATTTCACGACTCGTGATTCTAATGGACATTTGTGAGACTGCTCGACATGGTATTCTCTTACGGCTGATGCAAAAAGAGCAACAACATTATATGCTTAATCTTATGTACGTATTTATTGTTGTTACTGCCTTTAGGAGAAAAGAGAATTCGTTGGTTCTCGTTCACCTTATGTATTGTATTCTATAGCGCTTCTACGTTGCGGTCACACACAGGTGGGAACAGGCGTGACCTTCTTCAGAATGTGTTAATTATCCATGCTACAAAATCACAAGCAATAATTTGGAAACTATGCAATTTTTAAACCAATACTGGGCCAATTATAGAAATGAATAGAGATTGATATATTTTTCAACCTATTACATTTTACTACTTATCTATCCCATACTGAATTATTTTGTTGTGATTTTGTATAGAATTGTTAATTTTTATAAAGTCAAATCCTTGCATCATTCCATGCAACCCCCATGTTAATGTTTTATAAAACTGATTTATCTCCTGTGTTTATATAAAACAGTACTCATTCTAGTAATAACCAGCAGGCAAGTGCTTCAAAATCTGTAATGTTGCCTTAGCAATGAATTACTGTAAAATCATGCAGAGTTGCACAATTCCCATCCTCTGAATCCCGTCTAATCCTATATGTTCAATCAGTGATCCTTTGTGGAATTTCGAATTGCTTGAGTGATGGGGGAAAAATAATTCGGTGTTAGAGTCTCAGTGTTGTACATAAAAGCTTGACTATCACCTTTTAAACTCACCCTGTGTAAAAGCTGATGGAGAGGCCTGTCTTTCTAAGATGGAAAATAAATAATGGACTGAATTAGTCTGCTCAAACTATTCGGGTATTTAGGACTGAAATTTGTATATTGCTTGTGACGAAAGAACAAACAACGAAGATGCAACCAAAAAAGAGGTTGATTTAAAAGTGATTCTAGTCTTGAGACTGTTGTATGTGTGTATTGGTTTATGATGAAGGTTTAAGAAATAAAACAGATGGTTTTGAATTTAACATTATTATAGTCATTTATGTAAAATACATGCATCACGCCCACCCCTCCAGAATAATGATTTACCATTATATATTGTGATTTTTATTTCATTTAAAACACATACTTGATTAGCCAGCAAGAAACACAATAAAGGGTTAAAAAAATGAAAACATAACGACGCAAAGAAACTTTAGAAACTGTTTGCTACATTTTGAGATTAGTAATATGAAAACTCAAGGTCATGTGAATTTATACCCTTGAATATTATTGAACACATAGTATTCTGCCCTGACATAATATTAAGATGCTGTATCGATTTGGTCCTTTAGTGCGCAATAAGAGTGTTTCTTACATGAATACATACAGCCTGCAGCTAAAATAAATATTAAACCAGCACGGAGGAGACAGATGCAAAGCCACAATATAAATGTACCTCCAAAATTGTGACATTACCCAGGTTTATTTGAAACCAGATAGTCTCCTTAAAATAAGATCTCACTATTACACGAATGACATCCCGTATAAAAGCATCACAAGTCGAGTTTAATGTCACCATCGCTTTTGCGCATTTATCCACATTTGTATAGAAGAGGTTTTCATCTACAAACATATTTGGAACTTTTAAATACACACTGTATATCTAAATACTTCTAGAAGAAAAAATATCATATACATCAGTGTAAATGAATTGGTCCTCGAGTCGTCTATAATCCAAAACCGTTCGTGCCTGTCGTGCAAACAAATTATTCTTAAAATATATTGGATATTTGTGTTTTATTTGAAGAGCAGACAGCATTTGTCCATTATTATATGAAGTCCAAGTTGTCACTCACGTAAAATATAGATTATAATGAAGACAAGAAGGTGTAAAGGGGAGTTATTAAAATACCCCCACACATTTTGGACGAGCATAGTTGTGTGTACGAAAATAAATGTACAAAAACACATATTATGCCGATGAGGATGAAAGTATTTACCGATAAAATAAAACAATATAAAATACAATCTTATAAATTCCTTTAAAATAGGCACACGTGCGTTGGGTGAAAGATTTTTGAAGGCTAGATAGAGCAATTTGAGACATCACGACTAACGTCGTCCTTTAGAAATGTTTTTAATTCATTTAATTTTAATTAATGTTGCACATACAGACAGAACATATAAAAAATCAGCTGACACGGAAGGAGAAACGTCCACCGGGACTCAGAAGCTTTGGCTCCATCCAGGAACTGTCCAAGGTGCTGTATATGAGGAAGACTTTTTCACACCTGTTCACCTATGATGGCTAATCGTTTAGCACACCAAATAAAATCAGTCCTTAAATATATGGAAAGAAATTCCATGGAAAGAAAGCTTATATTTGTTGACATTAAACAAATTTAAGCTACAATTGAGTGCCATCAAAATTTAAAGATTTTTGTTCACTATTCTATTGCAGGCAGTCGTTTATTTTCTAAAACTAACTAATATATATTTGTAGAACATTTTAAAATCACTAATAAGTAATACAAAAAAGACAATTTAATTATACTACAGGGAAATGCTCAAATATCAGCTATTCATTGATAGAAGGCCCATGTATTTTTAACTCTTTTTACAAGAGGTGTATACATATTTTTAACTTATTTTTATAAACAATTCTAGTAGCTTTTCCAAAAGTGATAATCTTATTGTCTAGTACTCTATTCATTTATTCACTAGTCTAACTATTAACATAAAAATGGATAGTTAGACTAATTTGTTAAAAGGGCTTGTCATAGTATTTCATATTACTACATATTTTTGAATGCTTTATTGAAATAGTAATAATAGACCATTATGTGAGGGAGAGCAGCGCGCGTGCTCGGCTAAGAAAGTCCGGCGGGCGGGCGCGCGCGCTCTAGAGGTGCATGGAGACTAGGAACTTCCTCAAGAGCCTAGCGACCGGGAGCGCGCCGAGCCGGTAAATTAGTACACAAAGGCGAGTTTGCCCCGCACACATTCACATAATGTTTGAATCCCCGTGTAAATCGATAAATGTCCTCAACGCGTGGTCGGAGAGTCAGGAAGAGTTGCGCGAGACGCAACCGGCGTCTCCTCCTCAAGGGACTGGAAAGCGAATCAAGATAAAAAAGAAAAAGCGAAAACAGCAGCAAAGCGCGAAATGCTCCGTCTCGGCCCCTCAGTTATGCACCGATGACGACGGTCAGGGGAGAAAAGAAACGAAATATAGGCCGGACGAACCGATTGTGAGAGGAATCTTCCAAATCGGGAAAAATAGCTATGACGTGGTTCTCACGGCAACGCGGGTAACATGGACGCCCATTCATCCCGAGACCCCTACAGGTGAGCAGCGCTGAGCTGTGTTTGCCTCCGTTTCCATGGCGATTGTACACTACTCATGTTTACTTCCTGTGTGTCTCGAGCTCAAAGTCATATTTGAAAACAGTTTATTATTTATCGTGTTTATAGACACGACTACGCCTCGTGTACAGTGCACATGCATTCTCAGCACGGGAAAAGTGCTCGGTGACATCATAGAGTAAACATAAGTAAAGAATGTGTAAATTTGGTTTTATGAACGTTTTAGAATTCTAGAATGAATCGTTTTAGAATTTAGAGTTTTAGAATAATAATTTGGTCTTTCTCTCTCTTATTTTGGTCGTGTACATAAACACATGATGCACAATTACAATACAATTAACACACACATCAAGAAAGTTGCATATATTTCTGAAAGTGAAACTTTCATGATGTTGTTGATGATGAATCCATGAAATCTTCCTCCAAACACGTTTGTCACTATGCGAGCGCAACAAAGTGACCTCATCCACAAGGCCATTGCTTCAATGACGAAAGTTTGTCTTTGAGGTCATTTGATGAAATACACATAGGCAGATATGTAGCCTAGCTTATGAGATTATCACATATCTTTTGAGATAAAATACATTTATGTTTTATGCATAAATTACACATTTATCCAAAATGTCTTGCAATGCATTCAATATATAAATATTGCATTCCCTGGGAACTGAACCCTGGTCTTGGCATGCTAGTGCTATGCTGTATTGTTTGAGCAACAACAATTGTTTATGATTTCCAGTTTTGTTCAAGGTGATTAAATCCATAGTTTTTCAATAACCGTCTATAAGTCAAGGGATAACGTTAGTATTTGAGGTAAAAAAAGTTCCCTTGTTGCAACATTAAAAAGGTCCACTATAGCTAAAAAAGCCCCTTTTAATGCTTTTAATGAAAATAAGCTTTTTGCAAATTTTGTGCTGCTCCATCAGTATTCACTCAAAAACATATTTTTGATTGTTGTAAACATCATAACCAAAAATAAGCATATTGTGGGCGGGCCTTTAGCTCTGTTGTACCCTACTGTAATAATTACACAAGCAAAATAGGGCTACAACAATATAGCATTCCAAATAAAGGGGGAAAAGGGGGTAATGTCAGTCCTGCCAGAAACTCATGTGTAACAGCTGTGTTGGTAATGGACTCCGGCTGACTGTTGTGACCACCTAAAGTAGGGCATCTGTCAGTCTTGTGGACAGTTAGCAAATGTCCAAGTAAATGATACTCAAAACTACCATCTGCATCATTACACTAAGAAGATAACCATATGACTTTTTAGGAGGATTTGATTTTCATATCAGATATCAGTGAAACCCTAGGTAGTTTTTCTCTTTAGGTATCATTTAAGGAATTCACCGCTTAATCTAGACATTTTAAGTTACTAGAAATATATGCAGAGGGGTCATTTATGTGGAAACTGCAGCTGTCTCAAACATAAAGTGCACAAATGTATAGATATGAATTTGGTTTGCTGTCATCATTGAGGCATTCATTAAAAAAGGCCCTCTTAGAGAACGGACTCCATGATTTATGGTGTTTTATTGATCAGGAAACAAAACCAAATGGGGAAAATGAAACAATTTTGAAACACGCCCAGCAGTTTGAAGCTGAGGCATGTACTTCCTGTCCTTGGCTGTTGTTTTGTGCAGGCACTTTAAAGCACGAGCGCTGCCGAGTGCAAGAGAGACTTTCAGTCAGCGTAAGCTTTATAGACAGTACTTTTCATCTGTGATCCAAGCTAATGTTATTAAGCCAGAGCTCTCATTACACAGAAAGCATTCATCTAATAACCCCCTATGGCCTTTACCAAATGTTCTCTTAAAAATGCCAAAAAAATGACAGCGAGATCCCGATATACTGGGGTTCTCTATTTGACGCTCGTGTGCTTTTTTTCCGCCGAGGGATAACGGATCAGAATATTGCCCCTGATCCCTCAATACAGACAACTGAGAGAGATTGGAGGACATTAACCAGCAGACAAACACAATATCAAATTACATGATTGCAATGTGGCATTTCAGTGCTTGTTTCTATGACAACACTGTGTGTTGGATTTCACCGATGATTTGATACCTCTGTTTACTTCTCCCATTGCTTAATTTCTGATTTTGCATTTTATTTGGGTTGTCATATGCTTTAGACCTACAAAAACAAAAACAATTGGATATACAGAGTTTCCACAAAAATATTAGAAATAAGAAAGGTTTCTTAAGAACCAAATCAGCAAATTACGTAGAATGATTTCTGAAGGATCATGTGACACTGAAGACTGGACTAATGATGCTGAAAATTCAGCTTTGCATCACAGGAATGAATTTAATTTCAAAGTATATCAAAATAGACAACAGTTCTTTTAAGTTGTAATAATAGGGTGAATTCAGGTTGATTGGGACACTTTTTCCCAGTCATCTCAATGGCAAAAAGTATCCCACATTTCACAATATTACTGTATTTTTGATCAAATAAATACTGCCTTGGTGAGCATAAGAGACTTATTTTCAAAAACATTTAAAAATTGTAATTATTCAAAACTTTTGACTTGTTTTGTAAAAATATTCTATCATTATTCACTCATTCTGATGTTTTTCTTACTTGGAAAACAAAATGGATTTTCGGACAATATCCTGACTTTTCCATATAATCAAAGTGAATGAGGACTGGAGCTATCAAGCTCCAAAATGATAAAGAAGAACCATATACTTTTAAAAATAAAGTTTCTTCATTGGTATTGATGAAGAACCTTTCACATCTATGGAACCTTTCAATTGCACAAAAGGTTCTTTATAGTGGAAAAAGGTTCCTTAGATTATTATAATGTTCTTCACACACTAAGAAAAACATGTTTCTTCAGTGAACTGATCACTGAAAGGTTCTTTGAAGAACCCAAAATGGATCTTCTATGCTGGTATCATTGCGAAACCCCCTTTTGGAAGTTTTATTAACCTTTAAGAATACAAAATAAACATATAAAAGTAGTCCATATGACTCGTGTGCTATATTCCAAGTATTCTGAAGCCATATGAAAGCTTTGATTTGATGAACAACTGAAATTTAGCCATCATTATTCACTGAAAATCTTGTCCTTCATTGTAACTTTCATTCAAATATGGCATCATTAGGTTTATCCTTAAGTACTTTTGTGACACTTCAAAATCATATGGGTTTGAAGCAACATGAGGGTGAGTAAATAATGACAAAAGTTAGTTAACCCAAAAATGAAATCTTTGTCATTACTTACTCACCCTCAAGTTGTTCCAAACCTGTATGAGTTTCTTTCTTCTGTTGAGCACAAAAGAAGATACTCGTACAGATTTAAAACAACATGAGGGTGAGTAAATGATGACAGAAGTTTCATTTTTGTGTGAACTATCCCTTTAAGACAGCACTAGCCTCAGAGCTGACAACAGGACAAACTGTAAATAATATATAGAGTTTCTTTTTTTAGAGGTCAGCTCTATTTCTACCGTATGTTTTAAAAATACCGCTCAGAAGACATCACCTACAGCCTACCCAGAGTAAACATGCCAGTTAGCTCACCTTTTAAAAATGAAAGTAGAGCCTGCTGAATTGGCCTCATATTCAGCCGCAACCACAGAAGAGTACGGGAGACTGGGATTGTTTGCCAAAGGGATCTGGGTTTGACTTTTTGAACCCTGAATTTGCTTAGCATTGGCCTTGGCTTTGCTTCAGTTTGTCTGTTGAATGTACAAACACCGTGATTTGATCTGGGTGCCAGCGCAGTTCACGCCTCCAGTCCACGCAGTTCATTTAGATCACTCTGGTGGGTTCATGCCATGTGTGCGCTGCTTTTACCTCTGGCTCTGTAAACGTATACAAACAAAGCTCATGGGGCAGGGATTGCAAATGTATGCTTTTATTTATTTATTTTTTAATCATAAAACTGGATACAGAAGACAACAGTTTAAGTAAATGATGCATGTTGCTGAAAAGCGTCTAAAATGTTCGCACTGAACTTTACTGCTTAGCCTAAATGATGGCTTATTTCAGGAGATGAACCTATCCACCTTACTTTGCATCACGGAGGTAAGCTATTTTCTTTGAATGTGCAAGACTTCCCATTCATTAGCGTCTTTAGGGAAATAACTAGAAGAAATACAAAGTGCAGTAAATAATGATTATGATAATTAACTAAAATAGTATGATAGTAAATACCAGTTTGCAATATCAATCAGCATAACGGACTGCTTTTGTACAGCTAAATTTAAGTGAAGTGAAGTGACATGTGGCCAAGTATGGTGACCCATACTTGGAATTTGTGCTCTGCATTTAACCCATCCAAGTGCACACACACAGCAGTGAACACACACACAGCAGTGAACACACACCCAGAGCAGTGGGCAGCCAATGCTGCGGCGCCCGGGGAGCAGTTGGGGGTACGGTGCCTTGCTCAAGGGTCTCACCTCAGTCGTGGTATTGAGGGTGGAGAGAGCACTGGATATTCACTCGCCTCACCGACAATTCCTGCCAGACCTGAGACTTGAATCCATGACCTTTGGGATGAATGACACCGGAAGACTTTGCACATTTAATTTAGAAAAACACAAAAACAAAAAGATCTCTTTATTATCTCATTTGTTTCTCTTATAGACAGCAATGAGTTTACGCTGAATAGGGCTGGGCGATATATCGCATGCGATTGTCACGCGCATTTCGTCAGTAAAGCCGGTTCCCTGATTACCGCGAAATCGCCATCACCTGCTTTCAAATGGAGCGCCATTTAATAGACAGAGCCGTAGTTCACTGACAAGCTACGCAATATCACGTTCATTATCGCAGATGAATCGCCTTCGATATTGCNAGCAGTTGGGGGTACGGTGCCTTGCTCAAGGGTCTCACCTCAGTCGTGGTATTGAGGGTGGAGAGAGCACTGGATATTCACTCCCCTCACCGACAATTCCTGCCAGACCTGAGACTTGAATCCATGACCTTTGGGTTACAAGTCCAACTCTCTATCCATTAGGCCACGACTGCCCCCGAGAGAATGACACCGGAAGACTTTGCACATTTAATTTAGAAAAACACAAAAACAAAAAGATCTCTTTATTATCTCATTTGTTTCTCTTATAGACAGCAATGAGTTTACGCTGAATAGGGCTGGGCGATATATCGCATGCGATTGTCACGCGCATTTCGTCAGTAAAGCCAAGCTACGCAATATCACGTTCATTATCGCAGATGAATCGCCTTCGATATTGCGTAGCTTGTCAGTGAACTACGGCTCTGTCTATTAAATGGCGCTCCATTTGAAAGCAGGTGATGGCGATTTCGCGGTAATCAGGGAACCGGCTTTACTGATGAAATGCGCGTGACAATCGCATGCGATATATCGCCCAGCCCTAACGCTGAAGTATTCTGCTTCTCAGATTTCCGAAAAAATATATTCTAACGTCAATGTTTCAGAAGAGATCAAAATGCATGCAAAATCTGAGATTAATATGAACTCAAACATTTATCTGATTTTTTCTAGCCTAAATTATCTGAGGTAAACTGAGGTACAGTTTTTACATAAAAGATAGCAGAAAACTCAATGAAGTCTTCTAAGCTATGAAGAACAACCTCTGACTCACATGAGTTCAGCAGCACTGCAAATGTGTTTATTTACAACGTGATTTTGCAGCGTTGAGTATTGTAGCTAATCACAGGCATTTCTGTTGAAAATAATGACCAATCAAAGGTGTTTAAGTTAACTTACCAGTTGTGAGAATCCACTCAATATCGCTCAAAACTCCGAATGAGTTTACGTTTAGCGCAAGTTTAATAAGTTTTACGTGCACAAATCCTCTCATTATAACAAACAAAGTGGAAACTATGTAAATAAAAGATTAATTGTGAAGATATTGATTAAAATGGGAGTTTACGCACTCAATGAGTTTGCAATTAACTGACTGACAGCTTCAGTGATTATAAAGTGATTGTACATTTTATTCACAATTTGAAGAAAAGTTTTTGTTTTTCATGAGACTTTGTGACCTTTCCTACAAATATGTACTTGACACCTCAGTATAAAATGTGACAAAAAATAGACAAAAATTAGAAGAATTGATTTTTTAAATGTTAAAATAGTGATTTGATAATCTCTAAAAATAAATTCTAAAGCAAAACATGTGAAAAAACTATGTTAGGGAGTAGAGCTGGGTAAAAAATATTGATTTCTCGATTTTAATCAATTCTCATTTTTATGAAGCGATATCGATTCTTAAATCCCAAGAATCGATTAGTCTAGTCTGTTTTCAGTTGATTAATGAGCAGAATATGTTGGGCCTCCCATCCAATAAATCGCAATAATCTTTGTGCTTTGTTACTTTTGATATGAAGCAAAGTCTCAGATTTCAAATGACGTCCATCTTATTATGAGATTCAAAAAATAAATACCGTTTTGGTGCTGTTTAATGTGGCGTGACAGATCGCTTTAGCGCCTCAGTTAAAGAGAAGCGGCAGCACGGAGCGCATGTGAACATCCTCTCCTCCGCTTTAATACCAGTGCGAAAGAAACACGACTAAACATCTGAAGGTATGTTAAAAGATACAGTACATCTTACCGAAATTCATATCATGTCTCATGTAATAGCTCAATCAGTGCTTCAACCTCGGAAAGACGTCAATAAAACAGCTTGTAAACAATGTCACGTAACGTCACATTTACCTCAGAAAAACATATTCAGTGACCATAAACTCATTAGTCAGCTAGAAAAGTGTACACTAGAAAGCAACATTCTGATAAATATAGCTATGCACCGTTACATATTCATTATAATTTTTAATGTTCTTCAATATTTAATGCATGTTTGAATAAATCAGTTATGACAGCCGCGATTTAAAAGTTTATATTTAAAAAAAATTATAAAATTGGAGTAGAAATATGATTATGTAATTATAAACTTTATAAACATCATTGAGTGTAATTTAAGTGTTTGTATATAAATAAGTTAATTTAACCTTCAATATTATTATATTAGTACCAACTGACTCCCGTGTGTAGTTTACAGCATTAGTTGAGAGATTTTTTTCCTCTAGAAAATTTGCCATGTCCTGTAACTGAAATACTACATCCAAAATAATCGATATCGAATCGAAAGCATGTGAATAGTAATCCCTATTAGGGAGTGGAAATTGAAAATGAGCCAATAAGTGGTCCACTCCAGCCATCTACTGGTTATAGTGGTAATTTCATGTATTTTTTTTTATTTGAAAATAAAAGTGTTTGTATTTCACCAAGTGTTAGTTTTCCTACATCGTTTTACAAATGTGGACAATCTTTGAAGGTTGAACAATTATTATTATTTTTTTAATCACATTGGAAATAACATTTAATTTGGATATTAGGCCTATTCATTTTTTTGAGCTTTGAAGTGCTGGAAAAAGTTGTGTGAAGTACTTGAAGTACTTCATTATTATAATAGTGGTCTATAACTGTTTAATTTGCTGGATTATGATCAAAGCTATTTGTGATTTATATTTGGTATATATGATTCATCTTTGAATGAATTTTTGGACTCATATGTGATTCATCTTTGGACACACCACACACATACACACTTGTCGTCATGCCGAGGGAGTAAGATCAGATTTCATCATCAGGGTTTGCCATACCTTGGTTTTGGTGAATTGACGCCACTTCTCTAAACAATAATAAAAAAGAATAGGACTGGATTAAACTGCTATTTTTACGTCCATAATCAGATATGACCATTGTAGGGATTTTCCATTCCATGATGAGAGAATCTAATTACTATATAGAGTATATCCTGAATGCATGCTCACTTATCTCCGAGGGAGTAATACATTAGATGAGAGATGCGCAAAGCCATTCTTCTTCTATATGCGTTTTAAAATGATTTTGTTTCAGATTATATCCTAACATATTGACTTTAGTTCTCAGCTTTTGTTTCATCGATCACTTTGGCCATTTATATGAGCGCTGAACTGAACGAGCATGTCATGCAAGCAAATGCTAGATGGTTTTACCATACACAAGCTGTGGTACTAGATCTTTGAAAATGACCTGTTTTTCCCAGAACTCTGAGGACTTTGGTTGACCATTGCGGTCAGTATGGAGCATCTGCCCCAGTGTAGCGCTCTGGAACTGGACTGACTGGCTCAGCCTCAGATTTCTGAGGCTAATTGCACCGCTGAGGTTATCTGATCCCATTTCACAGTACCGAGGGACAGAAGGGGGACATTTTTTAGTCAAGACACATTCTCTGTCCTCCACATGGAAAAATGCAGTGGAGAGACTGAGTGTCATATCAGTGCTAAATAACTGTATACTCTTTAAGAAGCATCAGTCAACAAACAAAAAACATGTTCTGCAACTCTAGATACAACAATAAGTAATTTAGCCACATTAATGAAGTTATGTTACTTATTTAAGCTATCTAGTCTTACAGATCACATTTCCCCCCCTTCATATCCTCAATTTATTTTGGCTGGCAGCATAATGAAAAGTAGGTGACGATAATTGTTTATTTTTTAGAGCCTGTTTAAAAATAATGAGCAGAACATCATTAGCATCAATAATGAGTCATTATGCTGAGACATGCTCAGCTCTTCTACTAACACCTGAGACTCGAAGTAGGAGCCTCTGGTTACAGACCCACAGAGAAAGCATACGCACTTCCAAAACTGCACGACAGCGTAAGAATGAACATAAGAACAGCTTTGCATTGCATGAGATGCCTCTCGCCATACGCCCGATTTAATCTGCAGTGTTTTCACCAGGAAAATTTAAGCACAAGGATGTTTATTAAAATAAAAGGATGTTCAACCAAAAAAGAAAAAAATCTGTCTTCATTTACTTTACTCACATTTAAGTTGTTCCAAACTTGTATGACTTTCATTCTCCTGCAAAACATAAAAGAAAATATTTTGAGGAATGTTGGAGTCCAAACCACATTGGACCCCATAAACGAAACAAAACGAAACAAAACAAAACAAAACAAAACAAAACAAAACAAAACAAAACAAAACAAAACAAAACAAAACAAAACAAAACAGTTCCAAGCTTGAACAGAACAACAAACCTTTCAACAGTCCAAGCAACACTGGACCACATAAACAAAACGAAACGGAACAGAACAACAGAACAGAACAGAACAAAATAAAACAGTTCCAAGCTTGACCAGAACAACAAACATTTTCTGCACTGACCTTGCCAGAATTTATTTAAACAGTGAAGCGGTGAGTACATGAAACATAAAAGAAAATATTTTGTTGTTGAAGGTTGGAGTCCAAACAACACTGGACTCCATAAATGAAACAAAACAAAACAAAACAAAACAAAACAAAAAACAAAAAACAAAACAAAACAGTTCCAAGCTTGAACAGAACAACAAACCTTTCAACAGTCCAAGCAACACTGGACCACATAAACAAAACGAAACGGAACAGAACAACAGAACAGAACAGAACAAAATAAAACAGTTCCAAGCTTGACCAGAACAACAAACATTTTCTGCACTGACCTTGCCAGAATTTATTTAAACAGTGAAGCGGTGAGTACATGAAACATAAAAGAAAATATTTTGTTGTTGAAGGTTGGAGTCCAAACAACACTGGACTCCATAAATGAAACAAAACAAAACAAAACAAAACAAAACAAAACAAAACAAAACAAAACAAAACAAAACAAAACAAAACAAAACAAAACAAAACAAAACAGTTCCAAGCTTGACCAGAACAACAAACTTTTTTCTGCACTGACCTTGACAGATAAAGCGGTAAGTACTATACTCTTATTGGTAGCTGAACGCATAAATTAGCCAAAATGTATTTAATTTAACTAACAACAAACAGCACTGGACCCCACTGACAAAACAAAAATAAAACGAAACCATCAAAAGTTCTGGTGGTGAGTACTATACTCTTATTGGTAGCTGAATGCATAAATTGGTCAAAATATATTAAATTTAATTAGCAAACATGCATGGAGCAAGAGCCCTGTACAATGATGAAAATCTGCATGCACAGACTATATGTGGGCTGACCAAAACCCCAAAATTATACAGTAACATGCAGAGTTTGAGTTTTATAGAATCTCCTCATATGCTATTTAGCAAGCAGATTGTCCCGTGTACGCCAATCAGCTGGCTTGTGTACTGAACACAGTCAAAGTTCAAGTGTGTGACCCCTCTGTATTGCAATAGGGATATACAGTGTCACAGTCTAATTGCACACAGGGAACAAACAGACGCTGCCTCCTTTGTTTGCATCCTGGGGGCTTGAAAACGGCAATATAAAAATGTAAATATTGGGTTTTGGTGTGTGGGTCTGGGCACACAGGCTTCCACAGGCACAGGTGGAAAATATGCTCTCGGATGCCATGCTGGGAACCACATGGCCCCACACAACATGGGGGCAAAGAGTGGCTTGCTGACCTGGCACGGGCTTTCCGCAGTTGGACCCCTTTCAAACCACGGTATTAGTTTCATCTGCGAGAGTGCTGCGCGCATCAACAACGAGTATAGGGAGAAGATGAGACAAAGAGACCCTCTGCCAGACTGAACCCTGTGAATGCAGGTGAAGATTTAAAAGACATTAATGGATATTTATATGGAGAAATAACTGGATTTTCACATTTTCTGACAGAAGGAGTGGTGCTTACCTGTAAAAAACCTACTACCTAGGGTGTTGTAGAGGTTGTTGCTGTGAGGTTGTGTTTACTTGCTGGAGAGATACAATGCAAAATCATGTTCTTAAAGTGTGTTTTTGTCATATTTTCTAGTTAAAATATCTAAAAATCCTTGTAACATGAAAATGTACTTGAGAAGCAACACTGCATTAGATATTAAGACTTTTCTTTAGTTATATGTTTAATACAAGTGCATTTTTCTCTTACCACACTGGCAGATTTTTAAAATGTATTTTACCAAGTATAAACAGCTCGTTTTTAACCATGTTAAAAAAAATTGGAAAAAATCTGCCAGTGCTATAAGAAAAACTCTCATATAATGCACAAATGCACTTATATTCAATATACAGTCTATGAAACAAGTCTTAATATTTTATGCAGTGTTGCTTCTTAAATACATTTTTAGATATTTTTACTCCAAAAAAATCTAGATGTCATTTTTACAGAGTGTCATATTCTTTTTGGCTTGGGTCCCTCTTTCAATGTGAGTCTATGAGATTTTTTTGGCCATTTTATTGTCTACAAGAGCAACAATTTTGTTAGTCTAAGCACTTAGAAAAGTAACAAAACACTAGCTGCAGGTTTCATTTATGTCTGAATCACAAACAGCACAAAGTTTACGGTTAGGGTTTTGTTCAAATCACTAATCTTAAGTATATGAGCAATGCTAAAAGTGATGCTTCAAGCACCACTAAAAAAATCAATACATATGCATCAGACAACATGCATATTGAAATTTCACTGTAACAAAGTCTAGCAGCTCAAATCACTCCCAGTGTAGAATTGATTCTTTTTGTCCATACATTAGTTGCATGATGACATGACGTCGGGCCCCCTGCGTCTCGCCTTTGCCGGAGCGCTGCTGAGAGGAAGCTTGTATCCATCTGGAAGCAATAAAGTTTTCTAGAAGAGTGCACAGTTTTATTTAATCTCCCCGTGTCTTACTGTGCCTCAAATGAAGGGCTGTTCCCATCTTGTCATCTGAAATCAGCCTCATGTGCGCCAGAATATGACACTTGCCATGCTGGGGGCCACAGACTCCTCGTTCCCTGCTTTGTTTTCTGCTCTCTGGATATCCGCCTTGTGAGGTTCAACAGAATTGGTATTTTCAAACTAATTAACTAATTTCCTAGCATGCAAAGCTTTTATGACAAGCAGCAATTCCCAACATAAAGTTTATTAATTTAAAATAATTTTTACATTTTTTTTTTGTTATACATTTGAAAAATGAACACAAAAGGGAGAACCTGTATAAATGTAAAGCTTAATAAATAACTTGATGCACAGTGCACTCACCCATGTAATTTAGGCATTTAAGTTAATTTTTGCTTAGACAGGGATCACTGTTAGTATGTATTACATTTGGCTTAGTTATTTGAATAAACCCCTATTGTAAGGTATTAAACACACAACTCATCCTGCATCATTTGTGCTATGGAAATGAATAATACCTTAAATCCTGCAGCTTGTTGAGGACAACGTTGATCATTTGGGGCAGTAACACCATGCAATGCCCTAGCAACCACCCAGAAAACCACAGCAAACGCACAGTAATGCTCTGGCAAACACCTTCAAAACCATTGCACTGTTGCTTAGACAAGCACCATTTCTATAGGCTACAGCAAATGTAAAAATCTATCTAAAATCTATTCAGCATATTATATACAAAATCATAATAATAATAAAACTGCATATATATTAGTGCTGTCAATTAAAAAACGAATTAATTGCAAATTTTTCTGTAATCAATTGCGATTAATCACACCTAACATTAAAGTTTTTAAGATATTTTTTATAGTGTAATAATTTTACATTTAATCTCTAAACAACATAAAAAGCAGTATATTTTAAATATTTGATCTAACAGGTAGGAAATATCAAGAAACTGAATAAAGTTATCAAACACTTCAAAGTCTTCACTGCATAATTTATAAATTAATTTTTTATTAAAACTACAAAAGTTATTCAGTTAAGGGCAATGACTGATTTTAATTTTTTTTTGTTTTTTGTTTTTTGATTAACATTAATGACAGACTTTAGCAGGTTTATTGGGTTTATTAAAGGGTAAGTTCACCCAAAAATAAAATTTCTGTCATTAATTACTCACCCTCATGTCGTTCCAAACCCGTAAAACCTTTGTTCGTCTTTGGAACACAAATTAAGATATTTTTGATGAAATCCAAAAGGTATATGACTCGTAGACAGCAATGTAATCAACACTTTCAAGGTCCAGAAAGGTACTAAAGACATCGTTAAAACCGTAGATGTGATTGCAGTGGTTCAACCTTCATTTTATGAAGCGACGAGAATACATTTTGTGCGCAACAACAAAACAAAAATAACGACTTGATTCAACAATTTTTCCTCTTCCCTGTCATTCTGTTACGCAGTTGGTGCAGTGAACGCATTGCAGAGCTTCTGTGTTTACGTCCGAACACATGTCACCTGTTTTAATGATGTCTTTAGTACCTTTCTGGACCTTGAAAGTGGTGGTTAAATTGCTGTCTATGGACGAGTCATATACCTCTCGGATTTCATCAAAAATATCTTAATTTGTGTTCCGAAGATGAACGAAGGTCTTACGGGTGTGGAACGACATGAGGGTGAGTAATTAATGACAGAAATTTCATTTTTGGGTGAACTAACCCTCTTTTAGAAAAAAGTGAGCAAGTGCAACAACTCGTTCTACTCTACTGAATTTAATTTCATCAAGCCTGATTTAATGTAATCCGGAAAACATGAATCGGCAGCCAGTAATGATAGCGTGTGTGTGTGTGTGTGTGTCAGCGCTGGCTGTGTCTACACACAGAGATGCATGTAATTGTCAATGAGAGAGATGAGCTCTCTGGAGACGACAGATCCATAGTCAGTCTTCAGGAGGGCTCCGTGTTATATGACCTCGTGTGTTAGCAGACGTGTCATATTGATTTGGCCCTTTGCAGCCCCTTTAGACCAATGACCCTGAACATATGGCCCTTCTTATTTGTGAACTTATGTGCCCTGCAGCAGAGGTACCAGTGGCAAAAACCTTCTTCATCCCCCTTCTCTAACCCCAGCTTTGGGTTTTTGTATGGATTACTCTCAAATCCCTTTTAGATCACACAAAAGAGGTGTGACGGCTTTTACAAGAAATCTACATATTCTGTCTATGCAACTTAAAGGTGTTTTGCCTTTTTAACTGCTGCAGCATGCAATCTTTCAGGTTGTATACTGTATGAACTTGAAATGTAGGTGTATGCCACAGGTAATCACTAATCACATTTATATGGACACTACATTTTTCAATTAAAGGAACAGTTCACCCAAAAGTTATTACGTCATTAGATGGCGGCAAAGACTGTCTTTATGAGCGAGTCACTCAGTCTCTAAGACTTTTATATTGAAACTTGTTGTGAACACAGAACAAGATGGAAATGACAAACGCTTTGACTAGCGCTGTCAGTGTCAGCAGGGCACGGAAAACCCATTAAATGTTAAAAGGACAAGATTTTTTTATTATGAACATAGGACTGACCTGAAGGAAAATGCTAAATTTGAATGCAGGTAATACACTTGGTCACTCGATATCTCTCTCACAATACTCTTCTACACAATGGAGTAACGTTAAGCTTCAGTGATCAAAATCAATAGAGAACAAACATATGTTTTCGTTGCTAAGAGTGGTTGATAAAGCAACATACACATTCAGTGGCGCAGCGAAACTAATGAAATGCGGTCCACTGTATGTTTTCGGGAATTTTACAACGGCTTCGAACACGACTCAACCAATCAGAATCAAGGGCCATAAAAAATATGTAATTTATAATAAAAAATCTTATTGACCCCAAAGTTTTGTTTGCAGACTGTCCTCTAAAAAACCCGACCCTATAGGTCGTTTTTCAAGCACCTTATTACGACCTATATTTACGTTTTAAAAGCCACGTACACACTGCAGCTAAATTCGGTTGTCAGTTCACCTTTTACTGCTTAATTGTGTTCTGTACACACACAGGTCAGTAAAATACGGGAGTGACAACTACATTCTACAACCGTATTAACTCCCGAAAAATTCAGGTAGTGACCACCGCATTTACAGAAATTCTATGCAGTGTGTACGGAACCGGACTGAACAACTAGTTGTTAATGACGTTAACGTGCACCGGAAAACATGTGTCTCTCTTGTACGTGTGGCGAATCACAGGGAAAGCGCAAGCCTTGACTCATTCGTGAGATCTTGACTCATTGCCAGATCTTGCTAGAAAAATCAGCGAACAAGAATAAGCCTATAATAAACCGAAATAAATCCAAATGCTTTATGCTGAAAATAAGACCAAAATATCGCGATTCATGTCTGCTCACTTTAATAGCTCCATAAACCCGTTCGCTTTATGAGACGAGCTTAAACAAGCCAAAGTCATGCGCCCTCTAGCTGGCATAAAAATAATGACAGTGTCGTGTTACGTCTGTCGTCATGAAATGACGCATGACTGACGTTACCAATCAAAATGCTTGTTCATTTAAATGCAGTGTGTGGACTTTTTACACCATTTGTCCTATTTCCATTTAGCAAAACTCTTTTTTTTTATTAACGACTACACCGACCCCACCCCTAAACCTACCCTTAGTGATTTATAGTGCATATACACTTTATGAGCACATGCGTTCCCTGGGATCGAACCCACGATCACGATTGCATATTGTTATATATTGCAATGCTCTGCCAATTGAGCTAAAAGGTAAAAGGGATAAAAGGGAACAATGCATTAAAATGAAAGTTTCCTGTTGTCGATGGGGGCGCAACTTTAGTAAACGCTCCTATGGGTCGTATTTCAGGGAAGTGACAAACGATCTATATAGGCCAACACGATCACATGAGAATGCGTATCAATAGTACGTGTGTGTAATCTCGTAGAATATACAGTGGGTACGGAAAGTATTCAGACCCCCTTAAATTTTTCACTCTTTGTTATATTGCAGCCATTTGCTAAAATCATTTAAGTTCATTTTTTTCCTCATTAATGTACACACAGCACCCCATATTGACAGAAAAACACAGAATTGTTGACATTTTTGCAGATTTATTAAAAAAGAAATGTGTCTTGCACTGAGGAGAGGCTTCCGTCGGGCCACTCTGCCATAAAGCCCCGACTGGTGGAGGGCTGCAGTGATGGTTGACTTTCTACAACTTTCTCCCATCTCNATTAATGTACACACAGCACCCCATATTGACAGAAAAACACAGAATTGTTGACATTTTTGCAGATTTATTAAAAAAGAAAAACTGAAATAGCACATGGTCCTAAGCATTCAGACCCTTTGCTCAGTATTTAGTAGAATACTAAATTCAACTCCATGCGGGCTTTCATGTGTCTTGCACTGAGGAGAGGCTTCCATCGGGCCCGACTGGTGGAGGGCTGCAGTGATGGTTGACTTTCTACAACTTTCTCCCATCTCCCGACTGCATCTCTGGAGCTCACCCACAGTGATCTTTGGGTTCTTTTTTACCTCTCTTACCAAGGCTCTTCTCACCCGATAGCTCAGTTTGGCTGGACGGCCAGCTCTAGGAAGGGTTCTGGTCGTCCCAAACGTCTTCCATTTAAGGATTATGGAGGCCACTGTGCTCTTCTGTGTTTTTCTGTCAATATGGGGTGCTGTGTGTACATTAATGAGGGAAAAAAAATGAACTTAAATGATTTTAGCAAATGGCTACAATATAACAAAGAGTGAAAAATTTAAGGGGGTCTGAATACTTTCCGTACCCACTGTATACGCCAAAATGAGTTTTGGCGTGCATATGATACGCACTTTATGGCGTGTATATTACACGCTCTTGGGTAGGATGGGGGTGTGTGTGTGTGTTGGGTGGGGGGGGTTACGCCATAAAGTGCGTATCAAATGCACGCGAAAAACTGTGTATCATATGCACGCCAAAACTCATTTTGGCATATACATTCCACGACATTGTACTCTAGTATTATATATACGCATTTTCGTGCGATCAGGCTCACATAGGCGTATTGGTTGGAGGACTTGTTGTTTGATTGGTAGTATATGTATATGTATATGTTCAGGAACAGAGTGCTGTGGCTCTGAAATCAAAAATAACACAAGTTTGATGCCATTGTGTTTGGAAACACTCAAGAACAGCAAGAGTACTAAATATAAGCAAAAATACATTGAATATGCCTGTATGATTCCTATTAATACAAGCATATGCCAGCTGTCTTATTCAGTGATATTGTAACTAGTTTATAGTCTCATTTGGATTATTGCAATCAAGTATCCACATTCAAATGATGCATATATAATATGACCAAAATTAAGTTAATTAATAACAGTCAGTGGCTTTTATTGCTTAACCTTATGGCACTTCCTGTTCTCATCGCAAAAAGAAACTGGAACAATCAGTCATGAGCAAATGACCTTGGTAATTTTTTTTTCTAGCATAATTTTAACNATATGCCTGTATGATTCCTATTAATACAAGCATATGCCAGCTGTCTTATTCAGTGATATTGTAACTTGTTTATAGTCTCATTTGGATTATTGCAATCAAGTATCCACATTCAAATGATGCATATATAATCGGAATATGACCAAAATTAAGTTAATTAATAACAGTCAGTGGCTTTTATTGCTTAACCTTATGGCACTTCCTGTTCTCATCGCAAAAAGAAACTGGAACAATCAGTCATGAGCAAATGACCTTGGTAATTTTTTTTTCTAGCATAATTTTAACTTTCATCAGTGTTCTAATACTTGCGTAAGCTTTCTAATTGCATCAGCAAAGCCACGTCAAGAGATTAATTTTGCTGCCAATTTTAATGCAGTTGTTAAAGTTGCATCATTATTTCCTTAAAAATAGATTAGCAAGTGTGGAGCTGTAAAGTGGCTAAAATACAATGGAGATATGAAAAAAAAAGTTTGTGTAAGCAAGAATTTAGGGGCTCCCAAAAATAGAGAGAGCACAGTATTAGCAAAAAGTAAAGTTCCAATTGTGTGGCCTGTTTCTGAGCAGATCAGCAGGAAACGTTAGTCAGACTCATGCTTTACCAGGTGTAGTATCTCAATCTACATCTCATTGCTTCTACTTAGCGGGCAGCTCATTTAAACTCAATTTTCCTGCTCTTAATTGGGGGGACTAATTAGTCCTATTGCCAAAGCCTTAGAACATCAGAGCCCAGACCAACCTGACTAGCGCTGTGCACATGCTGACAACCGCGCCTGAAAAGGGCAGTTGTACAGCAGCTCTTTATTAAAAAGGGTGGACATGTGCAAAAACTGCAACACAATTAGCATCAAGCAGATAAGTCCTGCTTTAATCCTGTTTACGGTCGGCATCAGGCAGATGTGCCAAGATTGATTCGGACAGGACTCCGGCTTACTGTAATGTAGCAGGGGAGAAGCCCCCCTTTTCGGCACGGTCCCATTCTCCCCCTACCCTTCAGGACCCTCCTTCTCTCTCTCGGAGGCAGCTTCCTGTACATGGCCGTTAACACGGGCCACTTTGTCATTTGCCCTGGC
The DNA here is from genome assembly GCA_003731715.1 of Anabarilius grahami. Lineage (NCBI taxonomy): Eukaryota > Metazoa > Chordata > Actinopteri > Cypriniformes > Xenocyprididae > Anabarilius > Anabarilius grahami. Next base: position 204,253 of record RJVU01020258.1, read on the forward strand.
TCAAGGAAAGCTCTGCCGGGAGAGATTATCTCCTATTCCCACTAATTCAATTGACTCAGGGTTTTGTAGAGTGACCACAATGAAACGAAGCTCCGGAGTTAAATAAATAGAGTGGTGGAGGTATAGAGAGGTTTGAGCAGAAGCCTGAGTAGGAACAGATGGCGGCGGGTGTCTTGCGCAGTAATGTGAGAGGGTAGTTAATGTTCTGAAACGCGGAGGTGCGGCTCGGGGTGCTCCTAATGAAGAAAAGCTTTCACACAAGGAGAGAGAGACTGTCATTTAGAGAGGCAGCAGAACTCGGTCCATCTTAAGGCTAGGTGACAGATTTCAGTACGGTTTAATTGGAGTTTGCCTGTGGGTAATCATTTACAGCGGGGGGTCAGGGGAGAACAGGAAGATTGCAGCCCATCTTAACGCTGGGGTATCAAGTGCAGTGCTGTTAGAAGTCTGAATTCTCACCCATTAAAACTTAATTTTGTTGTTTGTTTTAGTTCTTATAGAAGACAGGGAAATTAAAGGGATAGTTCACCCCAAAAAATTAAAATTCTCATTTTCTGTTGTTCCAAACGTGTATGTAGTTCTTTCTTCTCTGAAACAAAACAGATATTGTTTTGGACCCCATTGACTTATTCTATGGGCAAAAATAGTTTAAAAGTTTGGGGTCAGAAAGATTTTTGTTGTTGTTGTTGAAGGAAATAAATACTTTTTTTCAGCAAGAAAACATTAAATTGATCAAAACATTCTTACAGAAAAACACTGTTTTTTTTAGCTTTCTATTCATTAGATAACCCTGAAAAAAATCATGGTTTCCACAAAAATATTAGGCAGCACAACTGTTTTCAGCATTGATAATAATAAGAAATGTGCCTTGAGCACCAAATCAGCATATTATAAAGATTTCTGAAGGATCATGTGACACCGAAGACTGGAGTAATGATGCTGATAATTCAGCTTTTTCATCACAGGAATAAATTATATTTGAAAATATATTAAAATAAAAAACAGTTATTTTAAATTTTAATAATATTTTACAATATTACTGTATTTTTGATCAAATAAATCAAGCCTTAACTGTTGAGCATGAGAGACTTTTTTTTGAAAATCTTACCGACCACCAAATTTTGAATGGTATTGAAATTCATACAGTTGTGTTCGGATCCCCTAGGGACATGGTGGTGGAAAAAACTATGAGATGGGAAGAAAAAGAATAAGTAAATGCTTTTGCGTTCTCTCGAAAAATGTTTTGCGTTCCCCCAGATACTTTACGTTCACTCGCAATTTTTTTTCGTTCTCCCAAGAAGCTCTGCGTATGCTTATAAAATGCAGCATTTCTCGGGGGAATGCAAACATTTTTGTGAGGGAATGCTAAACTTTTGCGAGAGAACACAAATGCATTGAAGTATTTTTTTCCCCTACGATCTCATATTTTTTCCATCGTCATGTCTCTTTAGGGGCTCCGTTGGTTTGGAATTACTGAAGGGTGCAAATGAGGACAGAATTTTCATATTTTGGGTGAACTATCCCTTTAAAATGTTTAAATTTTCAAGTGCAGTTTCTCTGTAATCAAAAGAAAAAAAACCAACATACAAAAGTCAACATACAAAACGAGCTGCAAGTCGTTTTGTACTAGTTATGAATGCAAACCTACAGTATTTGAACAAGTGCATAAAAACCTCAATTCACATTTTACATATTACAGTCTTTCAATGAAACATTTTATTACTGCTGTGTCTTTAAAGGTCAAATAGGGTGAAATGATAAAAAATAAATTATGTTTTGGCATTAAAAAAATACATTACAAGTGGTCAGGAGGAGAAAAAGTGTATAACATGACTTTAATGTCTCTTGTGTGTTTGCTTTAGCTGACCGTAATGTGAGGAAGCAGGAGGAGTATGTGGAGCTGAAGGATGTGTTTGCTGTGAAGGTGAAGCGGCGACGCTCCGTGGGGCAGCAGACGGGCGGGACTCTGCTGGGCATCACACTCTTCCAGTGCAAGAAGAAAGGGCTCAAACTAAAGGAACATGCCATCCACCTCAACAACCTGAGCGTGGACCACTGTGAGACTTGGTTCAAAAGCCTTAAAGAGATCCTCAGCGGTACGTTCACACATCAGAAGAGTTATAAAAAAAAAAGCGCACAAATCAAGCATTAGGCATTTATAATTATTTCTTGGAGCTTCAGTGAATTTTATGACATACATTTATGATGTGCAAACATTAACCTGGTCAACATTTGCTTCACTTTATATTTTATTGTGTTTGCTGACATTTATTGAATAAAGACTGGCCAAGTCTGAAATGAATTGGACACAATTACTCTGTTCATGAACCTAGTTAGTGTAACATTTTAAGTGTGCTCTTGATGCAAGGCAGCATAATTATTCCACCTTCTAAGATACTTTACTTTTGCCAAATTCTGTGGCAGCATGTATACTTTTCAGAGAAGGCAGTCTCATAATGCATTGCAAAAAGCTTGGTTAGAAAATATCTATCCAAAATGATAGACAAAGTAAAATAAATTGTATAAAACTTGTGAATTAGAAACCTTTTCTGTTCTGATTCGGATGGGTTGAAGAGCTTGCAGCTTTGTCCGGTTAGAACAGTGATGTCTCAAACTGAGAATCATTTTTAAAAGTTCTCCTTTATTGAGCAGTCTTACAAGCTCAGATCTTTGAGATCCAAGAAGATTAAAACAAACAAATTAAACAAGCTATAAAATATCCAGTCAGCGGTTCCTCGCTCCAGTCTCGCAGCATGTTGGATCCTTCTTTTATACAAGGAGTCAATAATGGAATAGACTAGAAAGCTGACCATTACAGTAGACTGGAAAATGTACCTGTTCAATAGACTTGAAGTTTACCAATATAATAACCTAGAATGTTTACTAATATAACAAACCTGAAAATTGACTATAACAGACCATTCAGCTCTAAATAACAATAAATCATTAGTAAATCTGGGCCTTTTTTTTTTGCAGAAATACTTAACAGAACCATTTACCCAACATTTTGTGTGCTGTGTACACTACTGCTCAAAAGTTTGGGCTCAGTTAGATTTTATTTTTAAAGAAATACTTTTTTTCGCCAAAGGATGCATTTAATTGGTCAAACGCTGCAGTAAATTCTACATTGTTACAAAAAATGATTTCAAATAAATACTGTTTCGTTTGAACTTTCTATTCATCAAAGAATCCTGAAAAAAAGAGATTTTCACAGAATATTAATATATGAATTACTGTTTTCAACATTGATAATAATAAAAAAAGTGTTTATGAGCACCAACTCTGCATTTTGGGATCATGTGACACAAGGCTGGAGTAATGATGCTAAATAAAATTCAGCTTTGCCAACACAGGAATAATTTACATTTCAAAATATATATTCAAATAAAAAACAGTTATTTTAAAATGTAATAACATTTCACAATATTACTGCTTTTACTGTATTTTGGATCAAATAAATGCAGCCTTGGTGAGCATAATCTTACTGTATTTCGCAGTGTATTTTTATGCTTATTAGAGTGCTGTTTATTAGCAAACACAAAATTCTATCAATTGCTAGTCAAGTTGATAGAGTTATTTGTATAACTCATTGGGCTGCCTATGTAGATTGTTCTATTTCATTCAGAATGCTTCCTAAGTAGACAGCAAGGCAGCTCACTAGGTTTTGCAACAGACCCTTTGTGTCATAATTAAATGATTTCTCAAAAAAAGCATCAGCTCTATAAATATGATGTTTTAGGTGTGTCAACAACATCCTGGCTACACAAAAAAGTCATGAATAAACACCACGGTCTGGATTATAAGGTACGCTTGTTGAGAGAGCCGAGGGGCACCATCTCCTTTGTGTGATGACCATATCATTATATGGTGTGCCTGATGGTAGGGGGGTCGGAGGGGATCTTGAAAGAGGTGGTGTTGGCCGCAAGGACCTGCTGGATCAGACTGGAGGAACAGGTTGGTCCTACGGCCTCCCTGGAGTTTGTAATTATCTGTGCTCCTCTCGCTAGCGTTCACTGCCAAGACAGGCCAGCGGCCTGCCTAGCGCTTCGCTGTGCTGCACGGGAGACAGGTGTCCTTCCAAATGCGTCAGAACTCTTCATTCTCCGGTTCTCGAAAACCTGGGGGAGGGATGCAAGGAGGAGATTTAATAGTGGGGGACTCAGTAAAAGCCCCGTCTAAGACTCTCCCGAGGACCAACAAAATGATTTCTTCTTTCATAAGCATTACTATAAACTTCCTTCGTCAGCTAAATGAGCATTGAGCATTCAGACTCTGCCTTTGTGAAAATGTGTATGTGTAATCTCTGTTAATCCCGGTCTGCAGAGAATGCAGCACTGCACATTATCACTGATATTATCTAGCCTCACAATTAGGCTGAAAGTTCAATTTCAGAAATCCTTCTTTGCCCACTGTGCGCCCCACAACACGGTACAAGTAGTACACTATACTTAAAACTGGATTGGATATGGGATATGAGTTTAGGACTAGATAATGGAGTGGGGAAAATCTCTGGAAAGTGTTTTTGTCCGATGAGGGCCTAGTCATAATGCTGTATTAACGCCAGCTAATCCCTGGAATTTCAGTTACAGCACTGAATAAGAGGTGATGTAACAGCAGTGCTCAGGAGGTGCATTACTCACTGGGAATTAGGGAGGGGATTGTCCAGGCCTCACAACTTTATACTATCAAGCCCTTCCTCCACCTCAGTGAATCCTTTGGCCCTATAACTTCTTCACTCGAAAGAGTTTCTAAGCTGTAGCCCTTTAAAGATTAAAATGCTGGCTTTTTGCGGGTAATTGTGAGTGAGGACTGCATGTACTTTGGGTAGAACATGAATTAATTAACATAATTAAAGAATATGCCTTGAGGGAGCCCAGAGGAGAGAGGACATGATTATTTAGGGCTGTGAGGAGAAAAATTAATACACAAAGATGAGATTCTTTGTGGTGTCTTACAATGGAAGTACATCGAGATGTTCCAAAATCATTAAAATACACAGTTTCGAAGGTATAGCCAGAAGATTTAAATAGTATAGTCCGGTTTCACAGACAATGCTTAAGCCTAGTCCTAGACTAAAATGCAAGTTTGAGCTGTCTTAAGTGAAATACCTTGCACCGACATATCTTTAAATATGTCAGTGCCATTGTTTTGTCTCAAAATGCACACCAGTAATGTTTTTTTCTAAGGGGTGTTTAAAAAAAAGCTACTTAAATGTCTTAATTTGACTAATCCTGGCTTAATCTAAGCCCTGTCTGTGAAACCAGGCCTGTGTGTTTTGGCATGAATGAAATTAGAATCACTTATGGACCTTGTCTGTGTAAAGTTTCATCATGTCTTCTGTCTTAATGACCCTGTAAAGCAGGTAAACAGTCCTTTCATAAGGAATTTTCTCAGCAATGCAGATGTTTATACACCTAAAAAGTAGCCATACTTTACACACTGCAAATATTGACTTCTTAATGGGATTAAATTTCAGTAAAAATATCCAAAACTTCTTAAAAAATATCTAAAAGTACCACTGCATAAGATATTAAGACTTACCGCAGTGGATTTTTTCCCTTACTTGCATTTATATCTTAAAATCAGCTTGAAAACACTTTATTAAAATTACATGCTCTGAAAACGACTCTTAATATTTTAAGCAATGCTGCATTGGAAGTAAATTTAAGGATTTTTACATATGTCAACTAGAAGATTAGATCGGGATTAGTTTTTTGTTTGCAGATCAGATCACATTTTGAGTTCATTGAAATAAAAAATTCGAGTTAATACAATAAAGGTGATTGGTTTAAATCAACAGAAACTTAAAATATTATGTTATCTGAACCACATTAATTATTGAAGTTTTTATTTGACAAAAGAAAAAAAAATGTGATAAATCATGAAAAAAAAATAAATAAAAAAATATATTTTTTTTTTACAGTGTAGCATACCAACAAAAGTATTATTTTATTTTATTTTTTAATAAAATAAAACTTGCATTATCACAATGTAATGAGGTTAAATGACAGTAACATTGCTAATAAAATATATATATTTGGTGATGTAGTTTAAAAGTATAAAAAACAACCACCACAAAAAAAAAACAGATTGCCGTTGGTCAGATAAACAGATCACAATAGTATACTACTCTTACTATTTCTGCCATTTAAAGATATGACAGAAAGAGTATGCTAGTATACTATTCTGAATAGATTATTGGCATAGTATGCCTTTCCAAATAGCATATTAATAATTAGCATAGGCAAAAAATAGTAAGAGTATAATGCTAGTATACTCATCTGATTTCAACCACAGTAAGTCAACATACAAATATCTCAAAAAGAAAGAAAACAAATCATATGGTTCTTAAAAGCTATGATGAAATCACTCAAAATTATTAGCTGGGTTTTTCAAAAATTTGGAGATCACCATGAATTTAATTTCTTATGTCATAAATATATCTTCAAATTAAGGAAAGTAAAACACTACTAAAAAATGTTTTACAATTTTTTTTATTATTATTTAAATAAGCAATATTTGCTCTTTTTTTACGGTGTAAATCAAAGATTTCAACAATTATGGGTCATGATGAATTAGATTGTCCTTATTTCAGTATATTCTCCTATAGATGTTATAAAGGATCATTGATTAGGGACCTTCATGACCTTCTCCAGGTTATGACAGCAGCACAATTGTCATGTGCTACATGAGCTCCCACGTCACTGTTCATGATCACCTGCTAAATATAAACCTTCACAATCTCTTACAGTTGTTAATAAAGCATGGCAGTTTGTTTGGTCCTTGTGGAAATGTTCACCCCACCCCCTGCATTGCATGCACATGCTCTCACAGGCACACAGACGCATGTTTTCCATAGGTGGATTATCTCTGTTATTTTATTGGCTGTGCTGCCGAATCATTGGCTCGGGGGATGAGAGCGGGCATGCTGGATTACAGGGGTGCTCACCTGTTACAGCAGCCCAGCGGATGCCGGCCTGGTGTTTCCCAGGGAGGCGGCACAATGGAGGGTGTGTCCCAGCTGGCACTCAGCACAAAAGGTGAACGGTCCGAAAACCCCCCCCCCAAAACCTCAATCCCCGTTGTGATTTTATTCAAGGTGAGCTCTGAATGCCATACGCAGCATCGGCGTGTTTTTCTGACAAGCCATGTGATGTGCGCTGACACATGAGGTGCGGCCGCCCAGCTGACAGATTAAACCCTGTGGTCAGAGAGCGAGCGGTCGAGCCAGGCCACAGACCAAACGTGCGGGGAGACGACCGGCAACAATAGTAGCACCTGTACTACAGTCTACTTGGATCCAATGTAGTCGTTGAGTTGAACTGGAATAGACTCCTTGTGTCCTTAAACCCTCTTTTGAAAGATTAGTCTAGGCAGGTCAATCAGAGCCCGGGAAGCCCTCGGCGCTCCACTCCGGACACATAATGTGCTCTTGGTGCTCTTGTCAAAGCATGTGGTCACACTCTGGCGTCAAGCTGGACTTTATTGTTGTAGACCTAAAGGGAGGAGAAAAGACAAACAGAGAGAGGAGAGAACTCAAGGGTCATGCACCGGGTCCATCTCATTCCTCCAAAGGCTTTTGTGACCCATCTGAATTCATATGTGCATTTGGCATAAAGCACAACAGTTGCTATTGTGCGCAGTGCATGAAATTGCTTTGAGTTGTTTAACAAGATAATAGGGGAAGCGAAATCTCCCTCGGAACGCGATTGTAAAAATGCTTTCGACATTTGAAGAAAGCTGGGCCTTTGGCTGAGCTTGCGCAGCATTTACATGAGCTGATGTACAATAGCTCGATAGCAGAGTGGATAATGTTACACATTAACAGCTTTTCCATTAAGTCAACCTGCGTATCCATGGTGACTCTTTCCCCTTGGCTCCTTGGAAACGAATCAGTCTGTGTATCTTATTGACTGGAGCGCTCTTACTTCAGCTGAGATGTTTTCTGGCCAGCCCAAACTGTGTATATGCCTGTTAGAGTCAGGAACTTTGATCCTGTTTCACATAAAAGACAAATAAAGATTAATTAAAAGAGTTAAAGTTGTAGTTCAAGTCTACAGTGACCGAGTTAAAGAAGTTCACCTAAAAATGATAAATCTGCCATCATTTAATCACCCTCATTTCATTCCGAACTCATATGATTTTCTTCCTTCTGTGGAAGAGTGTTTTCAAGTGTTTTCTATTTCACAATTTAGTATCAAAATTTAAGTTTATAACATCTAGGCCATAAGCATCTCCAAACAGAAATGTACAAGTTTCTAATACTTCCCCATCTTCCATTGTACAGCCAAGCTGGTTTCCAGCTCAAAACTACTGCTATTTGTTGCCTAATCTGGCCACACAAAGAGACTGCAATTCCATTTGCTACTACTAGTGGCATAAAAAAAAAAGAAGACACAATTCACCTTTAATAATTATATTTAATATAATACATCAGTGTATTTACATAGGCTTAAAAGTTGATCATGTCATGCACGAAAACAGAAAGCAAGATTCAAATTGACAACTTCGCAAAAATTCTATCCTTAATGGATACTTTTGTCTTATTTTATGCTTAAAGGGGACATATCATGAAAATCTGACTTTTTCTGTTTAAGTGCTATAATCGGGTCCCCGGTGCATCTACCAAACCAGTAAATGTGAAAAAGGACAACCCAGTAACTTTGTTTTGGATAGCCTTTCTCTGCAAACATGTGAAAAAACAAGCTGCTCAGATTTCGCTTCCCTTGTGACGTAAGAGAGGATCTTATTATAATATTTCCACCCCTTAATCTGCACGTTTCCACCCACGGTGCCGCCATTTTGTTTTCGCAAGCGAAAATTATGTATCAGTTCTAAGGCCATTGCAAAAGTTTGAGCAAAGCATGCTAGCTGTTCGGTCGTAGACTGCACAGACGAGCACAGAACAGCATTTAGAGTATCGTTAGCTTGGATTCCCTGCAAGTTGACCCTGGCAAGCTCGATTGCAAAAAAAAAAAAAAAAGAGCGTTTCTGTCTGATCGATATTTTGGAAAAAACATTAGACCATTCACAGCATTTGATAGCAATCATAAGCGTGTGTATGCCTCTGTTTGGAAAACAGGTACGCCATGTATAGTTGGCATCCATATGGGTTTTGCACAAAAGACTAACACGACAGCACATGCTAGTCGATGAGTTGAATCCACAGCAACTACAAAAATGTATCCACTAACCATTCAGAAATGTCCGTTTGCATTATGAAACTTGTAACTTCTTCCTGAGTCTCTCCATCAGTGTCCGACTCCGGTTTGAACAATGTAAGGCTGAACACCGTTACTGACAATCGACATTTTGGCTGCGTGAGATTCTCCAGCTTTGTTGTTGTTGTTGAGAAACTGAAACGTGAGCTGTTAAAGCTCCACCCTCTTTTGGAAAGTGGGCAGGGAGCAGCAGTTCAATTGCATTTAAAGGGACACACAAAACAGCATGTTTTGCTTACACCGAAATAGAAGCAAATTTTACAAACTATAATAAATGATCTGTGGGGTATTTTTTAGCTGAAACTTCACAGACATTCTGGGGACACCAGAGACTTACATAACATCTTTTGAAAAGGGGCATAATAGGTCGCCTTTAAAATATTTTAAAATCCCTGAAACAACATAAAAAAATTATGTAGACAGAGTATAAGATATTAAAACTTGGTTTCATATATTGCATCTTAAATATAAGTACTATGTCTTATTGGCGATTTTTTATAACTTGTTAAATTTAATTAAAGTCTAGTTTTAGCTTTAGTTCCTAAGGTTTTTTTTCTTTTTGTAGTGAACTTAAGGTTGCTCAGAAACTTATCTGCATACTTTCTTGCACTGTCAGAAAAAAATTTAAAAATTATACCTTTTGGGGTACAAGAGCCTACTGGGACAGTATCTAAAGATATGTATCGTAAAATGTACCCTTAAAGTACTACTATAAAACTTTTTGTGGTAAATAATATTCAAAGATGTCCCTTTAAGGGTGCTACTCCAGTGACAAGCTGTTGTAACCCTACAGCTACAATTTTTGCTAATTTTTTCTGAGTGTCAAAAGAAAATCAAATCTTGCGATGCCTAAAGACTCCCACCCCTAAAAACCACCGTGAGAGGTATCTGGGGCTCTGTCGGGATGTCTCAGGATGGACAGATGCTCCTGTGGACTCTGCTGTAGGTACAACTGCAGTATCACTTTCACCAAGTGCTGCTTGTGGATTTTTTCTGCGTATTCCCAACGGATCTTCCCCATTTCTCTGTCTGTCACACCCGCCCCCGGATAGACGTGTACGCAGACATAATGGAGGCACCTAACACATGGTGCTGTTTTTTCCCCTCTCTGGCTAATATTAGGAAAGGTGTTATTGTCCACACCGAGAACTACAATGGCTCTAATTGAACAATATGCATGTGTGTCCCACATTTTAACATGGAATAATTAATAGGATGCATTACACACTTAATTTTATTCTCCGAGCCTCTACACGGTTTTTCTCATTATATGGCGCCTGTGTGAATTAATTGTTCCAATGAAAGCAAGTGTATTGATTTGAAGCCCAAACCTCCACCGCAGTTCCCCACCTCGTCTAGCGGTTGGAGCAGCTCCTGCCTGGTGATGCCCCTGCTGGAGGGGACAAATCTGGAGTGGGCTGGGTCTCCCCCACTGCTAATGCGCACTAATGCCAGTCCCTGACACCATGCCAGATGCTCCGCTCTTGGCAGAGGATCTAAGGAAATGTCGAAGCACTCGTCCCCCGTATGGAGATCTCACGGCCGGTAGGAAAGTGGCACAGGACAGTGACGCTCTTTTTCTCTCACCCGTTCCATCTCCTGTATGGCCCCCAGATCGCTTACCTCCCCCTCGGGCCTGCCGGATCCAGCTCCTCTCCGATCCTGACCTTTCCCACTGCAAGGCCCCAATCTAGGCTTATCCGTTGGAGGGCTCACTCCCCTCGCCAGCCAGCCAGCTAGGGATTTCAGGGCAAAAATAAGACATCTGTTCTTGAGGATTAGCAAATATTCTGTGCACCCCAGAAAGCCCGTTTGGGTATTGAGGGCTCAGCGAGTGGAACGGTCTATGGGTTACTTAAGTGCAGTTTGATGGCTGTGTTATGTACGTTGTGACTCTGTTGTCCTCTATTTTCCTTTTTTGGGGGCTTGGCCAAGTCAGCACACTGTTATTGTACAAAACTACTTTTTTTTCTTTTTTCAAAATCCCTAACCTGAAACCAAAATTTCTCCAATGTAACTCCTCCTAGATCTTTCAGATCCCATTCTGACTCAGGTTGCAGTTTTTTTCCATATCTATCTATCCATCTATCCATCCATCCATCCATCCTTTCAAAATGATTTGTCAAGCTAATATTTCAAAGATTATCTTGATGAACTGCTTTTTTTTTAGTTAAAATCACAGTTATGATTATCTTTTCAATTTAAATTTATTTCAATTCTATCTCCTTACATTTATACAATTCTGCATCTATAATTCAAATTCAAGAACTTAATTGCAATTTCAATTACAAAATAACGCTGCACTGTAACATGAAGCATTTATGCTTTGCATTTAAACCATGACTGGACTGCATGGTCAGTCCTCTCATTAGTGCAGTGAGTGAGTGTTTACGGGCAGTCCTGGGGCTTTGTTTGTCTCTGAAATCAATGTGTAACCTGACCCCGCTCTCAGGTAATTTACCCCTGATTATGGGAAAAGTGCTCCCCTGTGCCGAATCATTTTCTCCACAGGGAGACCCTCAGCCACACCATTCAGATGCTCCTTACCTTTCTCATCAGCACCCTCTGTGCCCTGAGATGGGGGCTGGACAGAGACAGATGTAGCCACTGTGTTTGGTGACATTAGCCGGTCTTGATAGCCCTCAGGAGTAAAACAGCCTTAAGCCTCTGAGTCAGAGGGCGGCTGCATCGCTGTAGTACGTGCTGCTGACCTCATGGAATGTCCGCAGGTGGCAGGGACATGTGTCTGAAATGTGGACGTCACTTCAAAGCTATTGAGAAGACAAACAGAACCAACTTGTTTACATGAAGGGAATAATACATGTTGGTGAATGTCACGAAAACATCCAGGTCATATTTCATCCAGGTCATATTTAAATATATATATATATATATATATATATAATTTCTAAATATGTTCTAAAAAGGTTTTGTGAAATTCACCCATTTAAGCGAAAAATATGAATTACAGCTTTACCCTAAAACAGAATACAAAAGTAATTAACGACATAGAACACAATATTTAGATGAGTCATCTGGTATCCCCAAAAGGTTATAATTAACGTGTGAATGCAGGTTCTCTGTAGTCTGCTAATCACAGTGGCCTTTTGCGGGAACACAAACAGGGATGGCTCATGGCGGTGAAACCTGAGCGTGGCCCCTTCATCTGGATTGTCTTTCAGTAGCTCCTGGGAGCCATCGTACATCGCTCACACAAACATGGGATTATGTGCCATAGTAACACGGTATCGTGCATGCATGCAGGCTATGTCCCCACTCTCCCCTCTGTGGTGTTTAGATTTATCGTGAACACCAGCTCAGATATGATCATTTAAACAACAGAAACATAGTTTCCCATTTCAGTGTAATGATTTAATGAGAGATGAGGGCTCTGTTCCAAAACCTAGTGAGCTGTTTTGCTGTCTACTGCCTACATAGGCAGCTAACTTCTAAGACAGGATCCTAACTGGAAGAGAATGTCATAAGTAACTAATTCGGAACACTATTTTGGCATTAGTGTGTTGCTAAACTAACAATGTTATACTCTAAAAAACAAAAATGCATATATGATAAACTCTAATAAGAGCAGAACAACTTCTGTAAAAAAATAAAATAAAAATGAATTAATTTTTCCATAATAATAATAATATAAATAAAACAATTTGTTATAAACACTTGGTTTCCCAGCAGAACATTGCCCAAAGCATCACACTGCCTCTGCCGGCTTGCCTTCCTCCCATAGTGCATCGCGGTGCCATGTGTTCCCCAGGTAAGTGACGCAGACATACCCGGCCATCCACGTGATGTAAAAGAAAAGTGATTCATCAGACCAGACCACCTTCTTCTATTGCTCCATGGTCCAGTTCTGATGCCCATGTGCCCACTGTTGGTGCTTTCGGCAGTGGACAGGGGTCAGCATTGGCAGCCTGACTGGTCTTGCTGCGATGCACTGTGTATTCTGACACATTTCTATCAGAACCAGCATTAACTTCTTGAGCAATTTGAGCTACAGTAGCTCGTCTGTTGGATCGGACCACACGGGCCAGCCTTTGCTCCCCACGTTCATCAATGAGCCTTGGCCGCCCATGACCCTGTCGCCGGTTCACCACTGCTCCTTCCTTGGACCACTTTTGATAGATACTGACCACTGCAGACCGGGAACACCCCACAAGAGCTGCAGTTTTGGAGATGTTCTGACCCAGTCGTCTAGCATCACAATTTGGCCCTTGTCAAACTCGCTCTAATCCTTACGCTTGCCCATTTTTCTTGCTTCTAACACATCAACTTTGAGGACAAAATGTTCACATGCTGCCTAATATATCCCACCCACTAACAGGTGCCGTAATGAAGAGATAATCACAGTTATTCCCTTCACCTGTCAGTGGTCATAATGTTATGCCTGATCCGTGTGTGCATTTACTGTAAACATTTTTTCTTTTTTTGTCAGGAATCTTTTTACTGAACATGCATTCTGGAATTTTCTTTTAGATGAGGTACAAATTTTGCATCATAGAAAGCAGTATAATGATGCTATAATGCTACTTACCTTTTAGCAGAGCTATTGCCTCATAACTATGATATAATGATGTCTTCTGTATAAAGGTAGCACTGGAACAGAGCTAGGGTATTTTGGAAAAACCAGAGACCAAAAGGAGATACTCTTGCATCTTTTTTTTGTGTGAGTATTTTGATCTTTATGAAGCTTTGACGCAAATGTGCACACCAAATCTGATGCAATAGATGAGCGTAGCCTCACAACGCTGTTTTCATGTGTCGTGCGGTGGGCCTGAAGCCCCCTCGGTGAGGATGAGTGTTGCTGAGCCTCCTGAGCCCCATTCACAGCTATAACAGCAGTGATGGTGCCGCCCCCCTGCACCTGCTCCCCGCGTGGACCCCAGCATCCCGGCACTGTGGCCCCCAAGAGCCACATAGTGGGAGATTGGATCAGCATCCCCACGCTGAGCACGACTCTCAATCTTCTTTCAAGATTCCAAATCCCCCCAGCCTCCCAGCCTCCCCACCTCACATCCTGCATCTACTTGCGTGCACGTTTTGTGTCTATTTGAACTGTGACCTTGGGCACCCCCTGGAACTCTTGTACTGTGATGTCAGCAGGGGGTACGGCGGAGGGCAAGCCGAGGGTAGCGGCTCGTTAGCAGGTCGAGGGTCGAGAGCTTCAGGGGCCGGATTAGAGTAATGAGGGAGATGGTGGAGGAAGGAGAGAGAGTGTTGAACCTCACCTCAGCTTCCATCGATCTCAGGCACTCCAGGAGAGAAAGCAGCTCACTAATTTCTGCTAATTATGATCCACTGTTACTCAATACTGGGTCCTCCCTGCAAATAAGGAAGTATAGGGACTGTCAGAAAGAATGATGGGAGGAGCACGATACAACAGTGGATATGATCCACTGTTACTCAATACAGGGTTCTCCCTGCAAATAAGAAAGTATAGAAACTGTCAGAAAGAGTGATGGGAGAAGCACGATACCACAATACTTCAATATATACGCTAGTTTATGGAAGCTTGTTTCCGCCATGAAATAAAAAATAAAAAATGTAATTGCGACTTTTTATCTCACAATTCTGACTTTTTTCTCGCAATTGCAAGTTTTTGTCACGCAATTCTGACTTTATATCTCACAATTCTGATTTTTTTCCTCAAAATTGTGAGATATAAGCTCAATTGTGAGTTATAAAGTCAGAATTGCAATATAAACTCGCAACTGCATCTTATAAACTCGCAATTCTGACTTTTTCTCAGAATTGTGAGATATAAACTTGTAATTCCGAGAAAAAATAATTATTATTTTTCCACTCACAATTGCACATTATAACACGCAATTGCGAGTTTATATCTCACAATTCTGACTTTATAGCTCACAATTCTGACTATATATCACGCAATTCCGACTTTATAACTTGCAATTGTGAGTTTATATCTCACAATTCTGAGAAAAGTATATAATCTTGCAATTGCGAGAAAAAAAAAAGAGTCAGAATTGTGAGATAAAAAGTCGCAATCACCTTTTTTATTTTTTTATTTCATGGTGGAAACAAGCTTCCATAAGTTTGGCATCAGTATGATTTTCTTTTTTAAATTAATATGCAAGAATGCATTTAATTGATCAAAAGTGAATGGAAAGGTATTTGTAATATAACAAAAGATTCTATTTCAAATAAATGCTGTTCTTTTGAACTTTCTATTCAACAAGGAATCTTAAAAAAAAAGTTAAAAATCACAGTTTGCCTAAAAATATAAAGCAGCATAGGCTAACTGTTTTCAACATTGATGATAAGAAAATGTTTCTTGGGCAACAAATCAGCATCAGAGAGCCTACATGGTGTATTTATTCAAGCTTTCTACTCATTCTTGGCAGACATTCAGCCACTGTAAACAACAGACAGTGATCTGACCTTTTCAATTTTTGAAGACTGAACTCACGCTGTGCGAGAGCCATTCTGCAGCAAGGGTGGCAGACAAAAGCTGAACTCACGACAAGAAATCGTTATTATGTAGGACAGGGGCTTTGGCTCACATTAGCAGATGTGCACTTCTCTAAACTGGATAAGTTTCAAGCACTTAAATGAATGCCCATGGGATTCATGACACAAGGGGATTGATGAATCTTCCCGCTCTTTGTTTCTTTTCTTTTTTCCCCCCTGTGCAGGTTTCAAGAACCGTCCCAAAACTCTCAAAGTCTTCGTGAACCCCATCAGCCACAAGAAAGAGGCATACCAGATCTACCTGGACAAAGTGGCCCCGCTCTTCAAGCTCGCTGACATTCAAGCCGATGTCACCAGTAAGTCTCACACATCTGCACTGAATGAAATAAGAACGGTTACATAGGTGGCTTAAAGTCTTCACGCACAGGTGATTGCCGCCCCCTCAGGCCTCACTCGAGGTCGAAGTGCATTAAGGTCTGCCCTCAGGGCCTGTTCGCTCATAGGATTCATCCCTCAGTGCTCAACAATTCCCTATATGCTAACAAGCTGGTGCTTTATGCCATTAGGCATTGGCAGTGGATCATAGGAAATCAATATTTTAGGGTGAGGAATGTGTGTTAATGCATCATTTGAATACACACTTAAAAGAAAAATTAGTCTTGTTTATCATTTTAATTGTCATCTCTCCATGCATTACACTAAAAACCAACATTTAGAGGAAAAAACATATTAGATTTGACTAATAATATATATCAAAATATCCTATACTGACAATTTTAGTTTACTCTAAAAATCCTTGAAACAAAATACATTTACTTGAGAAGCAACACTTTGATATTAAAAATAGATTCATAGTATCTTGAATTTAAATGCACTTTGTCTTAATGCACTGGCAGATTCTTTTCACAGATCTTTTTGTTTATACCTAAAACAAGTGGACAAAAAAAAATCTACCAGTGTAATAAGATAAAATACACTCGTATTACAGATGCATGCTCTGAAAACAAGTTTTTAATGTTGCATTTCAAGTACATTTATCTTTAGGAATTTTAGATATTTTAACCATCTGGGGTCTGAGGCTGATTTGGGGTCCTGGAGTAGTTTTGACATGCCCTGACATTTGTGCTTTTTTCAGTTGCTTATAAACATATTAATGACAAAAGTCTCATTATTTACTGTATTCAGCACAAACTAGGCTACAATAATATGTGAGGAACAAATACTGTACATGTTTGTATTTTTGAGAGAATTACGTATATGCATGGTTTTTGAAAAAAAAAAAAATCAGTGAAATAAGGCCTCAAAACACATACTAAACATCTTTTTACAAGAGTTTTGTGAACTATATTTTAGTCTAAAGTTTTTGCTTCAAAATGATATGAAAATCATCCTGCACACTTAGTCACATAAAACAATGTATTGATTTTAAATTTAGAATATTTGGACAAAAACCTGTTTAGGTTAGGATTTTCAGCAGTGTAGAATCTTAAGGGTGGGTTTTTTTCAACTTGGGCCAGCAAGTAACCACCAAGCAACCACACAGATTAATGCTAAGAACATTTCCAACCATATATCAATGCCCTGCAATAACCTACAGCACCCTAACATCATGGCAGCGAGCTTTGCATGAGCAAACATGTAGTTAATCTACACACTCTCATGGCAATTTGTAACTATTTTACGTTTTAGTGTATTGGTGGCTAAAGGGACATTCAGACCAAAAATCAAACGTTATCGCTCCTTCATGCTGTTACTGTAGTTGTAAGTCACAGCATACAAATTCAGACAAAACTGCCACCAGTGTTGGGGAAAGTTACTTTTAAAAGTAATTCTTACAATACCACGTTACCCCCTTAAAAAGTAAGTAATTACGTTACTTAGTTACTTTTTATGGAAAGTAATGCATTACGTTACATTTGCGTTACTTTTTCTCATCTGGACTGGGATTGCTTGTTTGTTTTTAATAACAAAAAAACAAAAGTTCTATCTTTGGCAAATGTAAAGGCCCTTTCACACCAAAAGTGAAATTAATCAGCCTCAGGCTGAAGGAAATGCACATTCACGCCTGTACAGTAGAGGGCGCAGCTCAAACAAACCTTGCAGCTGTGCTGCCATTCAGGATTACAGAAGAATAGGATGCAGGAGAAGAAAGTTTAACACTCTTACTTCAGCAATAAAAACCAAAAAATGAAACCCAAATGTGATGTTTATCTAATTAAAAATTTAATATTAATATAAATAAAATGTATATGTTTGATTTGGGTCATTGAAGGTCAGCAGCAAAATAAAGTGAGATTAAATACATAAAGTATATTTGTGCTATTTAGTTTGCATTTCACTGTTTTAATTAATTTTGAGGAATACTGAATCTGTTTTTGAGCAAGTAAGGTGAGTAAATACACAGTCTATAGAACTACAATAACCATCATGTTTACGATCACCATCACTGACTCCAAATTTCTCAACATGGTGACAGGAGAGCTGTCAGTCAATAAATGGGAAAACAAAGTAACTTGCGTTACTTATTTGAAAAAGGAACTCGGATATTTTGTTGTAAATTTAAAAGTAATGCATTACTTTAGTAGTTACTTGAAAAAAGTAATCTAATTACATTACTCATGTTACTTGTAATTCGTTACCCCCCAACACTTACCACCACCTTGTAAAATAGTTACGTTTTCTTATTAGATTGGGTTAAGTTAATCAAGTTATTTTACTTTTTTAATATGTGTTGCTACACCAGTAGAGCATGGTGAGCAACTCTAATAACATGCTGCCATATGTATATCAAATGCATGCAAATGTGATGCTTTTGAATATGAACAGGATTATACATGCTGTTCATAACCAAGCTCTCCTTTTCATTTATTTCTAAATCTCTCGATATCTATTTGTCTGCAGTGTGTTTGTGTGCTTGAGGTTGTGTATGTGTGTGTGCTCATACTGGAAGTAGCAGCTGTACAACACTGCTGTGGATGGTTCTAAATGCATCTCACACTCATAATGACAGAAGAAGTGTATCCTCCGTCAGTAACCTGACCCAGGGGGAGGGACTGCACCCATCTGTTCTAACACAGTACGGGACTCCCCCCTCTCCTCCCCTTTACCCACCTCCTCCCTCTCACACACACACACACACACACAGGACCCCGTACTATATGTACTATACAACCACGGACTACTACACACACACACCCGGACACGCACCAGGCGCCCCCTGCTTTTGGGAAGGGGACTCCACAATCTGTGCTCTAATGAATGTGGCTACCTGATTCCAGAAGCCATTTGAACAGTAATAGAATCCATTTCCTGATGATTTGCTCCCGAGGGCAGAGGCTGAGAGCTCGAGGTGGAGCCATTAAACAACATTTTACCTAATAGAAATTAAATATCTCATTCTGCCGCTCGGAATGCAGAGCTTTGAGAATATACTTGATCGAATTAGCTCTATAGACTGAGATGCACGGGCAATAATCATGAAATGTCACATTCAAGAGAAGCAATTACAGTGTTTAATTCACAGCTATTTACTGATAATCAAACCCTTGTATGTGAAAATGTGGTTTTTGGCATTTACATGGTCATTTAAGAGTCTAATTTAGCATTTTATGTAATTAGACTGCTCTGTAGATTGAGCACTGTTTTAAATCTAAGTTTGATTTTTAACTAAAATGAATGATGTCACACAGCTCAGGCCAACCACTTGGTGAGTTATGAAAAATATGCCTGGGTTGTGGTTTTGTTTGACAAGGTCAGGGCCACACGATCCTTTACACTTTGATTTGCAAGTGCTCCCCCTACAGGTCAGCACTACGAATTGAACTCAGAGTCTATGGCTATGTCTGGAATACTAATGTACTTTTATTTCTGCAGTATATGTTGAGCACAGTATAAATAATATCAGTGACAATATTTTTTAAAACATCCCTTGACTCTGAATACTCAAAATTGGATATCAAAATGGAAATTAATAATTTTTATTTACAAGATGATTATACATTTATTAACTCCAAACAAAAGCATTCAGTCAACCAGTTGTATTATTATTGTTCATAATACTAATACTACTAATAATAATACACATGATTTTTTATTTTTTTATTAAGCAAGGACACATTAAATTTATCAAAAGTGTCTACATTGTTACAAAAAAAAAAAAAATCAATTTCAAATAAATGCTGTTCTTTTGAACTTTCTATTCCTCAAAGAATCCTAATAAACGTATTATATTTTTTTCTCCAAAAATATTAAGCAGCACAACTCTTTGATGATAATAATAATAAGAAGAATTGTTTCTTGAGCAGCATATTAGAATGATTTCTGAAGGATCATGTGACACTGAAGACTGGAGTAATGATGCTAAAAATTCAGCTTTGCATCACAGGAATAAATTAAATTTTAAAATTGATTAAAATAGAGAACAGTTATTTTAAGTTGAAATAATATTTGACTATATTCATGTTTTTACTGTATTTTTTTAAATCAAATAAATGCAGCCCTGATGAGCACAAGAGATCTCTTTCAAAATATTAAAAATCTTACCAACCCCAAACACATTAATATAGACACATTATAATATGTGTTTCAAAAATGTATAATAATAATAGTAAAAAAATGGTTAAAGCTATGATCACATGAATTTCTGTCCCCACAATTGTGTGCATGTTTCATTGCCCACATGCATCTGTAGTTGAGCTGGTACCGAGGATAGACAGGCATGTCATAATGAGCAGACACACTTGCATCTCAGTGTGCATCATGAAACACATTCTTAAACAACAAAAAAACATCCATCTGCAAGTGTCACATCAGCCACGGTGAGCCCTTTGATGGGTGGTCACAGCTGGGTCCCGCTCCATGGCGGAGGTGCCCCAGAAAATGCTAAGTGGGGCACGGGCGTGCACAATGCCATCTGCGGCATGCCACCCCTCTTCCCCCGCATTCAGTGGCATTTTTCCGTGCCACACAGGCCAGGGGTTTCTGCCACACTATGCCAAACCTGAATCGACAATTATACTGGATCAAGCCTATATCCAACAAACTCTGCTGACCACATCTAACCCTCTTTTTCTGACCCATGACCCTTTGTTTACCTTGTTACCCAATTTACATCACTATAACGTAAATAGCAAACCACACAGTGAATGCTGGGAAAATTCTTGTTTTGCGCAGCTTGGGCAAGCCAAATACAAGAGCGGTCGCCTCTATGGAGCACAACTCATATTCTTGATTAAAAATGCAAACGGCATGCAAGTATAAATTCTGCTTTACAGCCAGTACCATATGTTCGGCTTAAGCCATTTGCCAATGCCTGGAAAAGGGTACTAAAGGCGGTTTGGAGTGCTTTTCTTTTTTTAAAAAACATTAACTCTTTCTTTTCCGCAGTCACTAAGCGAAAGGGCCATGCTCTGTCCATTCTGAAAGACTGCAGCTTGGAAGAATATGATGGGTATGTATACTTCATGGTTTGTACTTATGGTAAAAACAATAAATATATATAAAAAAATCATCTTCAAAGATCTGATACAGTCTATGAAGCATTTCAGCAGTGGGTTAGTAAATCTTGACTAAACTCCAAATTCATTAAAGGTGCAGTAAGCATGTTGAAAGTGTACCGGACTGAGCACTAAAACAAAATTGTAGCCAGTCAGCAGTAAGGGGCGTATACTGTCATTAAAGGGGAGGTGCCTGTGTTACATAGCATGTTCATGAATTTGGGGGCAGGGAATTTTGGGTAGGGATGAGTTTGT
>RJVU01020258.1:240341-263414 GCA_003731715.1 Anabarilius grahami
TTTGTGGGTTCACTGTATTTTAAATAAAAATGAAAAACCAAATAAATAAAATCCCTGAAATCCTCATTACCACCAGGGATGGGCAGTATTTAAGATACATTGTATTTCAAATACAAAATAGTATTTTGTAATTTGTATTTGATAGGGTTGATGAAAATGGCTTCGTATTTATCAAAAATACTTTAGTGTTTTGTATTTTTAAAATACTGTAAAATACTTTGTAAGAAGTCTACATGATGACATCATAAAATTGCAGCCTCTGATTGGTGCCTACTCAGTAGTTTGCAGAGACTTGTTGAGATCAGATAAGAAAATTGATCCATATGGAAGAAGGTGGTGAAGGTAAGAAACGTGCAAGCTGCCAGCTTTCCATCAATCTTTTGCATAAATTGCTATAATTTTTAACAGTTCATGTTAAGTTTTGGTATTCGTTTTGGTAGCCTAGGCTAAATAGTTTACCAATTTACATAATGTTCTTGAAAACTATTCAAGAACAGCTTATTTCTCTGGATTTAAACATTCTTGGAAACATTTGGGATAATATAAGTACACAAGTCAACAAAATATATAACATTGTTCTAGTGGTTTTTGGACATTTTAATCTAAAAATCCTACATATTGTGCCTGTAACTGGTTGCATATGTCAGATTTATTGCATGACGTGGGCAGAGAAAAGCTGTTGCTATCAAATATTGTTTACTTAATCAACTGAGTCAGTGTAATGGTGAAGGTATAGATCAAATAGGCCAAATGATGGATGGTTTGCGAAGAAATTTCATGCTCCCTTGTAAAAGTATATTTTAGTATTTTTAAAATACAAAAATACAGTAGTTTATTTTGATACATGGTGTGGCTGCTGTATTTTGTAGTTTATTTTGATACACTTAAAATTAAGGTATTTGGCATTTTATTTTAAAATACATTTTGATGTATTTTTGCCCAACCCTGATTACAACAATACAATAAATCTCATTATTATTACTTCAATGAGGGAAAATGTCTAATTATCTATTCTTACAATGTAATAATATGATGGACATTTTATTTTAAATTAGAGGCAACATAAATTAAATAAAAATTAGTCATGAAAATGTCAGATGGCATCCACTGAAGGTCCTGACATCTATTACCTCGATTATATGAACATGTGTTTTTGAAACAAGAGGTGAGTGAACAAGAATATCATGAAAGTCTCCATGAAAACAAAATTGAAGTTTTTCTGCTTTTAGTATGAATATGTTAGCCTTACTGTTATCTATAAGCCAGGGTGCTCCAAAAACAACAACAAAATTTAGAACATATATTCAAAACTAGTCTCCCACTTCCTTCAATATGGATCAATGATTTTGATGACATCACTCCGCACTTCAGCTTCTCATCAGATTTTCTGTCCAATCAAATGCTCTCTAGAATCAAAGCGTTCCGCCCCTACATTTTAAATAGACCCTAAAATTGGTCACTAGTTCACACAGTTACTATTTTCTACATGGTGAATGGTACATAATGCACTATATAGGGGATAGGGAACGATTCAGACAGTGTAAATATGCTTTCCATTGAGGCGAACGAAGTCTGGTTTTGCCGCAGCGTGCATATGGTCTGCTCCGGTCAAGAGACACGATAGTAGAGCACAGAGCGGATCATATGCAAAACATTTTGGACTCATTTGAATTCTGCACAGAATGCTACAGTATATTTTAAAGCGATATGGAGGAGATTAGGAGGAGAAGCTGTTAGATATTAGGAAGAAACTGCGGCTTTACCAAGCTCAATTACTCTATCTGAGCTGTGATATAAACAAAATGCTATTGGCCATTTAAAAAAAGGGGAGGAGCTGATTGATATGTCCCACCCTGTCTTCCTGTTCAGTCAACACATTGAATAATAATGAGAGTTTCAAGGCACTTCAGTGGGTCTTTAAAAGTGCCAAATGTTTATTGATTTAATGGATTAGTTCACTTCAGAAATAAAATTTCCAGATTATTTACTCACCTCATGTCATCCAAGATGTTCATGTCTTTCTTTCTTCGTGGGGATGAGTAAATTATCAGGAAATTTTAATTCTGAAGTGAACTAATCCTTTAATATGGGGCAAATATATTTGTGTGCACATATTACGATAATCCGCAGAAATCTCAGATATGCTTGAGAAAAAAAAAAAAAAAAGCGAAAAATGTCTGCTTTTCCCAAAATCATCACAAGCCTAAGTTGATCCTAGAGACCATTGGTAGCAATGGTTCTACAATTAACTTAGACTTGCGATGCTTTTAGGAAACACAGCCCTGATTAATTTGAGTACTTGAATAAACAAAATGATTCAAATGGCGATCCCTAGTAGCAACAGCAGTAGTAAGGCAGATCTCTGGGTTTTGGAACTCAGTCCGTCAGACGCTGTTACCTTTACTGAGCTGAGGCTCAGAGCCTGGCTTTTGTGTTGAAATCATCACAACATATGGAAACTCACAGAGAGGCCAGGAAGCATCATGGATGTGTGTGTGTGTGTGTGTGTGTGTGCGTGTGAGGGAGGGATACATTACCAGTGACCTGGTAGGTGGGAAGAGGGACATTTACTTGCAGCCAAATTCAGTTGGAGTGTGAGTGCATGTCCAGCACTGTAGGCCTGGCTGTCTCCGTCGTCAGAAAGGGAGGGAACGGTTTCATCCAACACCTCCATCCTGTTCTCATTTACAGACATTTGCTTTCATACCCTGTTGATCTGAGCAAACACACTGGCCAGATAACTGCATGAAAGGAAATGCCTACTCACCCGACAAGGACAAGCCTCTCTCTGCTGTTTGTCTCTGGTAGTAATCAGTACAAATACACACACCTGTTCTCCCTTTGCAAGCTGCCAGAAAAGTAAACCGCCTTAATTGGCACAAGGCGATATTAACTTAAATTAATGCCCTTTAACAAAGTCCTCATCCTGTAATGATTAACTTTACCTCACTCATTAGATGGGTGAAGCTGCTGCTGTTTTAAATCAATGCTGCATCACAACTCACATACTAGTCCTTAACAGTGTGCAAGACAAGAACTAGGGTGTTCCAAATCAGAGTACATTGAAAACAGTATTCCAAAGATGTTTGATATTTTTTGATGGGTGAATCTCTAGAAAGGCAATTCTATTTTGAATATGCGAAATTACAAACCATATGCCACAGCATTCAACGTGTGACTAACGAGACAAAGCTTTATCTCAAAATCACCTGCGCAGAGAATAGAATTGATCCAAATAGAAAGGCTGCTTATTTATGAAATGCACAAATCCATTTAAAGGGATAGTTCACCCAAAAATGAAAATTCTGTCATCATTTACTCACCCTCAAGTTGTTCCAAAACCTGTATGAATTTCTTTCTTCTGTTGAACACAAAAGAAGATATTTTGAAGAATGTCAGTAACCAAACAGTTGATGGACCCCATTGAATTTCATAGTATTTTTTCCATATTATGGAAATCAATGGGGTCCATCAACTGTTTGGTTACCGACATTCTTCAAAATATCTTCTTTTGTGTTCAGCAGAAGAAATAATATAATATAATATCATTTATAAAATGGTTAGTTCATTTCCTTGATTCTGATTGGTCAATAGCTGTGTTTTATTCACAATAAAACAGGGCTATGACCGCTTCACCCAACGGTTCTGTGTATCACTACACAACACCCTTAGCAACCACTCTTAACAACCTAAAACGTTTGTTCTCAATTGATATTGTTCATTGAAGCTTACTGTATTATGTAAAAGAGTATTGTGAGAAAAAGAGTGAGTGAGCGAGTTTATTACCTGCATTCAGATTTAGCATTTTCCTTCAGGTCAGGCCTATGTTCATAATAAAAAACCTGTTTAAATGTCCGATGTATTATCTTGTCCTTTTAACAATTAAAGGGTTTCCCGTGACTGACAGCGCTAGTCAAAGCATTTGTCAGTTGCGTCTTGTTCCGTGTTCACAACAATTTTTCTTTTCAATGTAAAAGTCTTCACTACTGACTGACACACTCATAAAGACAGTCTTTGCCGCCATCTAATGGCGTAATAATGTAACTTCTGTTGCTGTTCACGGTCAGGGACTATTTTTTCCGGCGGAAGGAAGGCTTTTAATGATTTTACTTCATGAAAGTTGCATTGATACATATTTTTGACTTTAATATTTGTATTGTGTGCCTAACAATGCCTTTCAGCCGTGACTTATTCACGATACAGCACAGCCTCTCATACCTTATTGCTTACATAATATAATATAATATAATATAATATAATATAATATAATATAATATAATATAATATAATATAATTACCTTTTAATTTTGGGGGAAATATGACCATTTCTTGACAGTTTTTGTAAGATTAACCCTAGTATTTGCCACAACTCCTTGTGCTATGAAGTTTGTCTACAAAAATACTTTGCAGTATTTCACAACAGTAGCATACTCTCACTACACACTCATAAGTATGCACTTTCCTGAAGTAAATAGTTTTAGTGCAGTATAATTACCATGTTCATATTCTAATATTGTTATGCTCTGAAAAGAAAACATCCTAAAGAAAGAAAATTGTGCATAATTAGAGCATAAAGCACATAGATTATTGCGGACTTTAAAGGCCCACTGAAGTGCCTTGAAACACAGTGCTATTCAATGTGTTTACGTAATTTCCACTGAAACAGGAAGACAGGGCGGGACACTAATGCGAAACCAGACTACATTCGCCCCAGTGGACTGTCTGAATTGTTCCCTATCTTCTATTTAGTGCATTATGTGCCATTCACCATATAGAAAATAGCAATTGTGTGAACAGGTGACTGATTTCAGTCGCAGCTTCAGCATCTATTTATAGTGTAGGGGGCTGGACTTTTCAGATTATAGTAGCATACTCGCTTTTGTAGCGTAGCGTATTTGATAATCTGATGAGAAGCTGAAGAGCAAAATGATGTTATCAAAATCGTTGATCCATGTTAGTGGAAGTGAGAGACTGTAAGTTTTGAATGCTAAATGTGAATTTTGTCATTGTTTTAGAGCACACTAGCTTATAGATTACCTTAAGGCTAATATATTCATAGTCAAAGCCAAAAAACTTCAGTTTTGATTTCATGGGGACTTTAAGTGAGCCATGATTGGTCGAATAGAAATTGAATGGAAAGGTTCCCATTTTGTCCTCTGTAGCAGGTGCTTGAGAACATTGATATGCAGGGGAGAGAATCTACTATAATAAAGCAAAGCTACATTTTTTCACGTTTCTGTAGCCATTCTTAATGGAATCTCATCACTCACCGAGAGTAAACAGTGTCTGTGCAGGGATACACACTATAGCAAACATCATGGGACCATATGCCACAGCATTCAGATGGTCTCATAGCATCAGCATCAGCGTGTGTCTAACGAGAAAAAGCTTTATCACAAAATCACCTGCGCGGAGAACAGAATTGATCAAAATAGAAAGGCTGCCTTGTTTATGGAATGCATAAGTCCATTTAAAGGCACAATTCACCCAAAAAATCCAAATCTGTATACTGTGTCTATTGAAAAATAGTCTATTGATTAATCTTAATGCAAGTGTGTTTCTTACCATGACTCAAGCTCATGAGGTTTTTTTGTGTAACTGTCATGAAGATATTCTTAATATTGTCTTAATGTTTCTAAAAATGCAACAGAATGACTATATTCTAAGTCATCTGAAGCCATGATAACTTTGTGTGACAAACAGACCAAAATGTATGTCATTGTTCACTGATAATCACATAAATCTATCATATGGATTCAGAAGACTTGGAATGTAGTGAATTTTATGTTGCATTTTTTTAAACATTAAGACAATTTTGAAAATATTTTCATGACAATTATGCAGAAATACCTAACACGGTATTATATAATAAATATTTGTATAATGTGTTGGTTGTATTAATTATATGACATACAGTAGTGATCAAAAGTGTTTTTAATGATCCTACAAGTTTGATTACACCATCAAAATATGAGGAAAAATATTTTATACTGTATATATTTTTAAATATTTTAAAGATGAGGTAAGAACAGCACACTGAGCTTGTTTAAGGTATTTATCTGACAAAATTATTTGGCAAACAAAGGCAAATTACAGCCACAGGTTTTATTTTACTATGCAAAACATTTATAGAAAAAAAAAAAGCTGACGGGAAAAAGCATACACTGAATAAAACAATCAATTATTAATATTTCATTGGTTCTCTCTTGTTTTTGTATGTACTCATAATTTCTTTGTATGACAGCTTGGGCTAAAAATGGTGTCTGCACAATTTGGCATGTTTCATTGCAATATCACAAATAAAAAAAAATAACTCCAAGCAACAACTACGCAATATGCTTACAAAATCTTCAACAAATTTTTTTATAATATTTGAATAAAGGGTGAAGAGAAAGGGTCAATTGGCCGGACATCAATTAAGCTGGACATCACTTTTGGCCACTACTGTATAAAAGATAATATATATTTTTTAATAATATGACATTTTTTCTTTTGATTTTGGGGGGTTGGGGGTGGGGGATACAACAATTTCTTGACAGTTTTTGTCAAATTCACTATAATATTGCCCACAGCTCCTTGTGCTGTGAAGTTTGTCTCATGTGCTTTATTCAGTCTTCTGAAGCTTTTTTTGTGACAAACAGACCAACATGTCATTGTTCTCTAGCTTAATTCACTTTAAAATGAAAATTACACCAAGTTTTACTCANTCACTGCTGTGTGTGTGCACTTGGATGGATTAAATGCAGAGCACAAATTCCGAGTATGGGTCACCATACTTGGCCACATGTCACTTCACTTCACTTCACTTCAGAACAACACACTGAGCTTGGTTAAGGTATTTATCTGACTAAATTATTTGGCAAACAAAGGCAAATTACAGTTTTAAAAATGTATAGAAAAAAAAAAGCTGACAGGAAAAAGCATACACTGAATAAAACAATCAATTATTAATATTTAATTGGTTCTCTCTTGTTTTTGTATGTACTCATAATTTCTTTGTATGACAGCTTGGGCTAAAAATGGTGTCTGCACAATTTGGCATGTTTCATTGCATTATCACAAATAAAAAAAAATAACTCCAAGCAACAACTACGCAATATGCTTACAAAATCTTCAACAAATTTTTTTATAATATTTGAATAAAGGGTGAAGAGAAAGGGTCAATTGGCCGGACATCAATTAAGCTGGACATCACTTTTGGCCACTGCTGTATATAAGATAATATATTTTTTTTAATAATATGACATTTTTTCTTTTGATTTTGGGGGGTTGGGGGTGGGGGATACAACAATTTCTTGACAGTTTTTGTCAAATTCACTATAATATTGCCCACAGCTCCTTGTGCTGTGAAGTTTGTCTCATGTGCTTTATTCAGTCTTCTGAAGCTTTTTTTGTGACAAACAGACCAACATGTCATTGTTCTCTAGCTTAATTCACTTTAAAATGAAAATTACACCAAGTTTTACTCACCCTCAAGCCATCCTAGGTGTATATGACTTTCTTCTTTCTGATGAACACAATCTGAGTTATATTAATAAATATCCTGATGCATCCAGGCTTTATTATGGCAGTGAACAGGACCAATGAGTATGAAGCTCAAGAAAGTACATCCATCCATCATAAACGTACTCTACACAGCTCTGGGGGGTCGCTTGTGTAAAAAAAAAATCCATATTTAACAAGTTATGAAGTAAAATATCTAGCTTCCTCCAGACCGGCTTCTCCAGACAGGCCTCTCGCACTTCAAAACGCTAACACTACGTCAGTTGCACTTTCTTCCTAAGTTGAATACGGAAGGCGGTCTAGCAGAAGCTAGATATTTTACTTTATAACTTGTTAAATATGGATATTTTTTTACACAAACGCATCGCTTCGCTTCAGGAGGCCTTTATTAACCCCCTGGAGCCATGTGGAGTACATGTTTATGATGGATGGATGCACTTTCTTGAGCTTCACACTCGTTGGCCCTGTTCACTGCCATTATAAAGATGCGTCAGGATATTTATTAATATACTCCGATTGTGTTCATCAGAAAGAAGAAAGTCATATACACATAGGATGGCTTGAGGGTGAGTAAAACTTGGCGTAATTTTCATTTTAAAGTGAACTATTCCTTTAAGACTTGGAAAAGAGCACATTTTATGTGACATTTTTAGGCTCATTAACACAGTTTAGAGTTCTTAAGTCATATGAGCTACAGTTTTGGTTCTTTTTTTGAGCTTGGAAACTAACTTTTCCTTAAAGAGTTAAAATGTGTGTAATTATCCTTCCATAGGTTCTACTGACGTGGTGGCGTGCTCTGTGCATGGAATAAGACGTGCCGTGACTGCAGCCTTGCACATCATCATGGGTATTTATCTCGGTTTCTTTCTGTCCTTCATGAATGAGCTTCTTGTGATTCTCCAGCCTTACGGCTGCCTGTACGCTAACAGTAAGGCCTTGAGGAACCACGGGACTTAATGGAGCACAAATATACATGATAATAATATGTAAATGGGATTCGTATTTACTTTTCAATTCCACTGAGTTATGTGTGCAGGGGCAATGGTTTCATTTTTTCACCCTTTGGAAGTCTCTCTCTCTCTTTTCCGTACATCCCAATGGCGGAGTGTGTGGTGGTTCTCTGTAATCTGTTGTTTAATTAGAGTGCACAGGCTGTTGTTATGGGGGCCGAGAGAAGACAAACCCCCCACGCGGGCTCTGCCTCTCCAGCTTTGGAGATCATGGTTAACAGGTCCCATGAAACGAGAGACAGTCCCGGGAGAGGTGGAGATACGTCTGTCGTCAATCACCCGTACGGTCCCGCCACGAACGCCCAAGCTTCTTTGACGTGGCTGTGGGCCGTCGTTGGAAGTGTTACTTCTGGCTGGCAGTGTTCGCTTTGGCTTTAGTATTGCATGTTCCTATCTGTCTGTCTGTCTGTGAGGCGTTTTTGAAGTTAGCACCAATATGTCTGGGCCATTGTGTCGACTGTGCAAGCTCTCCTGGGCTTAGCTTAACAGACAAGCGGATTTGGCTTGTGTCAGGGGATTACACGCACAAGCTAAGCTCACATCCTCCAAAAAAAGAGAAAGAACACATACTGGCAAAAATTTAGCTTTACAGCTGAATTACAATTGGGATGAACACAATCAGAACTGCACAATAGAATTACTGAATCAGATGTGTTCGGGTTAATGAGGTTCTTTGTTTTTACTTTATCATTGTTCTATGTGGATTACTGACATTTTTTTATTTGGTGATATTTTGTTTTCCAGTCACAGGCTTCATAGATAGTCCCTGGTGGGATATACATCCAAAAATTACATGAAAATTGAAAATTATTTACTCACCCTCATGTCATTTCAAAATGCTGTACACTTTTATTTACTTCTGTAGAAGACAAAAAAGTATTTCTATGGATTTTTTTAGGGAATCTTCATATAGTTGTTTTTCATACATTGACAATCAGGCTTGAAAAATGTACGAAAAAATAGCATAAAAAGCAGCATAAAAGTAGTCAAAATGGTTCATGCACTATATTCTAAGACTTCTGAAGTCATACAATAGCTTTGTGTGAATATTGACTGAATTCAGACTGAAATTTAAAGGGATAGTTCACCCAAAAATCTATTCTGTCATCATTTACACACCCACATGTCATTCCAGAATGCTGTATGGTGTTATTTACTTCTGTAGAAGACAAAAACAGAATTTTTTTTGTGAATTTTCAGTTTTTTTTATTTTTTATCAGGCCTCAAAATGTACAAAAACAGCACAAAAAGCACCCTTAAAATTAATCCATATGACTCATGCACTATATTCTTAAGTCGTATGATAGCTTTGTGTGAAGAAAAGACTGAAATTTCAAACCTATATAACTATTTCACAAAATGGAGTCCAATGTTGTTTGGTCCCCATTGACTTTCATTGTATGGACAAAAACAGTTGAAGCTTTCTTAAAGGATTAGTCCACTTTTTAAATAAACTTTTCCTGATAATTTACTAACCGCCATGTCATCCAAGATGTTCATGTCTTTCTTTCTTCAGTCGAAAAGAAATTATGGTTTTTGATGAAAACATTCCAGGATTATTCTCCTTATAGTGGACTTCAATGACCTCCAGACGGTTGAAGGTCAAAATTACAGTTTCAGTGCAGCTTCAAAGGGCTTTAAACGATACCAGACGAGGAATAAGGGTCTTATCTAGCGAAACGATCAGTCATTTTTGAAAAAAAATTAAATGTATATGCTTTATATAAACAAATGATCGCCTCCGCCAAAACGCGTTTCTGTATTCTCCAAAAAGTTTACGCTGTATGTCCTACACATTCCCTATTCTACTTACGGAAAAAATGTGACTGGCGCTGCGTTCGTTCCGTAAGTAGAATAGGGAAGGCGTAGGACATACAGCGTAAGCTTTTTGGAGAATACGGAAATGTGTTTTGGCGGAGGCGAACATTTGTTTATATAAAGCATATACATTTACATTTTTTTCGAAAATGACCGATCTAAAATGACCGATCTTTTGTGTTTCACAGAAGAAAGTAAGTCAGGTTTGGAACAACATAAGGGTGAGTAAGTGACAGAATGTAAATTTTTGGGTGAACTATCCCTTTAAAATAACAAAACTGGATTGTGTGACAATATCGGATGACAAACACTCAGAATTGGTGTGCCTAAAACTCTCCGGCCCAGTTCTGTTCTTGCTTGGCTGCAGACTTGGATGATTAACCCCGATCTGACCTCCACGTGTGAGAGAATGCGTCTCATCATTAAGTCTACAGAATTGAGCCATATGGTAGTGTAACTCATAGCTTTTGACTAAAGGGAGGTGTGAGTTTTAAGAACGAGTGTTGAATTTCTTTTGTTCGCTGAGATTGGCACCTTTTCTGTGCACCGCGGTACACTCGCTATCTCAGCAGGAACGTTGAGAAACATCCTCGTACCGTCGTGATTAATTGCTCCATCAAAACATTGTGGCTCTCTGTACGAACCGCTGAGCTAAGTGTAGGCACTCGCTCAGAAAACGACAGCTTTTCCTTAGACATTCCAACATCCAGGCATTAGTCGTCTTATGTTAAGTGAACTGAATAATAAAAAACACAAAGTGTCTGGCTTTTGTTGCTGCAAGGCAAAAGAGAAACATCAACGGCACATAAGACACCTGACACGAATGAGAGCGTAATGCCTATTTAGGAAGGCCAATATAGGGCTTGTTCATTTCTAATTAAGCAATATTTACGCATGTGAATAAGGCCAACTGGCGGGATTTGGAAGGATCCAATGAATAATTCATAAGCAGGGAGAGCGTATGCATGGGGAGACAGAAGGAGGTCAGGAATGTGCTGGGCTATGGGGACTGGACTCAACCAATGGGCCACCAGATCCAGTCATTCCTGCTCACTCCAACATATGCAATGATTTAACTCAAGAGATGTCACATTGACACTTGATAGATGACTCTGTTGTTTCTAATGGACTAGAATTACATTTGTTGATTATATGATGCACATTAACATATACATCTACTTAAATATGCACATATACAGTGGGTACGGAAAGTATTCAGACCCCCTTCAATTTTTCACTCTTTGTTATATTGCAGCCATTTGCTGAAATCATTTAAGTTCATTTTTTTCCTCATTAATGTACACACAGCACCCCATATTGACAGAAAAACACAGAATTGTTGACATTTTTGCAGATTTATTAAAAAAGAAAAACTGAAATATCACATGGTCCTAAGTATTCAGACCCTTTGCTGTGACACTCATATCTTTAACTCAGGTGCTGTCCATTTCTTCTGATCATCCTTGAGATGGTTCTACACCTTCATTTGAGTCCAGCTGTGTTTGATTATACTGATTGGACTTGATTAGGAAAGCCACACACCTGTCTATATAAGACCTTACAGCTCACAGTGCATGTCAGAGCAAATGAGAATCATGAGGTCAAAGGAACTGCCTGAAGAGCTCAGAGACAGAATTGTGGCAAGGCACAGATCTGGCCAAGGTTACAAAAAATTTCTGCTGCACTTAAGGTTCCTAAGAGCACAGTGGCCTCCATAATCCTTAAATGGAAGACGTTTGGGACGACCAAAACCCTCCTAGAGCTGGCCATCCGGCCAAACTGAGCTATCGGGGGAGAAGAGCCTTGGTGAGAGAGGTAAAGAAGAACCCAAAGATCACTGTGGCTGAGCTCCAGAGATGCAGTCGGGAGATGGGAGAAAGTTGTAGGAAGTCAACCATCACTGCTGCCCTCCACCAGTAAGGGCTTTATGGCAGAGTTGCCCGACGGAAGCCTCTCCTCAGTGCAAGACACATGAAAGCCAACCTGAAGGACTCCAAGATGGTGAGAAATAAGATTCTCTGGTCTGATGAGACCAAGATAGAACTTTTTGGCCTTAGTTCTAAGCGGTATGTGTGGAGAAAACCAGGCACTGCTCATCACCTGTTCAATACAGTCCCAACAGTGAAGCATGGTGGTGGCAGCATCATGCTGTGGGGGTGTTTTTCAGCTGCTGGGACAGGACGACTGGTTGCAATCGAGGGAAAGATGAATGCGGCCAAGTACAGGGATATCCTGGACGAAAACCTTCTCCAGAGTGCTCAGGACCTCAGACTGGGCCGAAGGTTTACACAGCTAAAATAACGAAGGGGGGGCTTCACAACAACTCCGTGACTGTTCTTGAATGGCCCAGCCAGAGCCCTGACTTAAACCCAATTGAGCATCTCTGGAGAGACCTAAAAATGGCTGTCCACCAACGTTTACCATCCAACCTGACAGAACTGGAGAGGATCTGCAAGGAGGAATGGCAGAGGATCCCCAAATCCAGGTGTGAAAAACTTGTTGCATCTTTCCCAAAAAGACTCATGGCTGTATTAGATCAAAAGGGTGCTTCTACTAAATACTGAGCAAAGGGTCTGAATACTTAGGACCATGTGATATTTCAGTTTTTCTTTTTTAATAAATCTGCAAAAATGTCAACAATTCTGTGTTTTTCTGTCAATATGGGGTGCTGTGTGTACATTAATGAGGAAAAAAAATGAACTTAAATGATTTTAGCAAATGGCTGCAATATAACAAAGAGTGAAAAATGTAAGGGGGTCTGAATACTCTCCGTACCCACTGTATATGCATGTACATATTGATTATGTACAGTATTACCATTCAAAGGTTTGGTCAGTACATTTAAGTTTTTTGAAAGAAATGTATAATTTTATTCAGCAAAGATGGATTCAATTGATAAAAGTGAAAAAAAGTTAAAACCTTTCTAGTATCAAAGAAGCCTGAAAAAAAGTGTATCCTGGTTTCCACAAAAATATTAAGCAATTTAATGTATTAAAAATGTTTCTTGATAACCAAATCAGCATATTAGAACTGAAGACTGGAGTAATGGCTGCTGAAAATTCAGCTTTGCCATCTCAGGAATAAATTATATTTTAAAATATATTATTATAGAAAACAGTTGTTTTAAATTGTAATAATATGTCACAGCATTACTACTTTTTCTGTATTTGAAATAAATAAATAAATAAATAAATAAATGTAGCACTGGTGAGCATAAGAGACTTATTTCAAAAACATAAAAAAAAAATCATATTAACTCTAAACTCTTATGTCCGAATTCAATGTTAGCTTCACTTCCTGACTCCTGAGATACCTTCATCTGATCGATTTTTGCTTCTCACAATCCTGTGCATTCAATCTGTGACAGTTGAGCTAAAAAATAAAGATGGCATCTGAAAGTTGTGGTTGGCGGTCAGTTTGGGTGTAAATGTACGTTTTTGACCAACGTCTTCCACATTAGATGTCATTTCTGGCAAAAATGTCTATTGTAGTAATTAAAGGATTAGTTCATTTCTGAATGAAAATTTCCCGACAATTTACTCACCCCCATGTCATCCAAAATAATCATGTCTTTCTTTCTTCAGTCGAAAAGAAATTAAGGTTTTTGAGGAAAACATTCCAAAATTTCTCCATATAGTGGACTTCACTGAGGTTCAACGGGTTGAAAGTCCAAATTGCAGTTTCAATGCAGCTTCAAAGGGCTCTGCATGATCCCAGACAAGGAAGAAGGGTCTTATCTTGCAAAACGATCAGTAATTTTCTAAAGAAAAATAAGTTTATATACTTTTTAACCACAAATGCTCGACTTGCACGTAATCACATTACAAAGGTCATGCGTGACATATGTGAAAGTACAGATCCAGTGTCTACAAAACGAACGTGCAAAGATTAAGCCAAACGGACTTTACAAAAAAAAAAAAAAAAAGGTGAAACTACGATATCGGATGATTTTGAAGTTGGAGGAGAAAATGAGAGTAGAGTTTTTCGCCCTACCGCGGTACTTCTGTCTACGTCACGCGCAACCTTTCTAACTTGATTGTCATGCGTGGCGGATCGCAGAGCTAGTGCTAGACAAGCATTTGTGGTTAAAAAGTATATCATTTTTTGTTTTTTGTTTTAGAAAATGGACAATCGTTTCGCTAGATAAGACCCTTATTCCTCGTCTGGGATCATGTAGAACCCTTTGAAGCTGCACTGAAACTGCATTTTGGACCTTCAACCTGTTGTACCGTTTTTGTGTGTGTCCCTTTAAATGCAAATGAGCTGCTGCTCACGACCCGCTTTCCAGAAGAAGGTGGAGCTTTAACAGCTCGCGCTTCAGTTGCTCAACAACAACAAAGCTGGAGAATCTCACGCAGCCAAAATGACGATTGTCAGTAACGGTGTTCAGCCTTACATTGTTCAATCCGGAGTCGGACACTGATGGAGAGACTCAGGAAGAAGTTACAACTTTTAGAATGAAACTGGACGCTTCTGAATGGTTAGTGGATAAATTTATGTAGATGCTGTGGAGTTGATTCAACTCATCGACTAGCATGTGACGTCATGTTAATCTTTTGTGATTAACATGACGGCATGGCAACAACATCTACTACAACAACTCTTCCTCTTTAAAGCAGCCCAACATGGCCTCACCCCCTTTTGTTTTGTGTTCTCGGGGGCAGGGTTTATGTCAATTTTAGGGTAAGTGATGCCACTAACCCGGGAAGAAGCTTGTTGTAGTCCCTACCAGCCGTTTCTTGTAGTCCTTAAAAAGCGATTTCTGTAAAAGAAAATATCTCATTGCATTGAACTTTGAGCGTTATAACTTTGCAGATGTTTTTTATGCTCAAACAGCAACATCACACACTAACTAAAGTTAAACAAGTAAAATCATAATCAACCACTCCTTTAAATCATTTTGCTGCCTCAGAAGCCTGTCCAAAATCTGTTTCGTGAGGTACCTTTGTGCGCAAACGCTGCCTGCAAAGTCACAAGTCAGCGAGGCATCAAGTCTTTTGGACGCAACCCTTGTCGCAGTGCTTCATGGGATCACTTTCTTTATGAAGGATGCATGCTATACTGCTTTCGAGTTTGGTCTACATTTGTAACGAATCTTACCGCCCCTTGTCTTGAACCCTTGTGTAGCTGCAGTGTCCTTTGTTCCTAGTGCTTTTGTACTCTTTCTATGGCAGTGTCATGGTGTACCTAGAGCCTCCACACACTGACATTGTTCTGTTTCTGTTCTAGGTCATCATCAGCCTGTGGACGTGTGCAGCTTTAGCTGTATGGGTCGTCTGATGAGGTTCGGTTTCTCTGCCATGTTTGGTTTCGGTGGGCGGACGCTCGCACTTGCAGAGAGACACCGCTGGATGCCACCCAGCCAGCGCCGCGAGTTCGCTCTCATTAAAACACTGGCAAACCTCAAGTAAGCGGTCTCTCTTTCTCAGTTGTGTTGTCAGCTGTAGCTGTCTCTCATCTGGTGGGTTCCAAGGGACTGGCTGGTGCTCTATCAAATCTGGGATTAGTGTCAGACCAGCCTGGCACAGCACACATGGGCACTGTCTCTTAGAAATCCTTATCATAACACTCCATCTAACGTGTTTGTTCTCTCTCCTCGTGTCCCTCCCCAACTGACCGACGGTGCCTGTGAAGACCTGAAGACTGCGAACTGTCCTTTATAACCAGCAGAGGAACCGAGGATCAGACAAAGTGTGTTAAAGCACATTTTTTAAGGTTTTCTCGCCCCTCATCCCCATCCAACTTTCAGCGTAATTATTTGAATGTTATTTTAAATAAACCACCCCCTGCTTAATTGGCCATTGGAAAGAAATCAAAATGCTGGAAATGCTGAAGGTCACCCAGCTAATGCTAATAAGGCAGGCTGCCCCACACTGTGAGCAGCCCATACAACTCCATTATCACTCAAATGCTATTAATGATTGTGCGCTAAAACAACATCTCTTTCTTTTACACAGAGCTGAGCGAAACGGAGATGGAGGAGCCATTTGTGAGTACAGCTAAATTAGCAGAAACTCTTTTAAGATATTGCAGTGCTATAGTCTGCGTATATCTGCTTCATTGGGCAGCAAATCAGCTCTCGGCTAATAAGTGTTTCCTATGAGAAACAAAGGGGTTGTTCCTCAAGGGGGTGTTTACCGGCCGAATTAAAAGCTAAATTCTCCATTAGGCTGCATTCAGATAGGTTTTTTTGGAGACTGGACATTTAAACACAACACAAATCTGAAAAAGATTAAATAAAATATCCTGTTATCACAAATGACTGTGATTGGTCCATATGGTCCATCTCCATCAGCGCTGAGAAAAGTTACATGCTCCAATGCTCATACATGTCAGTTCAGCAGTGGTCTGGATGATAATGCAGTGCACTGAAAAAAAAATAAAAAATAGGCATATAATATTATGGTAACACTTTACAATAATCACTAACATTAACTAACAATGAGCAATACATTTGTTACAGTATTTATTATTCTTTTTTAATATTATTAAATAAAAATACAACTGTTCATTGTTAGCTTAGAACATTAACCAAGATGAATAAATGCTTTAGAAGTATTTTTCATTGTTAGTTCATGTTAATGTAGTTAAAGGGTTAGTTCACCCAAAAATTTAAATTCTGTCATTAATTACTCACACTCATGTCGTTTCACACCCGTAAGACCTTCATTTATCTTCAGAACACAAATTAAGATATTTTTGATAAAATCCAATGGCTCAGTGAAGCCTCCATTGCCAGCAAAATATTAATTAACACTTTCAGATGCCCAGAAAGCTACTAAAGACATATTTAAAACAGTTCATGTGACTACAGTGGTTCAACCTTAATGTTATGAAGCGACAAGAATACTTTTTGTGCGCCAAAAAAACAAAATGACGACTATATTCAACAATATCTAGTGATGGGCAATTTCAAAACACTGCTTCATGAAGCTTCAAAGCTTTACGAATCTTTTGTTTTCGAGTCAGTGGTTCGGAATGTGTATCAAACTGCCAAAGTCACATGATTTCAGTAAACGAGGCTTCATTATGTCATAAGTGTTTTGAAATTTCAATGGTTCACCACTGGGGGGCGTGACTTTAGCAGTTTGATACACTGAAACCACTGATTCGAAACAAAAGAATCATAAAGCTTCATGAAGCAGTGTTTTGAAATCGCCCCATCACTAGATATTGTTGAATAAAGTCATTTATTTATTTATTTTTGCCTCACAAAAAGTATTTTCGTCGCTTCATAACATTAAGTTTGAACCACTGTAGTCACATGAACTGTTTTAAATTTGTCTTTAGTAGCTTTCTGGGCATCTGAAAGTGTTAATTGTCTTGTTGGCAATGGAGGCCTCACTGAGCCATCGGATTTTATCAAAAATATCTTCATTTGTGTTCCGATGATGAACGAAAGGTGTTACGGGTGTAGAACGACTTGAGGGTGAGTAAATAATGACAGAATTTTCATTTTTGGGTGAACTAACCCTTTAACTAATATTAACAAATGGAACCTAATTGTAAAGTGTTATCTATTGTATTGCATTTTATTGTCTTAGACAAAAAAACATAATTGATTATGAATAATTGGCATATAACATAATAGTCAAAAAAGTAAGCATCAATTAAAAAAATAGGCATAATAACATAACATAACATACCAAAATGTCAAAAAACTTCATTATACCTGATTATTTATAAAAAATCATCCAGGTGGCTGCTTAAAGACAACCTCTTCCATGCAAACTGCCATTCTATGATCTGCTTTTACATTAAAAACATTCAAGTGCACCTCCAGTATGAGTAAAGTATACACATGGAAAAACTCTCTCTGTTGTGACAGGTGAGGATGACTCCTGGCAGACCAGACACGGCCTGTACCTGAATATCAGCATCATGGCTATTCCCTGCCTGTGTTCCATGGCTCCCAGGGGCCTGGCTCCAAACACCAGGTCAGAACCTCTTCCACACTACCTCAATCTGCTCATTAGCAAACTCAGAACTATTTTGCAGTAATCATGACAACATCCTTCCTAGATGCTTTACATTTTAAGTCAACACATTTTACTTTCATAATAATAAATGATAAATAACATGATAAATATTGGCTAGGCTTGATTTTATACACTACTAATCAAAAGTTTGGGGTCAGTAAGGTTTTGTTTTCATGCTCACCAAGGCTGCATTTATTTGATTAATCTTTTTGTCAACTTGTTTTCTATCAGTTAGGACAGGTATTGTATTTATTTGTTGTATTTGATCTGAGCTTATATTGGTCAAAAATGACCATCCATTGAAAATGAATGGTGGAGAACGAAAACAAGAGAAACATTTAGTGTTCAGGAGCATGTTCATCATATTCATGTTCACACGTGTGCTTGCAAAGATAAAGGCCTCTGACCTGTGCATGTGTGGATACATACACGCTCGCGCTACCACGTGTACACACACACACACACGTTCATGTACACAAACAAACTATTTTAAGTATTACAGGCTTTCTTTTTTACAGCGATTAACTGTATCCTCAGATCAATGAGGCCCACGATCAATAGTTTTCTAAAAATAAATACAAAACCTGTTCTAATTGAAAGAAAACAAGTTGACAAAAAAGACTGAATCAATAATTGGTGATAATTTAGCATAACGAGCAATTTACAAGCAATTTTTAAAAGGCTGGTAATTTTTGACTGGAAACACAAAAGGTGTCACAGTGTTTTCAACATCGCACAAGGGTTAAAAATCACAGCAAAAACAGCAATATTGTGCAATATTATTACATTTTTAAAATAACTGTTTTCTATTTTAATTCATTTTAAAATGTAATTTCAGTGTCACATGATCCTTTTTTTGTATTTGTAATGTAAAAATTGTATTGTAAAAGTCTTTAATGCCACTTTTGATCAATTTAATGCATCGTTGCTGAATAAAAGTAATAATTAGTAATTAAAAGTCATTTAAAAAAATTTTTTTAAGTAAAAATAAATCTTACTGACCTCAACCTATTGAATGGTAGTGTACATCATAAATTGATCTAATCACAAAATTGTCCCTTAGAGGAGTAAATGTGCTATTGTTTTTTTTTTGTGCTATTACAGACAGACATTTTATTAAAAAATTTGGAATAACATTGATCATGCACAATAAGACCAGCAATGTGTATTATGATATCAAATAGCATCAGACAAGCCAAATCTGGCGCCAACACAATTAGATTCATCTACATATACTCATACGCCTCTGAAAGAAATGCTTTGACCTGCAAATATGTTTCATCAATAACTTGCAATATCCCTTAAAAAAGGAAAACAATAAGTCATGATGGAGTCACCTGTCACATTTGCATGCACAAACGCAAGCTGTTCAGAATCCTTCTCACCTGTGTTTTTTAAATCTTCCTTATTAGCAAAAGAATCTGATTTACACTTCCATTAACCATAATAAAAGTCATTAGGACACTCACAAGCACTGTGGTGGAGCTTTATCAACACACCTGTTCTCTAAACGACAAGCGACCATTGCAAAGCAACCAAACTAAATCGGTCCCACCGTGTTCAATCAAATTATCTACAATGCAAGCACCTGAAAGCTTTATGTTCATACAGTAGTAGCGATGTTAGTTCTTGTCGTGACGCTCACAGTGGCGATTCTGTTAAACACAGTTTATGTTCCATGATCACCCAAATCTGTCACCAATTCTTGTTCTGAGACCTCATACTGTACAAACTGAGCACTGCCCTCAATCCTTCAGATTATATGCCCTAAAAGCAAGAAGGGCTCAGTAGCTGATGTCTGTGTGGACTGTAAAACCTTGAGACCAGGTCAGTGTGTCAGTAACATGCAAGGCCAGCTGAGTCTCCTGACTGTTTTCCTGGCCCGTGTCGTGGGCGTTTCGTGTGCGAAGCCGGGTAGAGTAGGCCAACGTAATCCTGAAGATTGGAATCAGTGGTTGGATCAGACTCCTAAGGTCAAAGCCACCTAACTGGACTAATCAGCACATAATTACTCTGATTAAAGGGAGTGGCTGGGTAGACTTAAGGACCGAGCATCTGTCCATGGGCTTCAACAACCCCCTCTCCTTCCTGTCTTTAGAGAGCGACACAAGTTAAGCTCAGCTTCTCGTAAGCACCATCTTTAGTGGGGGTCACAGGGTTCTCATTGCAAGAAATAGTTTGTTTTTGTCTTGTTTTGATGTCTAAAAGTCCTTTAAATAAGATACTTTTAGTTAAGGCAAATTGTATAAAACATTAAGACTTTCTTTCTGGGAATATATTTTGAATTAAAGGGATAGTTCACCCAAAAATAAACAATTCCGTCGTCATTTACTCGTCATTACCCTCAAGTTGTTTCAAACCTGTATACATTTCTTTGTTCTGCTGAACACAAAGGAAGATATTTTAAAGAATTGTATGGGAACAAAATACTATGGAAGTCAGTGGCATCTCATCAACTGTTACAAACATTCTTCAAAATATCTTCCTTTAATTGTGTCCAGCAGAACAAAGACATTTGGTTACAGTTACAGTTAGGGTTTGGTTTAGGGTTAGTTATTTGTAATTATGCATAATTTACTATTATTACTATAGTAAGTACATGTAGTAACTATGTCACCTTAAAATAAAGTGTTACCAGAAATATATACAGGTTAGGAATAACTTAAGGGTGAGTGGATTAAGACAGAATTTTCATTTCTGGGTGAACTATCCCTTTAAGTTTATGCTTACCTCATTGGCCAGTTTGTTTTTGTCTTGTTTTAAGCATAAATTCTGCAAAATTAGGTGGTTTATGCTAAAAGCAAGAACAAAAATACCAGTGGCAGAGATTTATTCTTTGAAAACAAGTCTTAATATGTTGCACAGTTTCTTCTCAAGCAAATACAACAACAATTCAGATTGCTGTTCTGATATTGCTGTTAATAAACATGCGAACTGTCATGAAGTCAGTGAAGAATCAAGAAAGCCATAATCAAAATACCTCCACATGGTTCATAGTTATGTCAAAAACCCCATCCATCCATCCATCCATCCATCCATCCATCCATCCATCCATCCATCCATCCATCCATCCATCNAGGGCATAATAGGTGCCTTTTAACCCAACCTGCTGGGTTTGTCCATATTTTACCCAGCTTGGGTTTTTTTAACCCAGCATTTTTTAGAGTGTATTGTGCACATACTGTAATTATAGGGATTTGAATTTAGTGGAAATCTGATTCTGTCTGGACCCATTTCTACCTTGAAGCTCCCATTTACATTCAATTCAATTCAATTCAATTCACATTTATTTGTATAGCGCTTTTCACAATACATATCGTTTCAAAGCAGCTTTACAGAGAATGCATGTCAACATTACAATTTAGAGAATGCAGTTAGCTAATAATGTAATAATTTAGGCAATTTAATTTACAATCACTGTTAGCAGTTTAATTGAAGGTAGAAGCAATGAGCTCCTGGAAATAATGAATTACATTTTAACAATAATTAGGATATATAGAAATTTGGGAATGTGCATGTTGATCCAGATATTGCGTCATCTGAAGTCCTCGCAGGAGTTGGCGCCGTCTCTTCATAGGTGTTGGTCATCTGAGGTCTTCTTAAGAGGCTGGATCCAAGCTGAAGCTGATGTACTCTCTAGTCACCTCGGGACGGGTGTCCCGAGGTAAAACAGAAAAGCAAATGGAGAATAATTAGCGTAGCTGCTGTTCATAACATTAAGCAAAGATAGTCATGTGCAATTGATCTGATATGAGATGCATTATGTGAATGCTTGGCTAAAGAGATGCGTCTTTAATCTAGATTTAAACTGGGTGAGCCCCGAACATTATCAGGAAGGCTATTCCAGAGTTTAGGAGCCAAATGTGAAAACGCTCTCCCTCCTTTACATCGTCCACTGATGTGTAGATATGGAACAGTCCATGTATGCATCACATCTATTTATAGACCTGTGGTAAAACAGAAGAGAAACTGGTTTTATACAATTATCATTACCTCTTGGCCATATGAAAAGAGTATGGGCTTATTATAATGTTGAATTGGCTTTCTGATCATGATGTTTTCTGCATACTCAGTGTTATCTCCATACATGACTGGCACTTAAGGAATAGTTTGTATTAACAAATGTTACATATATAAGCACAATAAATGTGAACATTTCTGTCTACCACAGGCTGAACAATGGCAGTATGGCACTGATAGTTGTTGACAACACCTCAAGGTCAGAGTTCATCAAGCACTTGAAGAGGTACAGCAGCACAAACAACCAGGTGAGGTCACCTGTGCGGAGCGAGAGAACTTACTTAACTCACATCAGCCTGATACACAGGAAATCCAGCCCACGCAAATAGAGTTAACAACCTCCACAGCTTAAGCAGAATTAGCATACTGTCAAGTCAAATTAGTCACTGATTGTCAGCTTCCCACAAAACACTTTTCAGGCTAATACAGATTAGTCTATTTCAGAGCCTGTCTCTTCTTTTTTCTTAAGCAATCCAATCTAGAGCTGTTTGTTAACCCACATTCTATAAATAATCTGTGTAGGTTGCGCCGTTGACCTACTGCTACTTCACTCTCGTGTCATTGTGCCGGAGAGCAAAGCTGTGTCAATTTCAGGGTCTCTGTGCTGGACTATTAGGCCTTTATTGCCCATTTTAAAAGAGCTTGTGTCTGTTCACTTCATTTACATGAAGAAAGCTATGTAGAAAGTCAAGTGAATTTTAACAGTGGTTGAATCTCACAAAAAAAAAAAAAAAAAAAAAAAA
>RJVU01020258.1:267355-280314 GCA_003731715.1 Anabarilius grahami
TTAGAGGCGATTAATCGCAATTAATCGATTTGACAGCAACCTGCTAATCGTGATTAATCGCATCTAACTTAAAAGTTTGTAAATATGTGTATGTGTATACACACACACACACACACACACACACACACACGTTTGTTTTTGTGAAATGTGGGGACATTCCATAGACGTAATGGTTTTCATACCGTACAAACCGTATTTTCTATCCCCCTACACTACCCCTACCCCTAAACCTAACCATCACAGGAAACTGTGCACACTTTTACTTTCTCACAAAAACTCATTCTGTATGATTTATAAGCCTTTTGAAAAGTGGGGACATGGGTAATGTCCTCATAAATCACCCTCTCCTTGTAATACCCATGTCATACCCATGTCATTATACACATTTGTGTCCTGATATTTCACAA
The DNA here is from genome assembly GCA_003731715.1 of Anabarilius grahami. Taxonomy (NCBI): domain Eukaryota; kingdom Metazoa; phylum Chordata; class Actinopteri; order Cypriniformes; family Xenocyprididae; genus Anabarilius; species Anabarilius grahami. The sequence goes on from RJVU01020258.1 coordinate 267,763, forward strand.
AAACATGCCCACACACACACACACACACACACACACATTTACAAACGTTTATGTTAGATGAGATTAATCGCGATTAGCAGGTTGCTGTCAAATCGATTAATTGTGTGTGTGTGTGTGATTTATGTTAGATGCGATTAATCGATTTGACAGCAACCTGCTAATCGCGATTAATCACATCTAACATAAAAGCACAAAAATGTGCATTAGAATGATTTCTGAAGGATCATGTGACACTGAAGATTGGAGTAATGATGCTGAAAATTCAGCTTTGCATCACAAGAATTAATTACATTTGAGAAATTGTCATTTTAAATTCTAATAATCTTTCACAATATTACTGTTGTTTGATGCAGCATTGGGAGACTTCTTTCAAAAGCATTGAAAAATCTTCTCGACCTCAAACTTTTGAAAGGTAGTGGAAATATATTAATACATATTTTAATTTGACTTTTCAGTGTGGAATAAATTATATTCATAATTAACATTCTCTCACTTTTAACATTGCTTGTCGCAATGAATTTGTCATACTACGTTAGAATTTGGCCAGATCGAGGTATCTTTATGCATCTCACCTTTTGGAACAGCCTTCAAGCTTTAAAAATGCTGAGCCGTAAAAAGAGCCGTAATGTTCTATAGCGACAGTACATTCTGAAGTCCTTTTCTCCCTTGCCACGACAGCCCCGGAGTGTTTCAGTGAGCACATCAGTATGTCCCATACTCTAAAGTGCACTGGCTTCATCCTGCTGACAGAAAATGTAGATTCTTTTGACAGTCTCTTTTGAAAGTCTTGAAGAGTCCAGCTCTTGGTGTCAGAGCAGTAGCCCTTCATGGTTTGTCCCCTCCATGATGTAAATCCCATTTTATGTCGTGCTCTCTTTCTTTGGTACATAGTCCCAACTGTCCCGTTTAAACTTCTCCTCCTTCAACTTCCGCTTGAAGAATCCAAGCTAATAAAAGGAAAGAGGATGTATTATTGTCAATAAGCAAATTTCAAGCTCAACAAGCCTTGTTTTGAAGATTTTTTCCCTCTCTTTGTTGACATATTTGATTGTAGGGATACATCTACTAATTTGTAGGTTGTCTGAATGTCTACTCGGGCTCAATTAACAGCCCGATATAATTACGCTTTAGGGCTGGTTCAGATCCACCAGAAACCAATCGGATTTCTGTAATCCAATATTACATTCAACAACAATTGCTGCGTCTGAAATCGCAAACTGTCTGAGTAGGTACTACATTAGAATTTGAATTTACTTTGCGACCATTAAAAAAGTATGCTCTACAAAGTATGAATATGAGTAGTATGATTGAAATTCGGACATACTACATCCACCATGTTGTTACTGTCAGTTGATCTACATGCGTCCGATGCATCACTTATCCGACGCAATTCATAAATCCTCTCCCGTGGCCTCATGGGATAATAAAGTATCCAGTGAATGCGTACTTCAGAATCTCGCTGGAAGTACTAGGTCATCCGGGGACTTTTCGCCTACTGTTTTTCGAATACTAAGTATTCGGACACACTACACTTTTGGCATACTGTTTTTCGCATACAATATACTAGGGAAGTATTCGATTTCGGATGAAGTGAATGTGTTTTTAAAAGTTAAACTTGATACTTAAAAATGCAATGCTCGTGACACGAAACATTGAAAAATTCTGTGCAATGCATCAGTGTGCACATACGGTATACTGATAATTTAGAAATGAGTCTGAAATTATTTTTTAGCAAGTTTATTATTAACGGCAGTGAATTTGTTATTAAAGCACTGCTTTAATGGCTTATCCAACAGAGATTACTGTACTGACAGTAACAGTTACACTGTAGTTTTACCACAGTAAAGCCCAGCATGCTGTTAAACCCTTTACAAAATGATGCATCTCTAAAAAGTCATATCTTCAGATATTTCAGGTCTAGCTTTAGTAAATTAAATGAATGATTTCTATGCTCTTAGTTCTTAAAGGTATAGTTCAGCCAAAAAATTTAAATTGTGTCATCATTTACTCACCCTTAAGCTGTTCCAAACCTGTATGACTTTATGAGTTTCATATTTTGAAGAATGTTGGTAATCAAACAGTTGACGGTAGCCCTTGACTTCCATAGTAGGAAAAAAAAATACTGTGGAAGTCAATGGCTTCAGTCAACTGTCTGGTTACCCACATTCTTCAAAATATCTTCTTTTGTGTTTGACAAATGAAAGAAACTCATACAGGTTTGGAACAACATGAGGGTGAGTAAATGATGACAAAAGTTTCATTTTTTGAGTGAATTATCCATTTAATTCCTATAAGATGAAGGGTTTTGCATGAGTTAAGAATATGTCATTATGTCATATTTAAGACATGTCATGTGATACATACCTTCCAGAGGGTGAGGACAAGCAGTGCTAAAATGATCAGTCCAACAATCAGACTGGATACTATTAGAAAAATCTGCACAGCCATCACAGGCTGAATGCTATACAGAGACTCCAAGAGTACCTGTAACATTGCAAACATTCAAGTTAATAACAAGCAACAAAAGGTTGTAAATGCAGCATTAATCTCATTATGCGTCACTGTTTTTCAGACTACTTACTCTAGCAGAAATGTCATCCTGTAGTAGGATGGTGTTTGCATCCTGCACTGGTGAAATAAGGTCAATCATGCCTCGTATCATCATGACAGCATGTCTGCCCTATAGGAAACAGACATTTACATTTACATTTACATTTATGCATTTGGCAGACGCTTTTATCCAAAGCGACTTACATTGCATTATACTATACATTTGTATCTGAGTATGTGCAATCCCTGGGATCGAACCCATGACCTTGGCATTGCTAGTGCCATGCTCTAACCACTGAGCTACAGGAAAGACATGTATCAAGGTCATGTGTTTTACTTGCTCTTTTGGGTAAACAGTTCAGGTAATACATCTGTCAGACTATGTTTGCCTTACTAATTTATTGCATCCGGTAGTCTATGAGGAACATTTATTAGCTATAATGGAAAGAGGCCCAACCAAGCCAAGCTTAAAGTCTGGCCGGTTGACATGGTGGGCATCTTGGGCAATTAATGTTTTGTTTGTGCAATAAAAAAAAACTGTTGGCCAATTGTAAGTTTGAAAAACTGTATTTGTGTCAGACGCTGAAGGACGGCCTGTATGGTATTATAGGGATGCGAATGAGTTGAACTCATATTACTGGGTGCTTCGAACTGCTTACTCATATGTGACACAATGATTGTTATACTATGACCCCTCTGAAGACAACTGTTATTTATGTATGTCTTTTCTTCCTTTTTCTTTGTTCTTGAAAAATAAATAAACAACAAACAACAGAACAAAAAAAAGAAAAACTGTGCTGCTTAATATTTATGTGGAAACCAAGATGATATATTTTTCAGGATTCTTTGATGAAAAGAAAGTTCAAAAGAAATCTTTTGTAACATTATAAAAATGTCTTTACTGTCACTTTTGATCAATTTAACGCATTCTTGCTGAATAAAAGCAATAACTTCTTTCTGACCCCAAACTTTTTGAATGGTAGTATATTTCAAATAAAAATGTATAATTTCACTTTTTTAGATCCATGCACATTCTAGAGCAATTAGACAGGCAAAAAAAAGCAATTGGCTCTTTTAAATGGAAGACACAGTTTTGGGGTGCAATTTCTTCCAATTTATTGGTCCATCTTCTTCTCCTTGTCTCAAACCAACACTCACTGGACTCATCTGGAGAACCCTGGGGTTGAGCTCCACCTCCATACTGATGGTAACTTCTTTTCCAACCTCCAAGTCACCGAAGTGACACTCCACCGTCCTACAGGTCTGATCTTCAGAAGCACAGAACTGTAGAAAAGCAGAGCATGAGAACTTCCAATAACATTTACACTAAACACACCAGAACTCATTTCTGTGACTTTTTTTTTACCATTATGCGCTTGCTTTTTGGGGAGAAAAAGAATATAAGTTCCTGAAAAAAGGAAGCTTCTGGGACGTCACAGTCATCAATAATCTGAACTGTATTGTTCCTCTGGAAGCAATGGCCAAGAGTTGTCTGCAAGACAAAAAAACATTATAAGTTTGAATAAAAATACAGATGTGTACATATAGATGTATAGCATAAATTATAAGCTAAGTTATAGCTAGTTATGTCACATACTTATTATTAAATCAACTAGTAGGAATAGTTGATCTATCTATTCCGTGAAATACTGTACTCAAGAACATGTTCGGCAGAATGTCAGAAGTTCTGTTTTCCATACAAGGAAAGTGGATTGTGATTTACAGCACCAAACTGCAGATCGGATAATAAAGAATATGACTTGTGTGCTATTTCAGAAATCTTCTGCAGTCGTACAACAGATTTGTGTGAGGAACAGATGAAGTTTAAGCTGTTCTTTCCTTGTTGTAGCTCTCAAATTTAGTGGTTGAGTTTTTCAAACTTGTCACAATTAGTCACATGACACATGAGAACCGATGCAAGGTTTTATCAATATGGCATTGATGATGTCAAATATGCCATGGAAACTCTAAAGGCTGACTAATGTTTTTTTAATTGATTCTTTTTATGTTCTTTTTCATTTTATACAATAAATCACAGTCCAATTTCATTATTTGGAAAGCAGAAGCACAAACATTCTGACAAACATCTCATTTTATAAATTTTTTTTTTTTTTAAATGGTTTTGAAAGTCTCTTCTGTTCACAAGACTGCATGTATTTGTTTAAAGATACAGTATATTTTAAAATGTAATTTATTCCTGTGAAAAGCTGAATTTTCAGCATCATTACTCCAGTCTTCAGTGTCACATGATCCTCCAGAAATCATTATATGATGCTCATTTTGGTGCTTAAGAAATGTTTCATATTATTATCAATGTTGAAACAGTTGTGCTGCTTAATATTTTTGTGGAAACGGTGATACTTTTTTTCAGGATTCATTGATAAATACAAAGTTTAAAACAATATTTTTTGAAATAGAAACTTTTGTAACATTATAAATGTCTTTATTGATAAATTAATGCATCCTTACCGAATTAAAGTATGCATTTTATTAATTCAAATAAATCTTACTGACACCAAACCTTTGAACCATATATGTATTTTTGCATATGCAAATCTCACCTGTAAATCCGTAATCCTGATTAACTGGTATTTGTATGGCACCAGCATCAGAGGCAGACTGATCTTTACTCTCGCATCAAGAGCTTTACTAGGACCCATATTCATCACCTGTAAGTTAATAGACATTTTTACCAAGCTAATCATCATGTTAAATGATTCATTAGTGCTTAATGACATTGTTATCTGTCTGATGAGCACTAAAATACCTTGTATGTATAATTGAACTTCTCAGGATAGCAGTCGACCGGCACAGACTCTTGGTCTCCAATCAGAAATGAAGTCGGAGAGACAAATCTGCAGAGGAAGGGAATACAGAAGACGTAGAGAAGCCTGTTATTCTTCCGACATCCACTTACGGAATCACAGATTCATAAGCAAGCCAGATAAATTACCCGTGAACGTTGAGATCAACAGCATATCTCAATGGCAATGTGAGAACGGCTACGTTGTCGTGCTGAAGATCTGTGTTCTCAAGGCTTTCACTGAAAAACACACATTCGATTGGTTAATGTTTACTATTGAAGAAACATACACTGCCCCCAAAAACTACCAGGACGTAAACCAGTTAGAAATGTGTGAATGCAAGAAAATGGCTCAGATAAAAGGTGAAATTAGCATTTGTTTGCAGATAGCACTTAGTTTGATATTGTCCTATCTAATGAAATGACATGTTAAGTGCAGTTTAAGTGTCCAAATGCTTTTTTCTGGTCATTGGATATGTGGAAAAGATCTTTCTATCAGAGGAAATGTTTAATGACTTTAATTATTAGAGTACAACCCTAATATACCCTGAGATTTCATTACAGGAACTCATTACAAAGGCTATGTAGATATCCATCTTTAGATCCAATCCTCTGTTTTTCTTGTTTCTAATAGTAACACTGAGAGCACACACAACCTTTGAACGTGCTGTTTAATGCCTTTGTTTGTCTCTTGCGCTCTGATGAGAAATGTACAAGTTTAAGCAGTAGCAAGATGTTCTCCACAAATGTTTACATTTGGCTCAGATGCATTTGTATAAACCATTCATTGTAATGAATTCCTGCGATCTCTGGATCTCCTACCTCATGGCATTAATGTTAATACTAAGGTCTCCCGCGCTGCTGTTCTGCATCACATCCAGTAAAAAGGTGATGTTGAGCTGGAAGAAAGAAAAGAGATGTTTATATTCCAACAAGACATGGTGACAAACAAACTCATTGATCTTCCATTGCTAATGACATTTACCTTTGAGAAAGGGGAGATGTAAAAATGTCCAACATTGCAGTCCAGTCCGATGACCACTTTATTCTCCTCTGCAATTTCACAGCTGATGTATTTATCTTCCTGAAATAATGTCACAATATTAAAGCACATCAAAGACAAGAGTCTATTAAAGGTCATCGGCAACATAAAGAGCTAACCTCAGATATTGAAGACCGATCTGATCAAGAATTATTGTGACAAAATTAAAATACCTCAAGTACTTTGATGAAATGCAGGTTGCTGGGAAACCTCAGATGAAGTCTGGGTAGAAAAGCATGATCTCCAGTGTTGGCTAGTGTGGTGTTTAACATGATGCTTTTTCCGTTACCCAGAGCAAAATATGACTTTTTCCTGTAGGATAAGTTGGGAAAACAGTTAAGTGAAGTAAAGACTTGGATGGATGGATGGATGGATGAATGGATGGATGGTTTGAATGATGGAAGGATGGATGGATGGAAGGATGGATTTTGGCCACAAATAATTTGAAAATGCCATAAAATTCCATCTTAATTGTTTTTTTTCTGCTGAAAATTTAGTGCCAAAAAAATTTAACACAGTCGTAATTACAGATCATTACAGCTGCTTAATATGTGAAAAATATTACACAATATTTTATGTTACTTAAAAAAAGTTAAATTTTTTTTTTTTTTTTTTACTTTTTCATTCTTTTTTTTTTTAAGTAAATTTTAAAATTAGCATTTGCATTGTTATTAATAAAATTATATATTTTATTATAAATGGACTAAAAATATTTTAAATGTTTACATGTGTATTATAATTGAATATTACATTCATGTAATTATACCCTGTACAATATTTGTTTACAAATCATTTTGTCTCTAGGTTAAGTGTAAATAAACTGCTTTTTTCCCAAGGTTTATGTATTAAACTCACACAGTTACATAAACAAAACTGAAAATGAAATTGTTAATCAAATTAAATTATGTGTATGACAATATAAGCTAAAATTTCAAAATCCTGACAGTTAAGTTACTAAAGTTAATAAATTGTGGAAACAGGTGCAAAAGCAAACCAGTTTGCTGTCTTTGCAAGCAATTCCTCTTTAATTTTTCCGTTTTATATATATATATATATATAAAGGAAAAGATGATAATTAGTGCTTTTTATAGTTTGTTAATTTTAAAATATTTTTCTAGAATTTAAAGGAAAAGGGTGTGTTTTCCAGTCAGTGTTTTTCCTGCATCTGTTTGTGTGGCTTGTGCACTGAGGGCTCAAGCCTGATGTTTCTCATCTAAAGGCACCAGGTGCATCTGGGAGAGTGACAAGCCACTCTACCCCTCACTCTCTTTCCCTCACACACACACACACACGCCTTATGAATAATCAGATCATGTATTATCACCAATGGGTGAGGGGGGTCCATAAATTAGTTTGCATGCGGCTGCAAACATGATCCAAAATGCTAATGCCACACTCACGCTTTCGCCTCAATTGGGTGAGTCCAAGAAATGCGATGCATAAAATGCCTCAATATAAAGCTTTGGCTTCTGTGCATGTTGCTTTAATGGGTGTATTCATGAGGAGAGCAGATAATCTCAAAAGCCCTCCTGTTAGTCACGAACAGCACCGGCACAACTAGAATATTTACAGAGGTCAGTAGTTGTTCACCACGCAAAGTCAAGAAAACTGTAAGCATTCTTAAGATGTTTAACAATATACACATACGACCATACTCCTTATAGCCGATATTATACAAGATTGATAGCAGTCATTGACAAAGATGTCACTCCCTCTGAAAAAAGATACCGTTGGGTAAATCATGAATAAATATCCTGGTCAGATTTTATGCCAAAATTAAAAGAAAGAAATAAGAAATAAATGTTAATGAAGCCAATTTTGGGATTATTAAGATGTTTTGTTGCATTAATGACATTGTCATGACAATTAAACACTTACTGTGTTTTCTTTTCATATCAGATAACTTACTGTGGTAAAACCAGATGAGCAGAAACCTGAAGATTGGTTGAGCAGTTTTCCAAGGAGCAATATCTGGCAAAGATGGTCTGCAAAAAGAAAGATTTCAAATCAGGATGCCTTGTGACCTACAATGAGATTAATAAAGTGGCCACAGAAATTAACCACAATAACAAAACAGAAATGGAAAANTAAACACATTTTCCTCCAAAATTCTCATTACCATAATGCAAAAAATTTAATTTGCTTTATTGAATACAGTAATAAAAATAATCTTGTCCTGACGCTTAAATAAAATTTTGTATAAATACTTCCATAACGTATTTAGAAAATACTATTTTATGTATAATTTACATTAAAAAGCATAAAGTTACTTTACATACTATTATTTTACAGTAATCACATTTTTTTTTTGCACTACAGAAAGAATTTGGGAGGGAAAAAGGCATTTGCCAGGAAAATAACGTGACAATGCACAAAATCCTCTTGATTTGAGTTTGTGGTGTAATATGAAACAGACATTTCTCAGCGATTTCCATGAGATTCATGCAGTTAGCATAGGTTACGTGGAGATAACTTACTGTGGTAAAACCAGATGAGCAGAAACCTGAAGATTGGTTGAGCAGTTTTCCAAGGAGCAATATCTGGCAAAGATGGTCTGCAAAAAGAAAGATTTCAAATCAGGATGCCTTGTGACCTACAATGAGATTAATAAAGTGGCCACAGAAATTAACCACAATAACAAAACAGAAATGGAAAAGAAAAACTGACCTTGTTTTTCACGACATTGGCCTGTTCATCCTTCTGTTGTAGAATGGGTTTGAGAGAAGGCAAGCCCCCTGAGTCCCTCTGTGCCACACGGTGCTCTCCAAGTTCATATTTCACCTCAAAATGAATGGGTGTGAAGATATCACGGACATCTTTCTGCATACAAGAGAAATAAAACATAAAAACAAAATGATTACATTTTCTGAAGAAAATAACTGGTGCTTGTCCATCCAAAACTCACCACTCCAATGCTAGGATTGCCAGGGCATTCCAATACGGTTGCTAAAAGTTTTTTTTTAAAGAAATTATTACTTTTATTCAGCAAGGATGCATTTAATTGGTAAAAAGTGACAGTAAGGACATCTATAATGTTACAAAGGATTTCTATTTTTATTTTATTTTTTATTTTGTACTTTCAATTCATCACAGAATCCTGAAAAAAAATCTATTACAGATTTCCACAAAAATAGTAAACTCTTTTGAACATTGATAATAATAAGAAATGTTTCTTGACCAAATCAGCATATTAGAATGATTTCTGGAGGATCATGTGACACTGAAGACTGGAGTAATGATGCTGAAAATTCAGTTTTGCATCACAGGAATAAAATACATTTTAAAATGCATTAACATAGAAAACAGTTACTTTAAATTGTAATAATATTTCACAATTTTACTGTTTTTACTCTATTTCTGATCAAATAAATGCAGCCCTGGTGAGACGTCATTCAAAAACATTACAAAATCTTGCCGACCCCAAACTTGTGACCGATAGTGTGTGTGGTGTATGATTTTGGCTAGACTTTTTTAATCCTCCCATCTTAATTTTCCTCACCTCAGTGCAGATAATTAATGCAGGTAAGGTTTGCTCTGTCAGCTGTGATGGTCGTCTCTAATTGGGGGCTCAGTGGTTGGGAGTTGTCCTGTGGGGTCTCTGGGGCCTGTATTTAGCTGCAGGGGAGATGTGTGACCGGGGGTTTTGGAAGCCTCTTCCATGGCCAGTGTAAATGAGCTGGACTCCAGCCACAACAACAGCCTCAGAGAGGTGCTAATTTCTGCAGCAAAGGCTAAACTCAAAGTCAACGCTGTGAACTTGTGTCCTTTGCTCAGAATGTGGCCACTGAATTCAGTCACACATATGTGCAAACACACCTAGTTTGTCACCGGCATGTCTAACCTAATAAGCAGACAACTGATGTTCCATAGAACCTGTAAATGGCTTCATAAGGGCCTTTGCATGAGCATGAGAAAAGCTGGGTGTTTCCTTCACACCTTCATACAGCACCAAGAATATATTTTGCTCAAAACAAGAACTGAAAATAGGCTTGGTGCATCTGCAACTCTCAATAACAAATGTTAAGACAACAAATTGTTATCAACAACACTTCAATGTACCTTCAATTTAGGTAGAGGGGAATTAAATGCAACTTAAACTTGATTACTACAGAAAATAATATGAAATTGTCCCTTTTGTAATTTTAGTAATGCATTTACAATGGAAATCTAGCAGGATAGCGCGCCTCAGGGTTTTAAACCATAAAAAGTGAAGTTAATATTTTATAATAGCACTTACATTATTTGTTCGATAAATGAACACTTGCTATTAGAGCTGTAAAGTTGTCTGAATCCTCCTTTTGAGGTGGTTCCTTTGTCAGCGCAGAACTTACATTTACATTTATGCATTTGGCAGAAGATTTTATCCAAAGCGACTAACATTGCATTCAGAGTATACATTTCACCAGTTCATGCATTCCTTGGGAATCGAACCCAGTAATATATATATAGTTGTCAAGACAGTTGAATGATTGGATATAACACAAACAATGTTGGTAAATGATTTTATCACACCAGTTATGTGCTATCACAACTACTGTACACTTTTAAAACAGTTGCATATTTTTTTCATAGTAATTGAATTATTCTAAAGCTTTTCAGTCCATTTTACAAACTGAGAGGCAAGTCTAAATTGTTTTCTGTGGTACAGATTCAGAATATATCTTCAATGTTCAAACTAGAAAATGATTTTACACAGAAAACAAAATTAAAGATTTGAGCCAATCTATATGTTGTGTACTAATAAACATTCACAAAATTTAACTTAAAACTAAATTAACTTTACAAAATGAAACTTGGCAAATATACACATTTTCTCTTTCTTTAAGAAAATGGACCAAAAATGAATGACTCATCTTGAACTCTCACAGACATACACTACTGTTAAAATGTTTGGGGTCAGCAAGATAAATTGATCAAAAGTGAGTGTAAAGACATTCATAAAAGATTTATATTTCAAATACATGCTCTTTCTTTTCATCAAATATTCAAATATTTAATCATCAAATATTTCCACAAAAATATTAAGCAGCATAACTGTTTTCAACATTGATAAAAAAAAAAGATTTTTCTTGAACATTAAATCTGCACATGATCTATGAAGGATCATGTGACAATGAAGACTGGAGTAATGATGCTGATAACTCAGCTTTGCATCACAGGGATAAATTGTATTTTAAAATATAATATATATTTATATTATAGACATCATATTCAAGTGGTTTGAGGCTTTATTAACGTCCTTACCTACCCCTACCCTAAACCTATCCTTAAAACTATGCAAATATGTTGTTGGTATCACAATCTGAAAGGTAGCATTATTCATCAGAACACCGGCCGCACTGAGTTCTCTTTCGCGCTTGAACATACAAAAACACAAAATTAAGCCAAAATGCTCGCATTGTAGAGTATCCTCGTAAGCACAGTCTTAAAGGAGTTGAATAAAGTCTTAAATGTACGCAAAGAGAGCTGAGAAAATAGGATGCAAATCCGCGTCATATGTGGCAGGTCTTAAAGTGACAGCAGCCTAATAAACCTGCTACAGTCTATCATTAATGTTAATCAAAGAACAAAAGAAAAAGAAAATCACTCACTGCTCTTAATGGAAGAACTTTTGTAGCTTTAATAAACATTTATGAAAGTTAATCTATATTTTAATTTAAATTACGCAGTGAAGACTGTGAAGTGTTTGATAACTGCTTTGATTCTGGATATTTCCTTCCTGTTAGATCAAATATATCAAATATACTGTCTTTATGTTGATTCTACATTACAGTTTTTTTCAATTGCTAACAAGCATTTAGCAATACTTAAAGTACTTTTTCTAAACTCTTAACACAGCAACACACAAACATCACACAATTAGCCAAATAGTTAATTTTCTGCCCAAAACCATATTTTGTTATATAAACACAAACTCTACATTTCAAAATGCTAAAACCCTCTTTCAACATATACTAACTCTATCAAAACACAGCAAACCTGATTCAAAATCGAGTCGTTCTGTCAAAACATAGCACTAGTTTTCTATCCAACATGAACAAATAGTCAATCATAGCGCAATGACTGTCAAAATACTAACAGTTGATGGCATTATGAAAACTGCATTACTTGTCGTGTTTCAGTTCTAACTGGAAAAAATATGAAATTCATTGTTTTT
>RJVU01020258.1:280434-331775 GCA_003731715.1 Anabarilius grahami
TGTGTTTAAGCATTTGCAAATAAGATGAGAAAGATCCATGATTTTGGTATGAGGTAAGCTTATATGAAAAGAAAATGTAAGCATTTACGAAATGTGTTAATTGACTGCATTCTGTGTGAAAACGACATGAATTGAGTTAATGGTATGGTCACAACAGGCGGATGTTCTGCTAAATGTGTTTAGAGTTTTGAAAATGTGACTACAGAATGGACAAAAGTATGTTAGCAATTGAAAAAAACTGTAATTTGGAGATTAAATGTGGTGAAATTATTACAATATAAAAATATATTAAAAACTTTAATGTTAGGTCCAATTAATTGTGAATAATTACAAAAAAATGTGTGATTAAACAGTTAATGTTTTTAACCGACTGACAGCACTGAAACAAAGACTATATTAAAGGGGTGGTTCATTGCGATTTCACTTTTTGAACTTTAGTTAGTGTGTTATGTTGCTGCTTGAGGATAAACGGTATCTGCAAAGTTACAGCATTGAAAGTTCATTGCAAACGGAGATATTTGCATTTAAAGGGACACACACAAAAAACGGAGCGTTTTTGCTCACCCTCAAAAAGTGACAAATTTAACATGCTATAACAAAATTATCTGTAGGGTATTTTGAGCTAAAACTTCACACACACACTCTGAGGACATCAGAGACTTATTTTAAATCATGTAAAAGTGGCATTATACCACCACTTAAAAAAAAAAAGAAGGAACAAGCTATTCAATACATCCCACCCAAACTTCCTGTTTCAATAGGAAATACATGAATACTGAGCTCATCAAGATGAGATGAGTCTTTCAAGGAAATAACAGATATGTATTTTAGGTAAGCTCAGACACCGCACTTACACAGACATTACAAAAGATAACAAGGGTCGACAAGCTCCTCTGTCACCTTCCTAAAACACAGCACAAGGTGTCCGCCACATCTGCTACGCGTTCCATTCGTTACTCTTATTGCCCATTAATTAAGCCCTAAAAATACTTCAAATGCAGCAGCCTCCTTGTTTGGGTTTGCCTCTGACAGATAATCACACTTGTTTATGGCCATCGTCTCCATCAGCGGCCATTAATAACAGTGCAGTCATACACGCGCATCCATTAATTACTGTGTAAAACATGAGCTGGATCAGATGGCCCTGATTACGGGAAAAGACAGAGGGAGAGGTGTCCAGAGGGGCCCACCAAACACCTGGAACACTCACTCATACTCACGGAGCCATCTATCCGCACTTTATCAACTGTCTAGGTCTCTTTCTCATCTGTACCATCCTCCCCCATGCCGCCCTGCCTGGCTCTTCCTCTTGTTCTCCAGCAGCGACAACCTGCTATTGACTCCAACAAACTATCTATATGAGCCTCTTTATCATCCCGGCCTCCTGCGTGGAGTCACACTGTAAACCTAGAGAGAGTCACACCACCTGGGCCTTTCAGAGAGGCTGATTAACTCGAGCATGAAGACCAGAGTGACGTGGGCAAACCACAGCTGTGAAGTCTGAGTCAGCACTTTCATATTGAGTATTCAAGTCACGTGTGGTGATCAAAGAAAATGTCAAAACGCACATTTCCTCCATATGCTGAAATGTTGGAGATTGCTGCAGCACCTATGTGATTTTCATACTCTATAAGACCAAATACCAGTAAAAATGGACCAAAAAAATTTAACTCTGCAGTGAACAGTGACTTGAAAAAGAACTGCAGCATAATAAATGGAATAAAAATGAATTGTAAGAATGATAGTTTGACCCTCAGTGATGCAAGTCAAAGACAAGTCAAAAGTCTACTTTGTTTATTAACTATTATACCATGGTCTGAATACTCGATTCTGATTGGCTGGAAGGTGTGCAATAAAACTGTTGAATGCACAGGTAGTTCCAAGCTGCAACGAGGGGTAACATCTCTGGTTTTAAATTAATTAAACTCACAGTTTCATTGTTAATAGAGAGATATCTCTCATCTTGCATCTCTCTCTCTCGCCCTCTTTCGATAATTAATTCAAATAAATTCTAAAATTCATTCACTAAAATAAACGTAGTCTTACGCACTACTTTCACTGTGTCTGAATGGGCAGAATGCTATATATAATGAGCCATAACTGATGAAAATAACCATAATTTTTATCCTTCTGGTCAAATATTGTGCTGCAAAAACAGCTTTACCTTGTCAATGCTAGCAGATTATCATGATATAAGCAGGATAATCCACAGCTAGCTGTGCATTAAACGATTTGAATACACTACGCTTATTTGTGTCAGGTGGTTCTTAGCCTCCAAAAATCATACACTAAAATCGTTTAATGCACAGCTAGCCGTGAATTATCCCTTACTTATCGAATAGTTTGAAAAAAAATTATCATGCAAAAGTGTTGTTAACTAAAACAAAAACTACAACTATTTTGAAAAAAATTGATAATTGAATTAAAGCTGAAATAAAATTAAAAAATAGGGCTGTCAAAATGACCGCATTAATTTTTTTTTTTCATTTGAATGCATTAAAATATTTAATGCAGCTATTGCATCATCCATTTTTTCCTGGCATCCTTTGGGTAGTGTTACATTATATTTACACATAACACTGAATGTGTGTTAGATCCACATCATGTGCATCAGGTCTTACAGCAGTCAAATAATCCTGCTGCTGTCTGTCATTAATGTTAATCAATCAACAAAAGACAAAGATAAAATAACTCACAGCTCTTGACTGAATAACTTATGTAGCTTTATTAAGGATTAAAATCTATATATTTTGGCAGAGCAGGTAAAAATCTGAACTGGCCTGACTGGGCCTGTAGAAAAAATCCTTAGCTTTCAACCCTGATATATGAAAGGCACAGCTAAATGTAACATTTATTTAATAGGTTTATGTGAAGTTCACTTAAATTAAAAGTTTTTTAAAGCCTATTATATGTTAAAAAGGGGGGCTCTCAATCATACTGTAATGTTGAATGGCTATAATTACTCATTTCATCCCCATAAATTGAGAAAGATCCATTTACATCAGTAGCTGTATTGGTTTTGGCGATACTGGCTTTCATTCATAGTACTTAGTAAAGAGATGCCATTAAGGAAATATTTAAAATATACTGTCTTTATGTTGTTTCTACATTTCAATGTGAAATTATACAATAAAAATTGACTAAGTACAATTTAACTATGTCACCTTAAAATAAAGTGTAACCAAATTTTAATGTTAGGTGCAATTAATCGTGATTAATTACAGAAAATTAATTAGTTATTTTTAATTAGCACTAAAGAAAATTAGAAATCTTGCCTTGGCAACTAACTAAAAAAAACTAAGTTTAAGTTTATATACAAAAATTACTAAAACTGAAATTAAATGAGGACTAATAATAATAAAAATGATAAATAAATAAAAATAAAAATGACAAAAGCACATAAAATGACTAAAACTTAAACTATAATTGGAATGAAACTGAAAATTTAAAAATACAAGCTAATTCAAAATATGAATTAATACTGCAATACTTCAGCGTCTAAAACAGTGTCATTGTCAGTTGATAATAACAATGTCAGGGTAATGCATTAAGTTTTAAAACTTTAAATATGAAAAAAAAAAAAAAAAAAACTGAAGTCAAGTATATAGTACCACTGCCATTCTGACTTTTCCATAAAAAGTAATGATGTACAGTAATTTTTAGGAGTAAAGCAATAAACAAAATCTCGCACCTTCATGAATGCCTGGTGGGCGGTGCAGGTGAGCTGCTCATGCTTGGCCTTCACTCTGCCTGCTGTGACATTTGATGTTCCATTTCCACTGAAATAAAATCGAGAAGGGAAACCATCTATGTGGTGAACGTCAGCTGTCAGGTTGTACTTCAGCTCTGCACAGGAAAGATGTTCAGAGACAAAGTTAGCATTAGACAACATGTTAAATCACAACCATTTAACAGACTTCAGAATAATTCAGAATCTTGTTGCACTCTTGCAGCGAACCCCTAGAAGTTTATGATACAACTCCAGGGGGTTTGTAAGAATCTAAAAAACTAAATTAAAGTGTATACACTACACTCTAAAAACTGGGTTAAATGTTTGCCCAACCTGCTGGGTAGTTTTATTTAACCCAAATATTGTTTAAAAATGACTGTATTTCTTGCTTAAAATTAACCCAAAATATGTTGGAAATTAACATTTATTAATATGTTTAATAAACAAACATTTATTAATACTTTTTTTGAATAATATTTAAACAATAAACAATTATTAAATTGCTTATTAATAAATGCTCATCTTTTTGATTATTATTGTTGCCTCTAGTAATTATGAGTCTGATTCTTAATTTCCAACCTATTTTGGGTTCATTTTAAGCCAGACATATAGTCATTTGTAAACAATTGTTGGGTTAAATAAAACTACCCAGCAGGTTGGGCAAACATTTAACCCAACTGCTGGGTCAAAACAACCCAATCGCTGGGTTTGTCCATTTTCAACCCAACTTGGGTTGTTTTTTACCCAGCATTTTTTAGAGTGTACCGTTCAAAAGTTTGGTGTTGGTAATATTTTCTAAATTCCTTCAGAAATCATTCTAATATGCTGATTTGCTGCCAAAGAAACATTTATTATTATTACATCGTTAAAAAAACATTGTGCTGCTTAATATTTTGTGGAAATCATTATACATTTATTATACATTATACATTCATTGATGAATAGTTTATTTGAAATAGAAAAAAAAAAGAACATTATAAATAATGCATCCATACGGAATAAAAAACAGAGTATAAATTTCTCTCAATAAAATATCTTACTGACCCCAATCTTTTGATCAGTAATATATGTCACAATACATCAAAATATAGTTAATTTTGCTGCAAAAAAAAAAAAAGTTAATAAATACTTATTTTGGATAATCCAATGAAATAATGAATGAATCCAAATTTAATGAATGCAAATCAAAAGGTTCATTACAAATAAATTATGAGGTGGCATCAGGACAAAAACAGTACAACTACTGTTATGAAATGGATAGTTTTGATTCTTAATTCTGATTGGTTGAGCCACATTTAAAGCTAGAGTTGTCAAAAGTACCGACTTCGGTAACAAGTCAGCACTGAAGTTTTAAAAATATGATGCTTTGAGAGCTGTTGAGCGGATTCGTAAACACCTCTGATTGGGCATTGTGTTCACGTTCTCATCAGATATGTCTGTGATTGGCTGCAATGATCAACGCACGGGAGCGTTTGAAAGCATTTTGAAAGCGCTCCTGTGTGTATCTGTGCAAGTGCTCTGTGAAGAGTGTCATTGATGTCTATTTACATGTTTTTGAAGTGTCGATCATTGTAGGCAATCACAGACAAATCTGATGAGCGCGTGAACACAATTGCCAATCAGAGGTGTTTACAAATCCGCTCAACAGTGCTAAAAAGCATCACATTTTTTAAATTCTTTTAACAACTCTAGTCAAAGCTGTTATGATGTTCCTCTGTGATTGAAAACAACTAAACTCCATGAGGTGTGCCTTACAACAGTTCTTCCCAAACTTGACTTGTCTGGGACACTTTATTCTCACACGTGCAAATAACGCAAGACAGTCCTGTCGACTGGTAAAACCTCAGGGTGACAGATTTCTACCATCACTACTTCATATCAGTTTCAAGATCATTAATATTTGTCATCAAGCAAGGCTCTGTTGTTTACTATGTGTTTAGTGAGTGTGGCTCTATCAGTGAAGGCAGGCCTTGACACACACCCTGAGCCCTCTAACCGCCACAACAAAAGAGGGGATGTGGGGCAGAGATAAAGAGCTGGGAAAGAGGTCTTAAACACAGAACTTCCACTGCATTCAGAATGTGCTGATAAGACGAGCCAACACACAGCCTCTCGCAAACAAAGTGCTCGAGCCCAAAACGTTCATCCTTGAACACTGTGTACTTAATTCTAAAAACACATGTGGGGAGCTCAAAATATCAGAGGACATTATCTAAAAATGTCAGATAGCACTGCAGGAAGTCGCAAAGGATCTTGCGTCAGTCTCTTGCACAAATCTCACTGAATATGGATTTTAAGTTGAGTTCTATCTTCAAAACCATTTTCAAATTAAGATTAATATGAGAGTATATCTTATAGAATGTTACTGTCTTACCTATTTTTCCTGGGATTTGTTTCCCTCCGACTCTAAAGCACACCATAACATTGATGCACACAGCAGGCTGACCGTTGTCAGCACACTGGGCAATGGAGTGGTTCAAGCTGTCAGGCAACAACATGACAGCGTCCACTTTCACCACTGGACGTGTCCTGAAACAATCAGAGTTACTGGGTTAATCGTCAGGTCAACAAATTAACACACTGTTTGCAAATACAGTATATAGGGGAGGCCGGTGCTAGTTATCACATGGGAAATTTGTTATATACTGTATATCTAGTATTCAGACAGACAGACAAAGATAGATAGATAGATAGATAGATAGATAGATAGATAGATAGATAGATAGATAGATAGATAGATAGATAGATAGATAGAAAGATAGAAAGATAGATAGATGATAGATAGATAGATAGATAGATAGATAGATAGATAGATGACAGACAGACAAACAGACAGACAGACAGAACGACAGACAGAACGACAGACAGATGATAGATAGATAGATAGATAGATAGATATAGATAGACAGATAGATAGATAGATAGATAGATAGATGACAGACAGACAAACAGACAGAACGACAGACAGATGATGATAGATATAGATAGATAGATAGATAGATAGATAGATAGATAGATAGATAGATAGATAGATAGATAGAACAAGACAGACACAGACAGACAGACAGACAGATAGATAGATAGATAGATAGATAGATAGATAGATAGATGACAGACAGACAAACAGACAGAACGACAGATAGATAGATAGATAGATAGATAAATAGATAGATAGATAGATAGAACAAGACAGACACAGACAGACAGATGACAGACAGACAAACAGACAGAACGACAGACAGATGATAGATAGATAGATAGATAGATAGATAGATAGATAGATAGATAGATAGATAGATAGATAGATAGATAGATAGATAGATAGATATTGTAATAATATCCCATGTCAGCTGAAGTATCATTTTTTCATGGCCAATAATTGTGAAATTGTTTGAAATTTAATGGGTTTTTCTGTAGAAAGACTATAAAGTAATGTCTTTACGGACTTTAACAAAACAGCTTGATTGGAGTAAAAACTAGCCCCAGTCTTCACAACAGCTTGGCCTGGAATATGATGACTTCTTTGCATTTACTGTGCTGATTTTGGAAGATCATTCTGTGAAGTGTATTTAAATGTGCTAAATGGAGTTTAAAGTCCTATTGACAACTGAAAATATAATAAATTTAGCTTAAACAAATTGAAACAAATTGAAACAAATTGAAACAAATTCGCATTGCAAATACCAAATCTTAAAGCCTTAAAGTTACCAAAGCAAGTGTGAGTGAAAATTCTGCTGTTTTTACCTGAACACCACAGCTGAGTCTGACAGGAAAGCTCCCACTGCAACATCTGGATAAGAACATAAAATTCTCATAAACCACACCTGACTCGGTTATTCTTTCACAAAAACTCACTGGTACACTGATATTCTTTAAAATATTGAACATTTCTAAGTCTATAAACAAGGTCTCAGTCACTAAACACAATTGCAACACAGGGAGTGGCATCCAGTTATAAATAAATTTGGTTATTTAGCATTTTTTTGTGTTACAAAATGTCTTAACTTTTGGCACTTCAATCAAATAAGTCAAGAAATAGGATGCAATTTGTTCTTCAGACTAGAAATGGAGTGGCAATTCGACCACTGTATTGTGGGATACAGTATTCCACACACTGTGCTCTGGATGCATACTGCACACGTCAGAAACTGTAGATGGTAATCATGGTATTTCACTCATAAAGTATGTGCACTTACGTGTAGTTAAAGCGTTCTTACCTAAGAAAGTACTGAGTAATATAAGGCAACTACATGGGTTAAGGTTAGGTTTAGGTGTAGGTTCAGGGTTAGTACAATTGTAATCACTGTAACAAGCACATAGCATGTACATGTGGAACAGGACTGTCAAATAAAGTGCTACCAAAAATGTTCATACTGTGCACAGTATGCATACTACTTTCATTCAAAACGGTCTATAGTACTTATCCATTCTGGTACTTTGCATATTTTTCTGCTTTCAGAAATGTTACTATTTTAAGACAGGAAATAAAGTTTGAGAACAGGACGTTCAGACACATGTGACATAAACATGACCTATCAAAAACAACAACAACGAATCATAGGATTCTGTCAGCTTTTTTTCTCCCTCTTCTTAAATTTTCTAAAACATTTTCAAGAAGTTGACACCCTTGACATATTTGACGAGAAATGCTGATAATCCGCGAACATGAGGTGTTATATTTTGGCCATGGTTGTACGTACAGCAGCTACATAGGCTTGCCGCTCTTCATTTGTGCATGTGGTTTGTTTATTCTCTGAAGTGCCAACCACATTTGACAACTGCATTCACCTCCACAGGGAGTGATGACTACACTTAAATGAAATACAAGTGTGAGAACGGTAAGAACAGAACTCAACAAGGCAGTGACACCCTTCTCTTTTGCACATGACTTGTTTGAGGTCTAATTCACAATATTTCCTTTGTCAAAAATGTTTGGGTTTAGGTTTAGTAAGGATTATTTTTTAGTTTGTTTGCATGTTTTTGAAAAGTTTCTCATGCTCAGCAAGGCTGCACAAACATTATTAACAATAAAAAAACTGTTTAAATTGTAATTTATTCCTGTGATGCAAAGCATCATTACTCCAGTCTTTAGTGTCACATCATGATCCTTCAGAAATCATTCTAATATGCTGATTTTTGCTCAAGAAACATTGTTGGTATTGTTGAAACTGTGGTTTTTCTTTATTGAACTTTTGTAAAATTATAAATGTCTTTACTGTCACTTTCGAACACTTTAATGCATCATTGCTGAATAAAAGTATTAATAAAAAAAAAAATCTTAATGACTTTTGAGCGTATAGTGTAGGTTGAACTGTTGCCATCCATTCATCCTATTCACTGAGAAATCATATCCTATTCATGTTGTTGTGCTAAAAGCGTTACCTGGGTAATTGTTGCTATCAATATCAACTCCTCCAGAAACTGATTGGCCAAACATCCTGAGGTCATTGCCCAACAAAGAGCCAGTTATTCTCTGCAATGAAGAAAACACAAAGACAGCATTCAGAAGATATTTAGATTCGGGATATGACATGGAGTTGTACTGTACTCCAAAAGACATGCAAATTATTCTATTTATGACCAGTTTTACATTCATTTCATGAGATTATGTTAATACTTAAATGGGATGAAAGTAAACTGATTTGGTGATTCATAATGGACAGCTACAAAAAACTAGTGAAGATGTACTGTAAACAAAAGCGGGTCTGGATGGAAAAATGGTCACATGGGCGATGTAAGCAGTCTCTTATACATCTTTGCATTGTTGTTGGCACATTAAAGCCCTGTTTATACCTGGTATTAAGATGCGTTTTGGTTGATCGGATCACAAGTGGACGACACTAAATACAAGTGTAAACGGGGGTCTAAAATGTTTTAAACTTGTCCACTTTCGACCACTTCCAGAGGTAGTCAAAAACGCATTCGACCGGATTGCTTTTGTAGGGTACACGTTCATGTGGTCGAATGTGATCGAACAGCCGCAAAAGATGCCTACTCTCCGCCTACTTACCTAACGCGTACACATTATGGGAAGCACGCTAGCCAGATGGGATTTAAACTTTGTCGGCTGAAGACCCAAGTTTGTTTTGAAGACATGAAAAAAAATGTACCAAGCACAATGTTCTCTCACCATTCCTGATTTCTAACACGCACTCACAGCATTCGCCGTGGGCTATTTGAGAAGAAATGAAAGCTGATGCTCTCTGTATGTTTTTCCCTTGTCTCCGGTCGTATTCATATGTAAATTGAGCAAGCTTATTTGTCCATTAGATCGAAAGATCTGGAAAAACCCCATACATTTACCTCGCCCATAAACCCTCCCCTTGAAGAAATCAGGACAGAAGTGGTTGCGGACAAAAAAGACAGATTAAAATACCAGGTGTAAATGGGTATGTGTCTTCCCCTCTTCTACTTGTGATCTGTTCGACCAAAACGCTTCTTAATACCAGGTCTAAACAGGGCCTTAGATCCCTTTAACTTACATTTATTACAGAGTTCTCTAGAATACTTGATTCTGATTGATCAGTCACAGTTTATTTTGCAATAATGACCAGGTGACTTTATATTGTGTCTTACTTTTTCACTTCCCAGACACTGCCATTCTCTATAATTACTGGAAAACCACAGTACTGTTACAAGCTAATCACTAAAAACATCCTGTATGTAATCATTTTGGCCTGAGGTTAATTAGATGAACTTAAACATTCGTTTATAACTGGACTCTCATGACTTGGATTTGTCAAGTCCTGATCACTTCTTACTATATGTGGAGAGAGAGGGATTTCAGGAAATTACAGCAATTAGACTGGACGCTTTCTTCTTAGTACTCCAGTGTGGACGGAGAGAACAAGGAAGATTCAAAACAATAGGGCAGTTCACACAGGATGGGGAGAACTACTCAGGTCTGACCTTTCCTGCTTGCGTTTCATTATTCCCCGCCTTTAATATCAGTATAAACAGCAGATGGAGAACGTACTTGAGAGAAACTACGTGCAATGCCACTTCTCCTCCCATTGTAGATATATATAGCACCACGCAGATCGTCCTCCTGAGGGGCTCCAATGGCCACATCTGAAACACAGGTATAATTGCATAAGCTTTGCTCCAAAACATAGGGAGCGGTCAAATAAGACTACATTTTAAGACATCATACAGGCACTATCAAAACAAAGACTTTAAAAAGCTATGCAGCATAGATATTCAACTTATACCATTCAAAAGTTTGTGGTAAGATTTTTTTTAAATAAGGTTTTGAACGGTTGTGTATCTTCTTTTCTAATGTCAAATTCTAATGTAGCATTGCATATATCCTTCAAAAAAAAGGTTAATTCATTCACTCATTCACAATGTGGAAGTAATCATTACAAATATACTTAAAACTCATGCCAACACTGATGTGTAGTGTAAAAGTAGTGTAATTGAATTAATTAAAAATGAACAATATTTTGTGTGCTATATATTTTTAGGTTTATTAGAACATTACAGAGTATCAGCTGCCTATGTAGGAAATAGGTTTTAAAGCAGAGCAAATGCCATTAAGAGTTTCTAACCATGAAAACATTATTTATATAATAATTTTGTTGTGAAAATAAATAATTTATGCTGATGCACTGGCAAACAAGTTGTTAGCGAGTGTGTTTCACTCTTTCAAGAGTGGTTTTACTGTGGTACTTGGTAACTGCTTGACTGATCCTTCTAACTAACATAGTTAGAAGGACATCAGTCAAGTTTCTAAACCACACCGACCACTCTTACAATTACCAAGCTCGTCTACAAATGTAAATCAGGCATCTAGCCTTCTAACCACACATACCAAAAGCCAATGTGAAGATGGTTTCATGGATAGCAGACATGATTTCAACATAACGGTGAGAAAGAATGAGGAAGTGAAAAAAATGAGGTTTACCATCAAACTTGCTTGAGGAACAAATAAACACTGATAGGTGCTTTTTTTAAAACACAGCGAAACATAGTATAATTTTAGAGCACTTGATTGGTCAAATAAAGCAATTCAGCATGAGAAACGTACATAATGTAAAGGTTTATAAAGGTTCCATACTCAAACATTGATGTATTAGACATACTATACCTGGATATCCATCATCGTCGATATCACCAAGGTTTATGATGGTTTCTCCAAATCGTGCTGCATAAGAGTCACTGCCGACTAACTCAAAGTCTGCCTCTATCAATTTAGCCTGAGAAAGAGACAGAGAGAGGCATGATGTTAATTACAGTATTAGAAGAAAATGTAATTTTTTAGTATATCATTGTTCAGATTGTAATTCATCTTAGTTTCTCAACGTAGTACACTATACTATGTACAATTTAATGAAATGCACTAGTTTTACAATTTTCCTACAAACTGAGTCCTGCGTTCACTGTTCATTACAGCAATAGGCCTGTTGACCAAACTGTTTTTGTGCAAAGTATCATTTTTGCACTTTAACAGTGACCTGAAAGTATGCAAACTACTGTTTGAGGTATCAAGTATTGAGGAAAAACAATGCAGTAAATAGTGACAGTCAAGCAGTCACAAGTGTTAAAAGTGTGGTTCTTTTTGATGTATAAGTGGTTAATTTTTGAGATTTTGGGAAAAAGGAAACCTGTTCTATTAGTATGGCCTTGGTGGTCACGAT
Source organism: Anabarilius grahami (assembly GCA_003731715.1). Classification (NCBI taxonomy): domain Eukaryota; kingdom Metazoa; phylum Chordata; class Actinopteri; order Cypriniformes; family Xenocyprididae; genus Anabarilius; species Anabarilius grahami. The sequence continues at coordinate 292,804 of RJVU01020258.1, forward strand.
CAAAGCAAGAATACATCCTTTACACAGAACACAATAAGATAATACAGCTCAGAAAGTAGATGTGTCATTTTCTCACAGAAAAATATGTTTACATTTGGTAGTATTTGCTGTACTGCCCTTAAAGGGATAGTTCACCCAAAAATGAAAATTATCCCATGATTTACTCACCCTCAAGCCATCCCAGGTGTATATGACTGTCTTCTTTCAGTCAAACACAATCGGAGATATATTTAAAAATATCTTTATAGCTTTATAATGGTAGTGAACGGGGGCATGTTTTGAAGCCCAAAAAAATGCAACCATCTCTCATAAAAGTAATCCATACGGCTCCAGGGGGTTAATAAAGGTCTTCTAAAGTGAAACAAAGAAAAATATAATGACTAACATAACATTACATTATGCATCAGGTCAAAGGTTACTCTTCTGCCGCAAATCGATGCGTACAGTATATGGATGTTTTTCTTACAAAAATGCATCGCTTCACTTCAGAAGCCCAGTATATTAACCCTCTGGAGCCATATGGATTATTTTTCATGATGGATGGATGGATTTTGACATGGATTTTTTTTGGTCTTCAAAACACGCTACCGTTCACAACCTTTATAAAGCTTGGAGGACTAAGGAAATTTTTAAATATATCTCTGATTGTGTTCATCTGAAAGAAGAAAGTCATATAAACCTAGGACGGCTTGAGGGTGAGTAAAGCTTGGGATAATTTTCATTTTTGGGTGAACTATCCCTTTAATATATGCTAATCTATATATCGCTGCCTTACCTCTCCCTGGTTTATGTAGACATGCACACGTCCCTCCTCCCTCACTGAGCTGAACATAGGAGCTCCCACCAACAAATCAGACAGTCCGTCTGCATTCAGGTCAACAGCACATACACTAGCTCCATAATAAGAGCCGAGCTGTAAACAGGAACAAACATCACCATTATGATCATTCAGCAGGAACATCCCTTAGGAACACTTAAAATTCTTGAAATTTCTTACCTTCTTGCCCTTGGTTATGTTAACAATTTTCAAAGTGTTGCCCTCAATCCTGAATATGTAGGCCTTGAGTAAAAGAAAACACAGGAGTATGGGAAATGAGAACTATAACAACTGCAGCCTAACAATGGATTGTATATGCTGGCCAACGTTACATTTCCATATAGTTTTATCACAAATATGAACGGTAGCTCCCTGATAACTCATTCACCAGTCTCAGTGTCTTTGGTAAAATCATTAGACACAAGACAGTTACTCAGAAAACTCATAAACACAGCAAACTCAGCACATCTGAAAATAAAAAACCTACTTCCTCTTCCGCACAGATGGAAGAAGAGTTTAGTTTAACCGATTTACCGTTTACAACTGCCTCACAGAGCAGATGTCAAGAGGGTCTCATATATAAAACCATTTTATACACAACCGCCTGGAATCGTTGATATACAGCATGGGCTATTCAGAAGATTGTTATTAAGCTATGTACAGTATGTCAAAATTGTTTCAGGGCTTCCCTTGCACTGTCAGTCTAACCAAACTAGAGAGCTGCAACTATACTCCAAAATTGGGTCTGTGCTAATACTCAGATAGGTGAAGATGATGGTGGTGGTGGTGTTAACCCTTACTTTACCAGTCTGTTCATTCTGGGGAGCACCACCCACTATCTCAGTACTTTGAGGATCTAGAAAGTGTCCAGCACCAACAGCATAACCTGATGGGAAGAAAACAATACATGGTGGTGAAATATCCAAAATGGCCATTCAGAGTCTGCAAAAACACTGTAAAAACTGTAATAAATAAACAAATAAATAAATATAATAACAGACAATTTGTTAAAGAGGCTATATCTTCCTAAACTAACCCTTACAAGTTAGTTTTGTAGCTTGAATCAGTGATATTAAAATATATTTGTGGCTTGAATAAAAATGCTTAATTTAGATATTACAATGCTTGTGATTACTAGATAAGGATTTTTACATCTTATTGCATTTACAAAAAGCAATTTCTACCAGATGAAATACAAATATATCAAATTTATATTCGCTTTAGTCATTTCTTATCAGGCATGGAAATTTAAATTCCCAGATGTTTTCCATGACAGCAGGAACCCTGTACTAAATGCGACTACAAGGCATTATAAACAATATGTTATTTATAATAACATTAACATACTGTAATTAACATCATGATTTTCTGTATAGCTGCTTGAAACCATGCGTACTGCAAAAAGTGCCCTACAAATGACTTTGGTTCATCTCCTAACAGTAAAGTAGTCAAAGAAATCACTGGAAAAACAATGACTAAAATGAGGTTGCCAAGAGATGAAAACAAAGTGACAAAGTAGCCATGTCATATTTTGCAAAAATGTGATGCTTGTGGATTGTGCAACAGTGCTTCCTGTTCAAATAGAAAAACGTTATGCCTCATAACTGCCAAAATCTCTTTCCTGCTGCAAGTCTTGAGACAATGATGATCATTGGAGGATGGTTATCTTTAATTTTAAACATTTTATCAATATTTGATCACTGTATCCCTAAACCCATTTAAATGCATTAATCATTATATACACTGCCCTCCAAAAGTTTGAAAACGCCAAAAACGTGGGGGTTTTGGACAATATTGGCATGAATCCTTTTTAATTTGTGATAATTTTGCACTGATAAGGGACAACACAAACTACGAAAACATATTTTATTACATAAACAGTTTATACATAGAAAAAACTTAAATTTTCGATTCATCAAAATATCCACCATTAGCAGCTATCTGACCTAAACTGGGCTCTAATTGGTTCATTGTATTCAAAACTTAATTGACAATCAATTGTTGAAGCTATTAAGGTGTGCTGACCCAAAAATCTTTCCCAAACCTAGGCCAAGTTTAAACCAGTAACCAGGCATCACAGCTGGCAAAGGGGAATGTCCGACTTTGACATGTATATATTGCCATTATTATGTAATAAAAATTAAAATTATTATTGCTGGTCTTTAATGATAATATCAAGTTAATTTAATGTATTTGCACCAAAAAAATTTAAGAATTTATGCTGATATCGTCCAAAACCACACTTTGCCAGTTGTGTTTCCAAACTTTTGGAGGGCAGTGTATAAAAAAAGGCCATAGCTCTGTACCAAAACCAAGTTAGTTGACTTGCTGTGTACTGCCTACATAGGGAGCTGCCTTCTAAGGAAGCCATCATGGAACCTTCATAAATGACTGATCTGAGCTTGTCGCAATGCATTCTCTGATGGCCTTCGCCGTGAAAGATACATGCTGCCTTAGAATTTAAATAAAATGAAGTATCTTAGGAGACAGTTGCCCACAGTCTTTTGTATTTATAATGCCTCATAATGTTGCCTACTAGGATTTGTAACAAAGCAAATAACATTGCCAGTTTGACAACTCACCTAAATAACTTCCATAGAGAACTGCACTGTCATCATCCACATAAGCAGCTGATATGTTGCTTGTGGTGTTGAGGACAAGAACGGATCCTGTCCAGTATGAGGTACCAGGAGCTCCCATGACCATCAGGTCCTACAAACACAATGCACCATTACCAAATCAACTGAATTCAATGCCAGATCAATCAAAATGACATAGGAGCTCTGAATACCTCTGTGAATACGTTTGATATTCCTGCTTGGCAGGATCCATAGCCTTCACCAAACTTCCTTTGATGGTCTGAAGAGAGAAAAAAAAAAACTTCAGAAAAGTAGTGCACACTTGACACTAAGGAGCTTCAAATGGTGCTATAAAGTAATATTGCTGAGTCTGAACCTGTAAACCACCACAATACAACTGACGCAGCAGTAATTGAAATGTGTACCTTTATAGCAGGGGACAATACGACGGACGTGTTTCAAGTCTGGGCTGTATCTGAAGCAAATACCATGTGGCAGCTTGTTCTGATTGTCTCTACTAGAGTAGTAGACATTCTTCCACCGATGTCCACATGCCTAGAATTTAAACCATCATAGAGTCAAGTAAACACATATTTACTCATCATACATATTCCATGTGATCCACCAATAATTGTATTGTTTGCTCCAAAACAATCATAAATTAGTTATGGTAGCACTTTATTTTACAGTATGTACACACTATGTACTTACTATAGCAGTTACAATAACTGAGTAATAACTAGGTACTATCCCTGAACCTACCCCTAAATCTAACCTTAACCCATGTAGTTTCCTTATTAACCAATACTTTCTTGGGTAAGTGCACGTACTGTAAAATAAAGCGCAACCTTGGTTTTTTATGAACATTTCCCACCTTCTCCCTGAAGTAAATGGGGGATTTTTCCATTTAAAATGAATAATCATAGTTATGCATTTACTCACAAGGTAGCACAATCAAGAGAGTTAAGACAAAAAGACATACCAAAACATGGCCTTTTGAAGGCTGCCGGGACAGGCTTACACCCAGCCACTGGTTATCATTCTCTGCCAAACAGTGTCTTCCACAGTGCTTTACATCTCCTGAAATCATTCAGTGAAATGTGCCCAAATGAATACACAATCAATCAAGAGTCCAAACTGCTTACTTTGAGGAAATTGTGCAAAAGGTAAGCGATGCAGAGATGTTATACATTCAGTACAAGTGTTTTTCGTCTCAAGCAAATTCACACACTGAACAACACAGGATGAGAAGCTTGTGGTGAAACTTGCAAACACTTGGTGACAAATATCTTTGGAAGGACCATGCTGTGATAAAAAAACCTGTGCTCTTTATAGACATGGTTAGATTGTGAGAGCGCCAGCTATGCCTTTATGAACTCTTGTTATTCTGAACCATATTAAACTGTTACCATTCAGGCCTGCTCACACCAAGAAGGATAACAGTAACGATAAAATTATAGTTGTAAAAATCATTAAATATGAAAGAATAGCAGAGTCCATACCACAAATATAACAATAACGGCACAGAGAAACAATATCATTGGAATCACTTTCAGAACAATTTTTTTCCAGCTAAAGAACGATAAAAACATTGACATCCTATCCTATTTTAAAGCATCAGATTACAAAACTGCAGTGCGCTTAGAATAAACTAAATTGGTTTGGACACTAATATAGTTATCATTATAGATATATTTATAGTTATCATTCTTGGTGTGAACGGGCCTTTAAGATTGCTAACAGCAACTAGATATTTTCTGAGGAAAATGTGAGTGGTCGACATTTAAGGAAAATGTGTGTGATTTTGCCCACGCAAAACTTCACAATGTGGTCTTGTAGATGGTTGCCAGGGTATTGAAGTGAAGTGAAATGAAGTGAAGTGACATGTGGCCAAGTATGGTGACCCATACTAGGAATTTGTGCTCTGCATTTAACCCATCCAAGTGCACACACACAGCAGTGAACACACACACCGTGGATACACACCCGGAGCAGTGGGCAGCAATTGCTGCGGCGCCCGGGGAGCAGTTGGGGGTACGGTGCCTTGCTCAAGGGTCTCACCTCAGTCGTGGTATTGAGGGTGGGGAGAGCGCTGAACATTCACTCCCCTCACCGACAATCCCTGCCGGACCTGAGACTCGAACCCATGACCTTTGGGTTACAAGTCCGACTCTCTATCCATTAGGCCACGACTGCCCCCATTGCATGTGGTTGCTAAGGTATTTTGAGTTTTTTGCATGTGGTTGCTAGGGGTTGCATACTGGCCCATGTGAAAAGCACCAAATCTAGTCCCTAAATATGGCTCAGGTCTCTCAATGCACGTCTATTATATATTTTTAAGCCATTTTATGAAACTCGTAAGCCTGATTGCTTAGAAAAGTAACAGCACACGACGTATAAGCCGATTAATGTTTACAACAGAAAGACAGCGATGTGAATTACATGCTAAATCTGCTTCTTATGTCTAAGGGTTGTTCATACTTGTTCAAATATGAGCAATAAAAATAGTGATACTCGCCTTAGCAAATGCCACTAATAACGAAACCTTTTCAGACACATCAACTGAACTCAGTTATGAAACTTGGTTGCACTCCAGCCCAGCATGGCTTGGAAATAATTTGTTTAACTGCATTTTATTTGCGTGCTATATATATCCTGTAAGCTTGACCTACAAAGAAGACTATCCCCCATCCCTTGTTTCGGGCAGGGAGTATAAGCATCCTCTTCCTGACAGGAGGAAACTCTCCACAGTCTGGCTGACCCCGCATGGGGAATTCATTCACAGGACGTTTTCACAGCCAGGGGTCTAGAAAGCACACGAGTTCAGTCAGAGCGAACTCAGAAGTGTGAAGACTAAACAGTATAACGTGGTCAAATGGAAATGCTCAACTGTTTAGAGTTAGTCAACAACAAACAGAAGGACAAAGAAGAGGAAGAAAGAGGGAGGAAGAAGGAGAGCATTGTTACAAAAAAGAAAAATGTTTAACAGATTGTTAAAGTACATTCAATGCCCTTAACTGATTTATATACTGTATTGTCTGAGACTACAAGTGGAAATCCTTCATGCAATATCAGTATACCAATCTCAGTGAAAAGATAAATTGGAAAAAGGTCCAGGAATTCAGAATGTCTTTGGTTTTGTTATTTGGTTTATCCCACTTTAGCTTCAATGAGCTCACATGAATAAAGCCTGACGATCATGTTCTCCAGCATGATTTAAGAACCAAAAACATCTGAAAAAATCCTTGTTTTTCTGGGTTTAAATGGGATTGTTAAACTTTGGTGAACTTTTGGACACCACATCAACTTCAACGAGAACATTATTTGAACCTCTACCATTCAGAAAAAGACAATTCAAGAAAAGCTGGACTTCTGAAAGTAATAGAGGGAAGACCTACCAACATGGAGCTGCTCACATTGGGAGTTCAACACACTGCAGTTGTAGATGGCTCCAGGATTTTTGGTATTGGGATAAAAGCTGGAATCAGCCACAGGTGCTCCAACTAGCAGCCTTAACAATAAATATGACAATAAATACAGTCTACCACTTGTGGCTCGGTAGTTTATGCATACAGTGTATTTTGTGACCATTTGTAACCAACATCAAGATTTTAGAAGGAATGGTCCTGCGGTGTGACAAATGAATTTAAGTATGAGTATATCATATAGTCTCTGAATTATTAATTAGTCATAAAAGCAGAGAGCATAATAATTACAAAGAATTAGAATTATACAAACATGAATTCTGGGGCAGAAATGAACCGAGTTCAGGGAAAAATAAACTGCCTCAGATATACAGTTCTTCTGCAACATTTCATATATTTCACAATAATCCACTAGGCATATCTTGGTTAGTTCTGCATTTCAGAATATGACTTTGAATTAAAAACTATTAATAATGTGAATGTGATGAACCACTCACAACAACTCTTGAAACAGTGATTAGAAATATACAAATTGTGACTGAAATATGCTGTGTCTGTAGTAGACAGCATATTAAATATGCTATCCAAGGTTTAATTTTGATAGTAAAGGTGAATTCCATAATTATTCACAATTATTTTAAAATATTCAGTGTTATTTAATTGATGCAATGTAATTACTTGACATTAAAAAGAAAACATATTAGGCAGAAATAAGCAAAATCTCTCAAAATACCCCTGAAACTCACTTTCAGGGGGCAAATATTAGTCTATTTCTCAAACTGACTCACTCGCCCTTGACTTGAACATGAAAACTTCCCATGCATGTTTGAAGCACTCACCATGTATCATCAGCATGCTGGTGCAGCAGAACAGAGTATCCGAATAATGATCCATTGGGTCCATTAAAAACTAAAGGATGCTCCACATCCAGATTGTAGGAATCACAAAGAATCAACAGGTACCACAGGATCCAAACTACAAATCTCCACCTCAGTAAATCTCTAGTGAGTTGTGATGAAATCATCTCGTCATCAGTCATAGCAGAAGAGAGCCAATGCTGCCTTAAAACAAAAGTGCAAAGAGTTCGAAAAAACTTTTTCTTAATGCATCAGGAAGTTGTCATTGTAGTTGTGAGATCGCGATGTGCGCTCGCCTGTTGCGCTCCCTCATCTCATCTGCTCGAGCGCGCTTCTCGTTTCATGACGTCACACAGCTCTGAGTAAAGGGAAGCCTTTGAAGTGAGAGCAGCGCGCCGCAGGGGCGTGACCGCGCTGAGAGCGCCGGACGGCGGACACTTCTGACTAGTTCTAAGGGTCTCCAGACACTGGATCAAGGAAATGATGAAGAACACATGTATTAACCGTCATATTTTCTGTTTGACGTCCCAAACCACATTGAATACCTCAAAAAAGTATTTTTTTTCCCCCAAAAAATATTAGGAGAACACGATGTAACTTGACCAGATTTAATCATTTACTTGGATTTTTAATGTAATTTTTTATTGCTATATATTATTGTATTAATCTAATTCACGAATAAAACTATTTAAAGGTAGGCAATTTTTTCATAAACACTTTTCGATATTCTGGTTGAAACTCTCTTCACATCAATAATAGAAGCTATATTAAAGTCCCCCTGTAGTCAATAATTGTATCCCTTAAAACTCATCTTTAATCACCAAATGACACATTTAAACATTTTTCCTGTGTCTTCATACCTTGAATATAACTACACCCTTGCTTCATTTATTATATCCCGAGCCATGAATATGCTAATTAGCCCCGCCTCCACTCACTCGAGCTCAGAGATCCTCCACTTGGTCAACTTACTGAGGTAAATGCTGTATAATGGTATCACTTTTTACAGCGTCGACACATGACAGTAATTAATATAATTAGACTTTTGCTTGACTACATTGCCAAACAGCTGCTAATAATGTGTTGCCAATGTTACACAAACCATGTTCCCGTTCGCGAGTCAAGCGCACAGAGGACACAATTAATTGGGCAAGTACAATTCATAAATAGCCTATTACACCATTTAAATATTATTTAAAGTACATACGGACATTATGGAGTGACTGAACCAATCTTTGTCATTGAAGACGCTTGTTTGTTCGCATTGAGTTGACAGTTTGAACGTTCTTGTGCCCATTTATTTATTTTCAAGATCTGAGGTGAATTAGCCAGTGTTGTTTTATTAAAGCTAAAAAAGCTGGGAACACAGAATGATATTCAAACTCACATTAGACGCTTTTAACATCAAATAAAGCACTAAACAGTACCTGATATTGTCATTGCCATATTTTGTGTTGCTGTTCCAGCCGCGACGTCGCGGAGAAATAGAAACCGTTTCTAAAATAGAATATTCGCGTGTCGCCGTCGCGGCTGGATATTTATATCATGGCATTTCTGCAGAAAAAACTCTCTTTTCATCCCTGAAAACGAAACGAATAAGTTTTATTAATTCATATTTATTTAATATTAACACGATAAATATCTTTGACAAATGCAAAAAAAAACAAAAAACTTTAATGATAAAATGTGAAAGACGTGAACAGATTCAATAGCCTATAGCAGATAAACACTATATATAAATATAAATTTATCTAAATATAAATTCGTTCACCACATTATGACAGAAATATCATACACTCACCGTATACACCTTCTGTTGCTAAATGTCTCATTGGCTTAAATGCATGTTTCACTTATTCAAGGATTTGCAATGATTAAATACATGTAGGCCTATTTGACATTAAATGCCCATACCTCTGTGTCTTTATACTATTTGTCACAAATTCACAACATGAACATACATATGGAAATAATATCACATACAGTCAAGGGAGACATTTTACTATAGCTAGGTTACACATTTATTAATATATTTTCAAAATGATATGGTTAAAAGTATTTGTTCACAGTTTATACAAATTAGTTCAAGCCTTATGGACTAACAAAACATAGTTTGTATTAATCCATTAACATGGTAATTAAAAATCCTCATTGTAGGCTACATCATCTTACACATATATGAACAGAAAAGTGACATTATTTAAAAGTATTGTTGTTAAATATTGCGATCAAAATCCATGTAAAAACAACTTATATATTTAACAAAAAGAAAATGACATGTATGGGTAGCGCAAATATGACTGTTAAGCCCCGCCCCTCACTTCTGTTCTGAAACTGCGGTTCTGAAACTGCTGGTGCCGCAAATAGAAAATTCTCAACAATGGTTTTGACTTATGAATTTGCACATGGTTTGTCTTAAAGCATATTAAAAGCACCACACAGACATGTAAACAATATTAAAAACTTGATTTTCACCACAGGAATGTATGGAAATTTTCTGTGGAAGTCTCAAGAACATAAAAATGTTTGTCCAATCATTGCATTCAGCCGGATCTAATGCTTTCAAAGCTAGCTTGCTATTGCTAGCCACACCGAAATTGCCTACCCTACCTTTAATGCAATTAAACATTATTTTATTTTATATTGGAAATAACATTTTCTAAATTAACAAATCATTTTAATCTTGTTGACTCTAAAGAAAAAAAAGGTTACAATAGCCTATACTGAATAACAATCTCAGTTTTGAAAACAACATGACGTTTTGTGGTAAAACCCACATCAAGGCTTAAAAAAAAAAATCTCTCTAGGATTTTATTTGGTCAAACGAAAAGAATTGGAAGAGTGAATAAACTATTGAAATTACCATTATTATTTTGTCACATAGCCTACAGAATATTTTTCGAAACAACGAGGAAGTCAATTTTAACAGCACTTGAAGTGTAGCAATAAAAAATACTTTTCAACAAGATTTTTCAAGTTATATGGTTGACTTCACACAAAGTGCTTACATTTGTTCATACAAACTTTAGATTTATAGGTCATGGAAGCAATTACGGAGGAATGCATTGGGTTTATGGACAGTTGGTAATGTCTTACAGCACAAATGTACACAAATAAAGTAGTGCTTTTTAAAAGCTTTGTGAACGCTCACAGTGTCTGTCCGTCTGACAATCTATCAGCCTATCTAACCACCTTTTCTATGACAAATCCTTTTTCACTTTCATGAGAGCCTTATGACCATGACAAAGCAGATTATTATGTGCACACACACACACACACTCACACACACACACAAACACGTTTGTTTTTGTGAAATGTGGGGACATTCCATAGGCGTAACAAACCGTATTTTTTATCCCCCTACACTACCCCTACCCCTAAACCAAACCATCACAGGAAACTGTGCACACTTTTACTTTCTCACAAAAACTCGTTCTGTATGATTTATAAGCCTTTTGAATAGTGGGGACATGGGGAATGTCCTCATAAATCACCCTCTCCTTGTAATACCTATGTCATACCCATGTCATTATACACATTTGTGTCCTGATATTTCACAAAAACATGCCCACACACACACACACACACACACACACACACACACACACACACACACACACACACACACACACACACACACACAGCCTTATTAAATGTGTGAGTCCCAGGATGCCTCAGACACAATTCCCCTCTGAGTGATAATACCAAGCGCACATGTGCTGTGGATAAGGAGCACAGTGTGAGGCCTGGGACATCATCAAGTCTCTTTAACTACATTTGTGTGCCACTTTTTTTTGCTCTGAGACTCACAGTTTGTGTGTGCATTTCTTTCAGTACCTATCAATAGTTACAGCCGCTCTCTCCTTCCTCCATAGGGAAGAATCCACAGAGACCCTTTAATAAGTGTGAAAGAGAGACTTGTCTCTCTCCCTTACTCTGTTTTTGAGAATGAGAGGCAATGAAAGACCAGCCAGCTGCATTACTCACTAGGTCATTCTGTTTTACTTCTTAAAAGGTGATGTTGCCTGCATAATGGTGTAGTTACAGCATCTACACTGCCATTTAAAGTTTGGGGTTTATAAGATGTTTTTTGAAAGAAATCTCATGCTTATTAACACAACATTTATGACCAAAAACAGTATTCAATATTGTGAAATTTTATTACAACTTAAAATAAGTGTTTTCTATTTGAATAAAATTCTATTAAAAATGTAATTTATTTCTGTGACTTCAAAGCTGAATTTTCAGCATCATACGCCAGTCTTCAGTGTCACATGATCCTTCAGAAATCATTCTAATATGCTGATTTAGTTTTGCTGTTTAATATTTTTGTGGAAACTGAAATACATTTTTGATGATTAGATACTTCAAAATAACAGCATTTAAAATAGAAATATTTTGTAACATTATACATGTTTTTACTGTCACTTTTGATCAATTTAATGCACCCTTTAATTTAAAAGTATTGAGTTCTTTCAAAATGAATTTCTTTCTCTGTAGTGTATTGGTTGGGACTGGACCAATCAGCTTGATGCAACACTGGCTATTTGTTCAACCAATTTCAAATAGTGTTTGGGAAACCTTTTTGAAAATAATCATTATTTTTGAAATTTACAGTAGAAGTGCAGCAATTACACACTTCATATTTGTCATTGCTGACAGCTAAATGCTTGAAAAAAAATCTGTTCTGTTTGAGAGAGTGACTCTGATATTTTCACCCTGAAGGAGTTTATGAAATCTGTTTTTGGATAAACAAACAATTCTTAGAGAGTGTTGGGGGACATAAGGGGACTGATTTGTGGAAACTTCTGGGAGGTCCTGAAAAAAAGGAGAGAAAGGGAATGAACTGAATTTTCAGAGGGGCAATAGTTGTTAAATTCTCTAACATGTGCAAGAGAATAAAAAAGAGCCAAAGGTCAAAGATGGGATGACTAACTCTTCATGCGTATTTTGCATGGTCAGTGCATATTGCTGATGTTTGCACAAGACACCACGTGCAAAGCATGGAAAACACATGCACAAATGCAGTATGTATACATATATGGTTCCTACATGCAGCTAAATGCATTTCACAACTTCACTTTTTGAGGTTCCCCTCAATATCAGTTCATAAAAACCAGACTTTCCATTACTTTTTTAGGGGAAAGTCTGCTGAAGATTTGCGGTGAATTTGCATATCTCCTTTGATATTGAATTACTTTGATATTAAATTACTTAAAAATATCCAAAAAACAAGTAAGCTATTCAAATATGAATGTGACCCTGTATAGTGCCATGAAAACGTCTCGGTTACGACTGTAACCTTAGTTCCCTGAAGAGGGAACGAGACGTTGCGTCGAGAAATTGACGCTGTGGGAACGCAACGCGTAATGTCGTCATGAAGCACATGTGAAATCCGTCCAATGGAGTGACGAGACGTCAGAGGCGGGTGACGTCACGACCAGGAAACTATAAAGCACGCTCAAACAAAGCAGCGCTNTGAATTACTTTGATATTGAATTACTTAAAAATATCCAAAAAACAAATAAGCTATTCATATATGAATGTGACCCTGTATAGTGCCATAAAAACATTGCTCTGTTTGTTTGACAGTGTTGTTATTGTTAACTAAAACTATTAAATATTTTTTTTGGTAATTGAAATAAAGCTGAAAGAAAACAAATAGTAGATGAAAAACTTAAACGTAAAAAATGTAAATTAAAATGTTTCCTTGGCAACTAACTTAAGTTTAAGCTGAAGTAATAATATTACTAAAAATAAAAATATATTAAAGCTAAATAGAAATATACTTAAAAAAACAGACTAAAACACATAACAAAATTACTGAAATGTACACTAAAATTAAATTTAAAGCTGAACATATAAAAATAAAAGTTAATTCAAAACATTATTAAATATGAGAATAGTACATAAACAATATTAAAATAACACATCCCAACCAGCGCAATGGCTCAAATAATTGCAGGACTATCTGTTTGTCCAACTAATGACAGGGGAGTGTTTATGGACCTTAATGGCGTTAAAGGCGTTAATGGACCAGAAATGACTCACTTCACATTTAAGCATGTTAAAATGTGTTAAATGGGAGTACTACACTCGTATCTCCTCCATTACCAAATGAGACCAAATATTTAATAAAAAATCGAATAAAGGGCAGGAAATGAACTTAAAGGATTAGTCCACTTTTAAATAAACTTTTCCTGATAATTTACTCACCCCCATTTCATCCAAGATGTCCATGTCTTTCTTTCTTCAGTCGAAAAGAAATTAAAGTTTTTGATGAAAACATTCCAGGATGTTTCTCCTTATAGTAGACTTGAATGGGCACCAAACAGTTGAAGGTCATAATTAGTTTCGCTGCAGCTTCAAATTGTTCTACAAGATCCCAGATGAGAAATAAGTGTCTTATCTAGTGAAACCATCGCTCATTTTCTGAAAAAAATAGAAAATTATATAAGTTTTAACCAGAAATGCTCATCTTGAACTAGCTCTCTTCTTCTTCTCCTCTATTAGAATTCCAGCAGTGTAGACGCTGCTAAGCGTATTACTGCCCTCCACAGGTCAAAGTTTGAACTAATTGTTATATACTTTTAAACTAGCATAGTGCATATAAAAATTAGTTCAAACTTTGACCTGTGGAGGGCAGTAATACGCTTAGCAGCGTCTACACTGCTGCTAAGTGTATAAATTTCAATTATTTTCAGAAAATGAGCCATGGTTTCACTAGATAAGACCCTTTTTTCTCATCTGGGATTGTGTTGAACAATTTGAAGCTGCAGTGAAACTAATTATGACCTTCAACTGTTTGGTGCCCATTGAAGTCTACTATAAGGAGAAAAATCCTGGAATGTTTTCATCAAAAACTTTAATTTCTTTTCGACTGAAGAAAGAAAGACATGAACATCTTGGATGACATGGGGGTGAGTAAATTATCAGGAAAAGTTTATTTAAAAGTGAACTAATCCTTTAAGGTACATTTATTAACATACATATTATGAATAAAGAAGTTCATGCCATAGCTAGGTATTATATTAAAATGCTTTTCCTCCACTGCCCTGACCTTCAGTGATTCACAACCAGTCTGGGAAAGTGTCCCTACTAACCCTGCCCAGATGTGTTTCTACAGTTGTGCTTATTCAAACTATCACATATATTGAGAATAAAAGCCATACGAAATTAGATAAGGGTTATTACAGCATTAGGGGATTATTTTGAATCTGCAGATTAGAGTAGCGCATGAGTGGAGTTATTCTAAAATGTGACCCAAATTCTTTTGGAAAGCTCCCGTTTGGAACACACCGAGAGCATGTTATCTGATCCTACAAATAAAGTGGAAGGAAAATGGATCTGTTTAGATAAAATGAGGATTACATTGTACAATAGTGATAAGAGTCCTGAAAAAGTCATTTTTCTCTTTGCTCTGTGCTGTTATGGCCTCTGAGAGCAGAAGGAAAACTTGATGAATTGCCTTTAACATCAAAACGTCCTTGTTATGTGAAACACGTCATGACCCTGGTGAAGTCTCTGGAGCTGCCATTGAAAAGCAGCTTCGCTAATAAGCTGGCCCGCACGGTATCATGCTCCGGACCTGCAAAACTTCACAGAAAGACCTGCAGATTTCCAAAACAAATTGGAACATCCATCAAGTTTTTTTGCCACAAGTTTTGCCACACCTGCCAATGGCTGGTGACTTAAAAATAAATTTCTGGCCAAAAATATTTTTACCAGCCATGACACAAAAACAGGCAGTTATGACACTAACATTTTAGATTGTCTTTTGTTGTTTGGCTAACATTAAAAACGCAGACAGTAGCAGGATTATTAGGATGCTGTCACTTTAAGACTGAATGCACACAGGGATCATGCGTTTTGTGTTTGCGTTCACTTAAGACATAACTGACTTTTTTACTAGGACACTCGCCGAGACAGGCGCTTTTTCACTCAGAATTTTGAGTGAATTTGTCCATTAAAGACGCATCTTTCAGGTCATATCGCTTTTTCTAAAACATAAATATATAAAAATATGAAGAACACCCTTTTTAGTAAAAAAAAAAGTTGAATTTTTATTAACTGACATTAACAAAGATTAAAAAAATATTAAGATTAATAACAAATGTTTTATTAATAACATTAATGTTAACAAATAGGACATCATTGTGATGTGTTACCACAGTTGCTGACATAAAACATTGCTACACAAATAAAGGTTATTTATTGGCATCGATGGTTCCATGAAGAACCTTTAAAGAAAAAACTTTTCCACTATAAAGAATGTTTTGAGCCATTTGAAAGTTCCATGGATGTTAAAGGGTTAGTTCACCCAAAAATGAAAATTCTGTCATCAATTATTCACCCTCATGTCGTTCCACACCTGTAAGCCCTTCGTTCATCTTCGGAACACAAATTAAGATATTTTTAATAAAATCCGATGGCTCAGTGAGGCCAATATTGACAGGAAGACAATTAACACTTTTAATGCCCAGAAGCTACGAAAGACATATTTCAAACAGTTCATGTGACTACAGTGGTTCAACCTTAATGTTATGAAGCGACGAGAATACTTTTTGTGAACCAAAAAAACAAAATAATGACTTTATGACAATATCTAGTAATGGGCGATTTCAAAACACTGCTTCATGAAGCTTTATGAATCTTCTGTTTCGAATTAGTGGTTCGCCAAAGTCACATGATTTCCGTAAACGAGGCTTTGTTACATCACAAGTGTTTCGAAATTTTAATTGTTCACCACTGGGGGGTGTGACGCTCTGAACCACTGATTCGAAACAAAAGATTTGTAAAGCTTTGAAGCTTCATGAAGCAGTGTTTTGAAATCGCTCATCACTAGATATTGTTGAATAAAGTCATTATTTTGTTTTTTTGGCACACAAAAAGTATTCTCGTCACTTCATAATAATAAGGTTGAACCACTGTAGTCACATGAACTGATTTAAATATGTTTTTAGTAGCTTTCTGGGCATTGAAAGTGTTAATTGTCTTGCTCTCAATGCAGGCCTCACTGAGCCATCGGATTTTATCAAAAATATCTTAATTTGTGTTCTGAAGATGAACGAAGGTCTTACAGGTGTGGAACAATATGAGGGTGAGTAATTAATGACAGAATTTTCATTTTTGGGTGAACTAACCCTTTAACATCCATGGAACTTTCAAATGGCTCAAAACATTCTTTATAGTGGAAATTTTTTTTATTAGATTATTAAAATATTCTTCACCGTAAGAAAAAAGGTTCTTTTAAGAACTGTTCACTGAAAGGTCCTTTAGACAACCAAAAATGTTTCTTCTATGGCATCGCTGTGGAAAAAAACCCTTTTGGAACCTTAATTCTTAAGATTGAATAACAAGCTACTAACAAATTTTAGAATGTTTAAATCCATTTCAGAATTCTAAATCAGTGCTGAAAATGCTAATGAAGTGTACAGATTTCACGCTGGCCTGATAGTGTACAATGAGGCTTAAAGTCTCTCAAAGCATCTCAGATTCTGCAGGAGACTGTTCTTGGCAGATATTCCTATCAGCAGAAATGCTAATGGGATTCACCTCTTACCTATGCAGAGCCAAGAATGTGGCCTCACAGTGGGACAGAGACCTTCTCTCCTTCCCCCGCTACTGTTCCAGTAACTTTTCCCCCCATGAGCTCACTACCTTCATCACCTCGCAATTACTGACGGCTAAATTTAAGGAGACATAAAAACATTTTAGAGGATGTTACTTGCTGCCTGTTTGTTTTTTTATACTGTGAGCTCTAGTTATTTCATGTTTACATTAAGAAAAATGTAAATGTTCCTGAGGTCCAGTGTAAACATAAAAAAATAAGACTGGGAACCTTGTTTTGATACATTTTTTACAATCACAAAAACAATGCAGCACTTACCGTGTGTCAATATGAAGAAACTGTACAAAAGATTTAAATCAAACTTTACAATGTTTGTTTTACAACAGATGAAAAATCCACTCTATTTTATTATTAAGGAATCATTTTCAAGGCATAAAAACTGATAAACGGCAAAAAACCAACTAAACTGAAATTACATAATGTATTTGAGTAATATATACTTATTTTGGACAATATAAATATATTTAGATTGGAAATACATAAAAAAAAAAATGTAAGTAACAACTTTTTTATTGTAAATAGGGGTTTATTCAGTATAATTGGGACAATTTTTCCAGTGATCTCAGTGGCAAAAATGTCTCCCAATTTATTGAATTCACCCTTGATCACATTGACTGGCAATATATCTTGGCCATTTATCAATTATATATTTTGAAATATTTAAAAATGCCAAGACAATCAAAAGTTGCGATCAAAAGGTTAAATTTCAACATGAACTTTCTCATTAAAGATCATTTTTTCTGAACTCTGTACTCTTACTACAGGTCAAAAATTGCATCATTTGTGTCTATTTTTATTTCTTAAAATGAATTTTAGGAAAAAGACAAAGTTAATACTTAAATGATACATAACTGTAACACCATTACGTCAAGATAGAAAACCTATACAGCAATACAGTATCTGAGAACTCTGGAAGCGCCGTCTGGGAGGTTTGGGGAGCTCAGGAGAGATATGATAAGAGGCAACATCAGTGACGGCACCCAGAGCTATCACTAAAGATGAACCCCAGCTGTGGGCCGTGGCATGTGTGTCCCAGGAGGTTTCAAATCTCTAAATCTTTCTCCTCTGCCCTCTGTTTGAGGAAGCGATTTAAAAGACAGAGAACAACAGTGTTCTAAAACAGTCACCTCTGAACCCAAAATCAGCACTTCTTAACTTGACCCAGATTTTACACTGGACCAAATGTCCAACAAATGTACCATCAAATGTCCAAAAAAAAAAAAAAAGGCATTTTTTTTTTTTTTTTTCTTTCTGCAACCAATTTTGAGGTTGCAACACACCAGCTTAGAACCACTGGCCTAACTAATTTTAGTAGGCCGCCTAGCATTGCAGCATTTCCATAGATCATTTCTGAGAAACTACTTCTATGTAACAATTCAGCAATTTCAAAAAAAGTCAGTGACACAAACTAATCAAGCAAAATAAAACCGGATGTACAAATCCAGGCAACTCCAGGCCCTTCGGGCAAACAAACGGTCACTAAATCGTCCACAGGCGCATATACAGCCCAGCTAATTGAATCCATCAGCACATGAGCACAGCCGTGGAAAATGTGAACCACAGCCATGGGAATAAGAACTATTTCAATCTTATGACGTTACGCTGCCGGGGAGCCTGGCAGATCTCTCATGTGGGATCGTAATTAGTCATCATTACTTTTCAATCACTGGCTGTCTTTTTGAATCGACGTAAGGGATTTTTTGACAGTCATAACTGTATTATTCACCTCTGTTATACCTCGCATTAACTTTATTATTGTTACATCATATAACCAGGGCTTGACATTAACACCCGCCTAGGATTTCAGCAGTGGAGTGTAATGCAGTCATTCCTACTAGCCACTTTGGAGGGTTCAATTTTAGATACACTATATTGCCACAAGTATTGGGACACCCCTCCAAATCATTGAATTCAGGAGTTCCAATCACTTCCATGGCCACAGGTGTATAAAATCAAGCACCTAGGCATGCAGACTGCTTCTACAAACATTTGTGAAAGAATGGGTCGCTCTCAGGAGCTCAGTGAATTCAAGCGCGGTACCGTGATAGGTTGCTACCTGTGCAATAAGTCCATTCGTGAAATTTCCTCACTACTAAATATTCCACGGTCAACTGTTAGTGGTATCATAACAAAGTGGAAACAATTGGGAACAACAGCAACTCAGCTATGAAGTGGTAGGCCACGTAAAAATCACAGAGCGGGGTCAGTGCATGCAAACTTTCTGCAGATTCAATAGCTACAGACCTCCAAACTTCGTGTGGCCTTCAGATTAGCTCAAGAACAGTGCCTAGAGAGCTTCATGGAATGGGTTTCCATGGCCGAGCAGCTGCATCCAAGCCTTACATCATCAAGTGCAATGCAAAGGGTGGGCCAACTCCATATTAAACCCTACAGATTAAGAATGGGATGTTATTAAAGTTCATGTGCACGTAAAGGCAGGCGTCCCAAAATTTTTGGCAATATAGTGTATAATAAACGTACATTTTTTAATTGTAGTCTTTTAAAAAGACATCTGAAACAATAAACTAAGTGCAATGTAATGTTGTCAAAAAATTTTTTTTTCGATAGATACTGAAATATCAGAAACGCTTCTAATACTCATTTTCCACAGAATAGATACACGGTACCAGCTGCACTTTCTCTCTCTCACCTCTCTATGACAGTGAGTTTACACAAAAACCCGCCTCCCCTCACTCACTCGTTTCATTTGCTACGGATAAATATTGTTGGTGTTGCAGGGCTTGAATTTTGGTGTGGGATTGCGCATATTGCGCAAAATTTTACTCATTCCCACAGATTTTGTGCTCACACCCAAAGTGCGCGCACATAAAGCCACCTCTCAATACTAAATTGAGTTCTTTTTCGCTGCTTATTGCGCTTAAATAGTTAAATACACACAAAATAATGTCAAAAGGCCGGTCTTGGTGAATATTCACATAAACTCAGTCAGTTGTTTTAAGTGAACATAAACAGTTGAGAAAGAAAACGCACGTGTAACAGTATAATGGATCCATGTGTCAGGTCTTAAAGTGACAGCAGCCTAATATACCTGTGGCCATATTATGAGATAATTGTAAAAATATCTATGGCCGTTTTTCCTCAGGGTATCGATGTCACAAAATGCTGAGTGGCTTGAAACTTTGGAAAACCACCAGCCATAGTGGCTGGAGAGCAAACAAGTTAATGTCAAGCCTTGCATATAACTGTTACATCAGAGGTTGCGGTAACTGAATTATCTGTCAAATATTACATTTAAAAAAAGTGACTGATTCAAAATGTTTTCCTGCATTTTGACAGTCCCACAGTAAAGGAAGCTAATAGAGATAAACAAAGAGAAAATAAACTATTAAAGTACACCGTAAACATAGATGAAAAGATGTGTGGGAGGATTCAGGAAAACAAACAAGTGTAGTCCAGTAGAATCAAATATGGGATATTGCTTATTCAGTGTCTGTTGTCATTTTCACACTACAAAAACAGAATAAAAAACAAAAAGCCACATGTCGGAAAATTTATTGAGATTATTTGTACATGAAAATTAATTAGTATTTATATTTCAGTGTTATTATATATTTATATTTAAAATTATATATTTAAACCTATTTTTTTTTCTATTGGAAATTAGAGACATTGCCTTATGTTAACTTAAGTTTAAGTTGAAGAACTAAAATGACTAAAAATGAAAAAAAAAAAGCTAAAAAGAAACATTTAAAAGCTAAAAAAAGAGAAAGCAGAAAACAAAATGACTAAAACTAAAAATTACTATGAAAACTGAATAAATAAAAATAAAAGCTAATTCAAAATATGAATGAATATACGAGATATACAAGTTTATGGGTTTGCAAACAAAACCAAGGATTATTTCACAGTGAAAAGTGTGCAAAATCTTATATCACAAGACTTTACATTTAAAATTATTTTAATAAAGTAAAAAGCATTGGACAAATATATTTTGGCAACAAAATGGCTTAAATTAATACTTTGATAGATGTAACATTGATCTTATAAAGCAGACTGTACACTTTCAGATGCAAGTGATGAATGATTGTGTCTAAAATAAGAAACAGAACAATAATTAAAAACATTTAAAAAACAATATCAGTCAATCTCTGATGTGGTCTCAATGATCTGACCACAATGCATCTTGACAGCACAATAAATGCCACATTTAACTGCAATCCAGATGTCATCTGATCACAGAAAACACATTAATGTTGATGTCAAAATGTCTGATTCCACCCTTCTGTTGTTTTCTTTCCACTCTCCAACTTCTCCGATTTAGCTTCCTCCCCTTCTCTCTTTCTCATTTTGCCTCAGCTGGGACGTACCCAGCTGAAGGCGTGCAGCGGGCTGCTTCATCATCCGATCCTCTCATCTCATCTGATCTCCAGGCTGTGGAAACATTGGCACACGGCTCGGGTCCCTCTCCCTGACATCTTCATCAGGGGGGGCTGAGCTGAAACGGGAACTCCGAGCCTCCTCTCGTTTCAGTACGGGGCGCCACCGCCGGCACGCCGCTTGCCCTTTTGGGAAGGTTACCATGCTCCGGTAAGCCCCGCCACAGAGACGGAGGCAGCGGTAGCCAGCCAGAGGAGCTCAGCTGCGGCAGAGCATTGGCACCGACCACTCGCCGTATACCTGCACCATCCTGTGAATCTAATTGGCATTCAGTGGGTTGATAAATGAATTGGTATAATGGGACAATATACTTGACATATGTGGGGCTCTCTTGAGAAATAGGATTCATCTTTTGTACTTCACACGTCGACATGCTGCAGATACCGACACAGGCTCTTCCAAAACAGCTGCGGCCCTCACACTGACAGCCCCCTACCCATCACCTCGGCAGCCAATCAGCTCGCAGCCAGGTTCACGGCCCAATGCTTCCCTCCACGGGGGATGAGATTAGAGAAGAGAGAAGCCAAAGCTCTACCTCTCACTTTCTCTCGCGTACTCACAACTGCTTCGAAGCGACCCTCGAAAAATCCACCGGCGTTGCATGGCATTCATTTTCAGCCCTGTTGAAGCATCCAGCAAGCCGTGTCGCATCGCACTTGCACTCTCCTTCCCAAGACTAAAAGCATATAGCAAATACACAAACAGCATCAACCTCATTTGTCTCAGGGGCAGTGAATAACAATGAGCATTGGATCAACACATTTGCATATCCAATGAATACAAACCGGTCACATCTGTGAGTGGGACGCATCAAGGCTCTCTCGCAGGTCGCCATGGTGATGAATAACAGACGTGATATCGCAATAAATGAGGCGGTTTGCGCGCTCCGTTTTCCCCTTTTGTTTTTATTTATGTTTATTTTCCAGGAAATCATACCGATTGCGATTAATTGAAAGCAGGCCAAACATTTCAAACGAGCTGCAAACAGATTTGAATGCCTTTCAGAGAACGCCGGGCACACTTGAACTCAGAAAACGACCTCTGCGTGTTCCTGGGGTCAAAGGTCGCAGCAGGTATTTTGTTTGGATGATCTTTTAGGCACAGCGGATGGCGGCCCGAGAACAGACGCATCATCAGAGGAGCTGACCGGAATAATGACATCATTTGTGTCAGTAGATGTTATAAAGGCAACACACGCACACACAGAACCCTTTAAATCAGTGTTTGTTCATATATATGTGTGTGTGTGTGAGAAAGCAAAGAACTGATTCTAATTACTGCATAAAAACAACATATGGAAACTTCATTGTCCATTTCATCCTTCAGTGTGTGCCATCAAGTCGTATTTTTCTTGCTCAATCATCTTCAGCGGTGGGAGGGGCTTCTTTGCGACGGGCTGCTGATCTTATTTACTGTGGTTACCATTACACTTCATTAATTCAACAACATCTCTTACGGTTTTATTCTCTTTCTGCATTGGCATAAAACACATTTAAAGTTGGCCTATGGACTTGTGACATTTCCAAATCCCTTTTCACCCTTTTCTTCACATTGTTTTTCTTAATTATTGCCATGATATCAGTATCGATAAAGTGGCGATAAGCAGAAACAAACACATGTAAAGGAACTGACAGAATATTTTTGACTCCTCCCTCATTTTACAAACAAACAAACTGGACCAGCATTTGAAGCTTGTATTATGTTTTTAAAGCTTATGCAATTTAAAGTCTTATGCTGAGATATTTACTAAATACATAATATTTAGGTCTTGTTTACATTCTTTTAAAATGGTGTGCATTTAAGTGTACATATCTATATGTATACAAAATTTTTAAAAAGACAAAATTACTTTTGGAGGAAATTGACATTATGCCAAATCCTGAAGAATCTGATAGAGCTTAACTTGTACTCAACCTGGATAATCCTTTAAGAATTGATCTAGAGCTCAAATAGGTGTCATTTATGTCCGTGGTGTTTAACAGACGAAACACACATTCACGTTGGTACTCCTATCATTACGAGGACTTTCCATTGACACACACACACAGAACATATCCCAGGCAGCACACCGTCTTTCTCACATCACATATACACCCGTCTCTCCTGGTTTACCCAACCCCTCTCTCCCCCTCCAGCACCATAACCTCCCCTAAAATATCTACCGTAAACCCCTCTGGCCACTCCAACTACGTCAGTTAATGAATCAGAAAAGAAGCTGGTTACCAGATGTCCCAGCTTATTAACACACACTATGTCTCCAGCGTAGAATGTAATGGCATTCAGACTTTAGAGAGAGACAGAGAAATAAGTCCAAACAGAGAAAGACCAAGAGAGTAGGAGTAATGTGCAAAGACATTATCTCTGTACAAAAAACTATAGAGTGAACTAGTAAGACCTCACACTTATAGTATGATACTGATATGAGGGCTGTTTCAAAAGATATATACTCTTTTGGCCAAATTCTTAGACAACACATGTCACAGACTTGGTAAAGGCATCCACACAATGCAAAATGGTGGACGAAGACAGCAGAAGATGGCAAACGAATCATGATAAATGATGATCATAAATGTACTTATAATTCATTTCAATCAATATGAACGTTTATTTAAAAAATTACCTGTTGTTTTGAAAATCTGTGTGTGATGTGTATTTTGCTAATTTGTGTACACGGCATTGTTAGCTTAGCAACATGCTAACACCAAACTCTATTGAAATCAAAAAACGTACTGAAGAATACAACTTGCGTTAATGTCCTCTATCGCACCCTTTGTGGCAATTCTGAGAATGCAATGCAAACCTAAAGGTTTAGTTGTTGACCCTCATGTCATTCCAAAGCAAGTGTGCCGCACAAATCCTGAAAAGTGAAGCCAAAACGTTTCGATCGCCCCCAGATGGCTGGATGCAGTATAGCTCATAAATCTCTTTGTGTAATCGAATGGGACGTAAGACAAACTAAACAATCAAATGACACTTTTTTCCTCAGATGGTTTCTGTCATGTTAGGTAGTTTTTAATCACGCTGATGTAAATTTAAGTGTTTGTTTTTTAAATAAGTTTGGGTTCAGTTAGTTACTAACTATGCTATAAAAACTGGGGTTTGACGTCATGATTGACAGCGTCTCTGAGCGAAGTAGTCACTAAGGCACCAACTGACTTTTTCTGGATTTTTGGGAGGAGATTGCAGCTTCAACTTTAATTTCTACATTTCCATATTTATTTCACATCAACATAATGATTTGTTCTGCAGTAAACTGAACTAACCTATTTTGCGGGAGTGTGGGCGGGGCCTTGATACCACGGCTCCACTACGGCCCTGTCCCAAATGGTACCCTAAACCCTCACGGTCTTCCTCTGAGTCCGCACTTTCACAACGTAATGCCGCTTTGACTGCCGGGTAAAGACCTCTGCGTAGCTCACAGTCTTGCGGGCTCAGCAGAAGTGCGCATCGAGGGCGCATAGCAGCCGCAAAGGGGGGCGCTCACGAGCACCCTTCTTTAAGCATAAATGACAAATGGGACACCCTATGGTCTTGTGGACTTAACAGACACGCGCACGCAGCGGCCATTGTAAGTCCACAAGACCGAAAGTGCACATGAAGTGTGCCATTTGGGACAGGGCCTACTGCGACTCGGGCTTCTAGATGTCAGCGCCATAGTTGGACATTGGCGGCTTCACTTTTCTACAATGGTAGAGAGTGAAGGTGTGTTGACCATTTTTTTTTTACAGTCTATGTTCCAAACCTGTATGACTTTCATTCTTCAGAAACAACATTGGTCATTTTGGTCAACACTGACCAAAAAAAGACATTTTTCAAATATCATCTTTTGTTACCACAGAAGAAAGTCAATCTTTAGGTTAGGAACAGCATGAGGCTGAGTAAATGGTGACCGAATTTTCATATTTGAGTGAACTATTCCTTTAATTTTTTATTATAAATTGTGGTTTGACACTTTTTTTTTAATGAAAAACACATTTAAAAGGGTTAGTTCACCAAAAACATAATTAATTACTCATCCTCATGTAAACCCGTAAGACGTTCGTTCATCTTCAGAACACAAATTAAGAGTTTTGTTTAATGAAATCCGAGAGCTCTCTGACTCCTCCATAGACAGCAATTTAATTTGTGTTCCAAAGATGAAAAAAGGGTTTGGAATGACATGAGGGTGAGTAATTAATGACAGAATTTTCATTTTTGGGTGAACTAACCCTTTAAAAATGAATGAAATCAAGTTTGCATAACTAGAAGTTCTTATGTTTCGGCCTTAAAAGGCAACTGACAGTAGGCAGTAGACAGTACAATAGCCTCTACAATACAATAGATCTATCGTTGATCCTCCAACATCTCACTACACTGCTCATTGTGTTGTAAAACTGTCAAACTAAATCTTTGTGAGGTTATAAAGACCTTTTTAGAAAAGTGACCTTGTGTTTAGTGGATTTTGAATTTGGTCCAGTGGGTCAAAGTCATGGAGAACCAACTGGGAGGTAGAAATGAATTAGACCACGTGGCATACAGGAAAGAATTGTGGTTAGTTGATGACTGTTTTCTTAGTACAAAAAGCCAGTTTAACAAGTTCAATGGCATGAAGTTACTCAACATTGTCCATTACAACAGTAACCACTGGTCTTTTAAGTACACATGTTATTTTAAACCACCCCAAAAGACTTACAGTAGACCATCTTCGCTTAACAGTTTACCTTAAACTCCATGTCTAAATAAACAGGATGAGAATCCGACCTTGCTTTGGTTTCATTTGAGTGTGCTCACTCAAGCGCTCACTGAAACCGCTGAGGATTTTCTAGGTCTGTATACAAAGTCAAGTATGTGAGGGGAACACTAATTAGTGATATATCAATGACCTACTTGTGTCTCGTCTAAATAAACCGGGAGTCAGCAGGATCTGAATGCCGTTTAACCCTCCCAAGCCCAAAGCTGCAATATTCCCCAAAGATTAAAGCTTCCTTCCTGACCACCCCAGACCACTGCACTAGATATGATATGAAATCCTTTGCAAAACATCTAGAAACTTGAGCTATATTAACCACAGTTGAAGCACTTAAGCACAGTGTTATAATGAGATATGTCTTGTATTATATATATGCACGTTCAGATTTTGCTGACAATATATTTAGTTGATCCTGGAACAACATTCCTGTCCAAAAAATGTAATCCTAACCATATCCCTACCACTTTACCCATAAGTTATCTATAAAATCAAAGGGAAACAAATGATGGGTGAATAACACTGATGTAGAAGCACCTAACCCTGGTTGTAATCCTAAACTTACATAAAATCTAAACTTGTCCCTCAAATCTGATTGGTTGATTGGAATGTTGTTTCAGGATCAACAAAGATGTTGATCCAGGAACATGTTGCACTTGGTGACGTTCACCGCCCTTTACATGATTGTGTATTAAATATCTGAAATCAGTTCCTGCTATATATACGTAATGTCATATTTGAATGTGCATAAAGTACTTTGTGTCCTAAAGTGTTCCAGAAAAGAACAATATCATTAAGGTTTAGGATTTGTAGCAACGCTGTCCGGTATATAAAAAGCCACATAACAACTGCAGTAATGACAGTGAATGTGATTTATGAGCAAATCTGTAGGGAAACAAATTCTAATATAATTCAATGCTGCAGGTAAAAAAAAAATTGCAGCAAGTAAATCCCCAGAAAGAATGTAATATGAATGCTGTGAAAGATTAAAGTTAAGTAAAAGCAAATATAATCCCAGACTCACTGACTTTACAAAAGCGGGGGGATTGTGGGATACTGCAATTTAATTTGAGAAATGATTCTTTGGGTTTTTTTGTGTCAGTAGGGGAGTGAGCCCTAATATTACAATATAGATTTTACAGTAAAGATAAGTTGGTGTGCTGCTGTGTGAATGTAAGTTAAAGGCATAATTCATTACATTATTTACTCATGTCATTTTAAATGTATGTGCTTTTATTTTTTTCTTTCTATGCAACACAAAAGGAGAAAATAACCCCATAAAGATGTTAGCATGCAAGTCAATAATAGCAAAATGTTCACTTTTAGGTTACTACTAATTTAATTCTACACAACTAATAATTTAATTCTACACAGTAAGAGATTGGCTTCCTCATTTTTTGTGAGGTCATGGACATTTGTCTTAATGTAGGACACTGACCTTTAAAAGCACAAAATGACAGAAAAGTGGAAAATAACTGGTGCTAAATCAGTAGCTTCTGACTCTGCAGTTGCGGTTAAATTTGCATGATCACGTGATATCATTAAACATCTTACTGTCAACCACAACTGCAGTTTCTGAAGGAAATTAATTACTGCCAGTAAATAATTAAGAATGTTTAGATTTGAACAATTGAATCTCAGAGCAAGAGTCATAAAGCACACAGCAAACATCCGCTCAGCAGTTAACCAAAATATAGAGATATTATTGCTTTCATACACAAAAACAATTAAAAATGTCTTCTTGTAATTAGTTTTCTCATTTGTTCATATTTGCTGCTGTTTTCGGTAAAAGGAGCACATATTACATCTGATCCTGAAACATCTGGATGAGCCTAAAACAATAGCTCGGGCCCTCTTTTTGGACTTTACCTCTGCATTCAATACAATATAACCAGAGCTTCTATTGACAAAAAGATGTTTCAAATGAAAGTCAATCCTTACTTGATTCATTTTTTAAAGGCAGAACACAGAGAGTTAGAGTCAATCAGAAATATTCAAATCCCATTGTCACTTATTCAGGAGCACCTCAGGGTTGTGTGAGTTCACCTTTCCTTTTTACTTTGTATACAGACATGATTGTAAAACTGACAGTGTAAACACATATATATTAAAGTTCTCATATGATACTGTGCTGTTGTTTTTTATTGGGGACTGAAGATGATTCCAGTATGTATCAGTGTTGTATAAATAGACTAGTGGAGTGGTGAGAGAGGCATTAACTTGTCGACAAAGGAAATTATCTTTGGTCTTCCAGAGGACATGCATCAAACAGCAAGTATACATAATACACTGATCGAAAAAAGTGTCATCTTATAAATACTTGGATGTCTATGTGCCTATGCTTTATCATGGAGTGCACATATAGATTATGTTTGCTGTTAAGTACAACAGCGTATTTACTTTCTTAGGAGATTAAGGTCCTTTGGAGCAAACAAACAGATCTTGCTCTTGTTTTTTTCATGTAATACAGATGTATATGGAATATGTGAATGGTACAGCTGTCTTTCTGTTCAACTCAAAGCTCGACTGGCTAGATTTATATCTATTTGTTCTAAGATTGTAGGCCAAATGCTTGAGCCAAGTTGAAAAATGAAGAGAAAAAAAAGGTTTTATGTCAGACCCTTATATATGAGCAATATCAACTTTTGCCATCAAACAGAAGACGCCACGTTCACACTGTAATAATTTAGGCTCGTGCTTTCCCTGTGATTCAACGCTTTTACAGAAGAGAGGCACATCTCCGATTCACGTTCAAAAATGTCATTAATAACTAGTTGTTCTGTTCGGTTCCGTACACACTGCGTGGAATTTCTGTAAATTCGGTTGTCACTACCTGTATTTTTCGGGAGTTAATTCGTTTGGAGAATGCGGTTGTCACTCCCGTATATTACTGAACTATGTGTGTGAACAGAACGCGATTAAGCACTAAAAGACGAACTGACAACCGAATTTAGCTGCAGTGTGTACGTGGCCTAAAGTCCCCCTGAAATCAAAATTTTAGTTTTTTAGCTTTTAGTATGAATATGTTAGCCTTAAGTTTATGAATAAGCTGGTGTGTTCCGAAACAATGACAAAATTCACATTTAGGAGATATAAGCATTCAAAACTTACAGTCTCTCACTTCCGCTAAAATGGATCATGGATTTTCATGACATCACATTGCACTTCAGCTTCTTATCAAATCTTCTGTCCAATGAAATGCTCTCTAGAATCTGAAGTCCCGCCCCCTCCTACACTATCAACAGACACTGAAGCTGCGGCTGAAATCGATCATTTGTTCACACATTTACTAGTTTCTACAAGTGCACTATTTAGGGGATAGGGAATGATTCAGACAGTGTAAATATGCTTTCCTTTGACGTGAATGAAGTCCGTTTTCGCGTTAGTATAATGTAAACCGACGCAGTGCGAGCAGCACAGTCTGCTCTGGTCCAGGGACACGAGAGCACAGAGCGGATCATATCCGCGAGTCAGCTCAGACCACGAAAGGTATCGGACCCATTTAAATTCTGCACAGAATGCTGTATTTTAAAGTGATAAAGAGGAGATTCGGAGGATAAAGGGTTAGATATTAAAAGGAAACAGAGGTTTTACTGAGTTTAACGGCTCTGGTCGAGGTGTGAGCTATTGGCCATTTAAAAAAAGGGGCGAGGCTGTTCGATATATATCGCCCTGTCCTCCTGTTTCAGTTGAAATTACGTCAACACACTGAATAATGCTGAACGTTCCAAGACACTTCAGCGGGCCTTTAATGAACAGATTACAGAAATCTTTTGTTCATCAGTCGGTAAAATTAATAAATCAGAATTGGGGGTCTAAGTAGGCCTTAGGATTCTGAAGAATGGGCAGGACTAAGTGTTGCACTGCAGTTGGATTTCTCTCTCTCTCTCAATTGGTGTCTATTGTAGTGTCTTATTATTTAATGTGGATGTGTAGATGTGAATTAATGTGAGACAAAATGTGAGACTGAGGGATGCGAGACAAATTTTGGAAGAAATTCCAACAATAAAGTGAAATTAAATTGAATTGAATTGAATATCAGACGTTAAGGAGGCCATATTATGTCCTTTTACAGTCTTGATTTTGTTTTTGGGGTCTACTAAAATAGATTTTCATGTTTGAATGTTCAAAAACATTATTTTTCACATATTTTACATTGTTGCAGCACCTCTCTTCCTAGTCTGTCAGTAACGCTCTGTTTATTTCCTGTCTCTGTGAAGCCCCTCCCTCCGAAAAGCGCAATGTTCTCTGACTGCTTCGAGCGCATTTCAGAAATGTCATGCCCCTTACTATAACTGTGCGTTAAAAAAACGCAACTGAACCAGGCCTTGACCCCACTGAACATTACACACTGAAGAACGTTTAAATGTTAAAAAGCATAATAGGTCCCTCTTTAATGCCTTATATGTGCGTTTTTCAACCCGACGTTACTACCACTTTGAATCCCTTGATAATGCATCAGTATTCATGTTTATAGCTGTTTAAAAAAAAACTTATGCTACAAATATGTCTCTCTCCATGTTGCGTTTGTTAAAATCTAACAAACATGAAAATATTCAAGGATTATTTTCTACTTGAGAGCTACTGAAGGTTTTCAAATTTCAAAATAAATTGCCAGCAGGTACCATAACCACATGATCATAAAATACAAAACTGCTTCAAATGATCATCACATGTACAACTTCTTGAAAGGAATGGATTTGGTTGCTCAAGTTTACTTGAAATGACTTTACGATCACAATTCCCATTCACAGTGCTCTTCTAGGTCGACAAGACGTCATTTGGAATTCACACTGAGACTATCAGTTCAGAAATGGATAAAGGGCGCCTGTTCTTCTAACTAGAGGACAAAAATCTTACTAGTGTAATTCTATAACCACACAGCAACGAGGTTACGAAAGCATCTTGACAGACCCTCGGTGTCGTTTTTGTATTATAAATTGCCATCATAACTTTTCCCCATGACAATCAGTCTTTTTTATTACAGAGTCAGATTCCCTACAGAGACCGTACGGGATATTGCATGCTGTCACTATGTCAGGCTAAAATCTAGCTTTAAGTAATGTGTACAAATGACCATACATACATATTTCTCCCATGTTCTGATTTTATTATACATCCCTCACCTGCTTATTATTTCATACAGTTCAGTGGGATTTTACACAATGGTCTCAGCCTGTCGTTTATAATTTATTTCATGACAGCGCAGCACAAATTCGCTAAAGCATTATTCATTTGAGTGTTCATTAATTATGCAAATGAGTTGCAATTAACTAATCTCTTCATAAGACGCCATTTGCATGTTAATGAACTGTATGGTTGTGACATTATTTAATTGGGTAGATAGATACATTAAATGCACAGTGTGAGTCTCCAACTGATATTACAGCCAAAGCATTAAAACAAGTAAAAATTAATTATGTGTGTCACCAAAATTTGATCAGAAAAACAGTTTCTCAGTATCTTTTAAAAAAAGTATTCTTAACCCAGAACATTCCTTGTATACTGTATAATAAATACATAAATATATGATTTATGTACTACTGTAGAGTTATATGGGGCTGTAAAGGCACACTTGGCTTGGAGAGGTTTGGTTACAGGGCTGAGAGATACAGACAGACTGATCACAGTAAGAGTCAGGAGTCTATGTCTCTGAATGAGCGGGATATCTCTACGTTATCGGAGGTCTTTTGAAGAACATCTGTGTTTGGAGTGTTTGTGCGGATTTCAGCCAGGCTACTATCTCTCTGCCCTGATCTGTAGCGGTGGAGCTGCTCTCTTATTATCTCCAAAGACCTCCACCCACTAACGGATATTTCCATTCATATCCTCAGCAACCTTCCCTCTGAAACCCCCCTTGCCCTGACCTATGAACCTTGTAGTGTTTTCTGTCAGTTGGGAAGTGATGTGATTCCTCAGGAAAATGCGGAGACATTATTGTTTTGTGAATTGAGGAAAGGTCTGAAGAACCAACAAGAAACTCTCAATGGCAATTGCTTAACAGGCACATGCAGTTTCTGACCTAACCATCTAACTCTATGCAACTTCTTACAGCAGACACAGAAAACAACAATAAAAAATCACACTTTTAAAGGGATAGTTCACCCAAAAATTAACTTTCTGTTATCATTTACTCATCCTCATTTAGTTGAAAACCCGTATGCAGTTCCCAAAAGAAACACAAAAGAATTTTGAAGAACTTTGGTGTTCAAAGAACTATAGAAACTGGTTTCTGCCACCGAATTGTGAGATATAAACTCGCAATTGAGTGAAAAGTCAGAATTGCGAGATATGAACTCAGAATTTCAAGTTTATATCCTGCAATTCTGACTTTATAACTCGTAATTGCGAGTTTATATATTGATAGTTTATAAAAAAGTAGGATTGTGAGATAAAAAGTCGCAATTATCTTTTAGATTGTTTATTCCATGGTGAAAACAAGCTTCCATAAAGAACACTGGACTCCGCTGACTTTCATTGCATGGACAAAAATACATACAAAAGACATTGTTCAAAATATCGTCTTTTGTGTACCACAGAACAAAGAAAATCAAACAGGTTTGGAACAACATGAGTGATTTTTAAAGGCCCATTTACACCAAGAATGATAACTATAACTATAACGATAACTATAATAGCTGCAGTTAAATCGTTTAATGTTATAAATACTTGAGCTTTTAAAGCAGGATGGATTCTGATTGACTGTCAATGTTTTTATTGTTTATCAGCTGGAAAAAAATGTATTATCCTTGGTGTGAACAGGCCTGTCCTCTAAAGGAAAAAATAAAACATGATAAAGTATAGCCTACAGTATATATATATACACTTTTAAATGGCCAAAACCATGGACAAATATGCTTTTTTGCCCATATATTGACATAATTATGGCATGTGAACTATTGAACTAAATTATTAGTTAAATGTGATCATCGATCAGCAGCACAAATTAATATTAATTTCACTCTTGGTGTGAATAGACCATTTATCAGTCTGCTTTCTCACTAAACTCGAAACATACTGTACAACTAAAATATAAAAGTAAAAAATCCCTTTTCACACATTTCACATTCAACTGAAGTGTTGGAAATGACTCGGCTTGCCAAATGAACCCTGACTTCCTGGGGGTTTAGAAAACCTGGCTGAAATCCCCTCTCTCCAGATATCAACGAGGTCTGCGCTGTGACGTGTGGATGCATAATTAGCAGCAGCATGAGAGCGAAGTGGTATTAATTATTACGATTAAAACATTAGCCATGCAGCTCATGCGTTCATTGTGATGAAATGGGCCCGCGTCCCCCTGACCTACAAACCACTGCGCACAGGCACCAGAAGGAAGATGCGTAATTGTGTTTCCAGTTCTCCTTAAGACGCTGGCATAATTAGTGTGCTTCTCGCCCGAAAGAATAGAGGTGATTTGGAAAGTGTCCAAATTGCAAGCCTTAATGAAAACGCGCCATCGGTGAAGGGTAGTCTGTCAAAGGAAGCAAACTTCTCTAGGGCGAATGCGTTCGTGTGACTTGGCCGTGTTTAAATGGGATCTAGCGGTCCCGTGAGACGTGGGAGACAGGGTGGTTTTCGGGGGGAGGGATGCCGGATTTGGGGCTAAACTAAACAGATTTTGAGCCAGAAGGGCTCTGCAGTTAAAGTTTAATGAAACCGTCCACACAATGAGGCATGAGTGTATATGCACACAGTCTATGTAGAGTGCTTCCTCACACCCACTAAACAAAACCGAAATGCTCAGTCAGATAAAAATGGCTTTTATCTCTGCTGATGTCCCTCTTCTTTGAAAGGCGCTCCCTGAATTCTGGCGTTTATTAAGGCAATAAACCACTAGAGGCCGTGCATTAAAGTGATTTTGTCACTGCATTGCCTTTATAAAAATGCAGCAAAGGTAATGTAATAAAAGTTACCAATGTACCAATAAAATGTTAAATGTATTGTAGACCCTCATGTTTTATAAAATATATTTGTTTATATATTTTTCAGTTAAACAAATATTTTAATACATTTTTATTGTATTTTCATTTTTTAAATATAAATCAAACATATTTTTACAACATAAATATATTCTACGTTTAGCAAATACATACATAAATATTAGTTTAATAAGTTTGGGGTCTGTGAGATATTTTTTTTTAATATTTTTTGTAAAAAGTCTCTTAAGTGCACCAAGGTTTCATTTGCATGTGATCAAAATACAGAAAAACAGTATGTAAAATATTATTACAATTTAAAATAACCATTTTTTATTTGAATATATTTTTAAATGTAATTTATTCCTGAGAAGCAAAGATGAATTTTCAGCATCATTACTCCAGTCTTCAATGTCACATGATCCTTCAGAAATCATTCTAATATGCTGATTTGGTGCTCCAGAAACATTTCTTAATATCATCAACGTTGAAAACAGCTGTGCTGTTTAATATTTTTGTCTGAAAGAACAGTATTTATTTGAAATAGAAATCTTTTTTAACATTATAAATGTCTTTACTGCAACTTTTGACAAATTTAATCAATCAATGCCAAATAAAAGTGTAAATATCTTTTTAAAAAACTCCAATTAAAAGACTCCAAATTTTTGAANACGTTTAGCAAATACATACATAAATATTAGTTTAATAAGTTTGGGGTCTGTGAGATATTTTTTTTAAATATTTTTTGTAAAAAGTCTCTTAAGTGCACCAAGGTTTCATTTACATGTGATCAAAATACAGAAAAACAGTATGTAAAATATTATTACAATTTAAAATAACCATTTTTTGTTTGAATATATTTTTAAATGTAATTTATTCCTGAGAAGCACAGATGAATTTTCAGCATCATTACTCCAGTCTTCAATGTCACATGATCCTTCAGAAATCATTCTAATATGCTGATTTGGTGCTCCAGAAACATTTCTTAATATCATCAACGTTGAAAACAGCTGTGCTGTTTAATATTTTTGTCTGAAAGAACAGTATTTATTTGAAATAGAAATCTTTTTTAACATTATAAATGTCTTTACTGCAACTTTTGACAAATTTAATCAATCAATGCCAAATAAAAGTGTAAATATCTTTTTAAAAAACTCCAATTAAAAGACTCCAAATTTTTGAACAGTAGTGTATGTATTTAAATACAATTAAAACACAAAAGAATTACACATATTTGTTTATTATAATTAAAAAGAAACAACAGCAACAAATTTATGGAGCCCATATTCAGTTACTGATGGTCAATTTCAAAGGACAGCAAGCCCATTAATTCTGGCTGTGTGAATTATCCAGAGACATTGAGTGAGGATAAATCTGTAATGGCTTTAAATGAAATAATCGGCTTTTGAAAATAAAGATGTGAACTGAATGAATCACCACAGAAATCAAGAAAGTCCCCATGAGTGCAGCTGCGCCCAATGAAAGAGAGTTTCAGTTAAATGCTAAAAAATGTACATAATTTATCCACCCTTCTGAAAGGGCCTCAGCTTGGAGACCAGCTTGAAATGGAGCGCCGTGTTTGCAACAGCAGCAAGCGGCATGATAAAAAGCGCATGCTTGTATACGCATACATGTGCGCAGGCAGTGACGAGTTTCACTTAAGGAGCTAAGCGCTAATGAAGATGCTCTAAACATAACCCGCAATTCTCTAGTTCTGACACCTACCAATTAACACTGCTCAGTATGAAGCCTTCCATTACCAATAAACTGAGCAGGCTTAAAACACTGCTCTGGCTCCCCTGTAATGGAAAATAATTGAAGAGTTAAGTGGGTCTTATTACTTATCCACCAAGACTCTGCACGCTAATACACACTACCTAATATCAGAGTTCAACGCCCAAAATGCCTTTGAAGATTGTGTAATTGGCCCCCAACCGATGCTTACTCATTAGCTAGCCATTCGGAGGTTGAAATTCAACTTCAGCTCTTTCTTTTCTGAAATATAATGGAGAATCTACAGAGTAACAGTTTGCTAGCACGCTAGCTCGTTTTACACAAATCTGCCAAACAGGTCGTTGACATCATGGAACTGGCATAGAAGGGACCAGATTTTTACAAGTAAAGCTTGAAAAATAAAAAATATGACATAAGCCTCAAGCTGACACTAATGATACACTTTTGAGCTTTAAAAGGTTCAGAAGAACATTTCAATTTGTTAATTTGGCAAACACTTCAAAATTCAACTTACAGTGCATTTAAGGGATTAGTTCGCTTCAGAATTAAAATTTCCTGATAAATTACCCATCCCCATGTCATCCAAGATGTTTATGTCTTTCTTTCTTCAGTCAAAAAGAAATTATGTTATTTGAGGAAAATATTCCAGGATTTTTCTCCATATAGTGGACTTCAACAGCTACCAACAGGTTGAAGGTCTAAATTGCAGTTTTAATGCAGCTTCAAAGGGCTCTACAAGATCCTCGGCGAGGAAAAGGGTCTTAACTATCGAAATGATCGGTTATTTTCTAAAAATATTTTTTAATTTATAAACTTTTTAAACACAAATGCTCATGTTACACTGCTCTGCGATGCTCCACGCATTGCGTAATCACCTTGGAAAGGTCATGGAAGTACCGCGGTAGGGCGAAAAACTCTCATTTGCTCCACTATATAGAGAAAAAGTCCTGGAATGGTTTCCTCAAAAACCTTAATTTCTTTTCAACTGAAGAAAGAAAGANTATCGAACTTTTTAAACACAAATGCTCATGTTACACTGCTCTGCGATGCTCCACGCATTGCGTAATCACCTTGGAAAGGTCATGGAAGTACCGCGGTAGGGCGAAAAACTCTCATTTGCTCCACTATATAGAGAAAAAGTCCTGGAATGGTTTCCTCAAAAACCTTAATTTCTTTTCAACTGAAGAAAGAAAGACAAAAACATCTTGGATGACATGTGGGTGAGTAAATTATAAGGAAATTTTAATTCTGAAGTGAACTAACCCTTTAAGGGATACAAATTGTTTGACAGAGAGCAAATCCATATCCCTTGCATTGCTAGATCGACACACTACCAATTACAACTACAGGAAAATAAAGGGAAGATATAAGGCAACATTCTAGACATACCAGTTTACGATTATCAGATAGTCTTACAACAATCCTAAACATGAATTTTACCACCAAACACAAAAACACATGGCATGAAAGCTGAGGGTGGAGCCCCCAAACTGCAGTAGTCATTGAAAGCTCAATTCATTAGTAGTCATCTAGGGATTTTCATATGGCTACTTGCCAATTCCCAAAACACATGCTTGCCTACATATACTAGCCGTCTGTGGTATCATATGCTCTTTTGTATAAAACATAGGATACACGTAAAGGTTCTGACCAATATGATAGATCTACACAATGGCAACTTTTTGTCAATTCATTACTATTTCTTTTATTCACATCACTATCATTGTTACTACAAATAAATGATCTCAGTATTTAATAGAATTGCTTGGGAGTTGCTAGTGATATTCAATATGCTCACTCTTACTTCTTCAGAAAGCAAAATCATAAATACTGCCAGCTATAAAATTAGACTATAGATGTCATGTTCCTGGCAGACAACTGTGCAGTGAGTCAGGGCACTTCCCTTCTCTCTTTGAGACCGGCATGCTTTTTCCACCCTAGGGATGTCAAATGTAATCGGTTAAACTTAAAAGACTGTTGATTACTGAATTTCAGCACAAAAATGGTTGGTTATCATTTAAACAATACCTGTAAAGGCATACAAACTTACTTAATTGCAAAAATAAAGCTAGGCTCAAAATAAACAGGTGCACCACAAGTGGTACAAAGCAGAACTGCAAAAATAATGACCTCTTTCTAACAGGTTTCCAACACTCCCAATGCTATTTATGATATTTTGATTTTTGAAACCATCTTTTGACATTGTGACATTAACAAACCGATATCTGGCATTTTCTCTAACAGGACACAATGTTTTAGAATGAGGCAAACTAACTAATAGGCCTACCATAAAACAAGAATCAACAAATACTCACTGATGTTTGTGCTGTTTCCCTCCAACATGATGTCACTTCCTGGATGATGATGTCATTAAGGAAATGTCTTTTGTTATATTAAAAAAGACCAACAGGATGGAATAAGATAGTGTGGGACACACACACACACACACACACACACACGTTTTTTTGTGAATTGTGGGGACATTCCATAGGCGTAATGGTTTTTATACTGTACAAACTGTATTTTCTACACTACCCCTACCCCTAAACCTAACCATCACAGGAAACTGTGCACACTTTCTCACAAAAACTCATTCTGTATGATTTATAAGCCTTTTGAAAAGTGGGGACATGGGTAATGTCCTCGTAAGTCACCCTCTCCTTGTAATACCTATGTCATACCCATGTCATTATACACATTTGTGTCCTGATATGTCACAAAAACGCGCGCGCGCACACACACACACACAAACAAACTATAAATCAGTCTGAAAATTATTCTCAAAATATTCCCTAAAAAAATCCCTAGGTAAATATTCCCTAAATATTCCCAGGAATATATTTTTGTTTGTTTGGAAATTTTGCAAAAGTAAAAAAAAAAAAAAAAAAA
>RJVU01020258.1:331832-355269 GCA_003731715.1 Anabarilius grahami
AATTAAAAATATTTTTTTATTTGTAAATATATATTTTCTAAAGAAAATTTTAAAAAATCATATTAAATACATTAAAATACAGTGAAATACAATATATATTTTGAGTAAGTAATTGCATATATATATATTTCTTTTTTAAAGAACAAAAAATAACATTAACAGCAAATATTCTTTGATTCATTTATAATTTATTTCATTAGTTATTTATTGTTATTTCATTCATTAAAATAGATTTTTAAGTCCATTAATTGAATGAAATTTAGGTATAACATTTTCGAAAAACTAGCATCCCTTTTCCACATATAGTTTTCGACCAGATGCAGCTTCCACAGGTGCATTTATTTTCTCCAATATTTTCCGCTTGAGTTTGACAGTGATTTTCATCTGTGCTTGGTTGTTGTTACCCTGGCTTGCCCTGGTGCTCCGGCAACAGATGTGTGCTGCTGACTCAGTTTCCTCAGCTCTGCCTTTCCCTCTCTCCTCTCCTTCATCAAGTGGTCTGTCACGGCCTCTGTCAGGCTTCTAATGGATAGAGAGGTTTGTGCTGTCAGCGCTCTTGATGGGTCGTCAGATCCAAAACACAATACCTCCTACGACACCTCACGCTGTCAAACACAACAGATATTTCACACTGACTGAGGATAATTCACAGCCATGAAACAGACTTTCTGCTCGGATCAGCGGCGCTGTACAGTCACGGCCACCCTGTCACCCATTTCCCTCTGAAGTGTGTGAAGTTTAACTTACCGTGTTCAGCGTTCATGTCACACTTTGATAGCTGCTGTCGTGTTGATACTTCTCTGCTAAATCAAATAAAGTAATAATCAACGAGAGGGTGGACTAGAGCGATTGTATACCACAGGTAAGCGATAGGCTTGACGTGAAGAATTGTGTCTTAAAGGGATAGTTCACCCAAAAATAAAAATGATCCCATGATTTACTCACCCTCAAGCCATCGTAGGATATTTTTCTTACAAAAAAGCATTGCTTCGCTTCAAAAGGCCTTTATCAACCCCCTGGAGCCGTATGAATTACTTTTATTATGGACAGATGCATTTTATTTTTGCTTCAAGGTTAGGGGAACAATAAAGCTCGGAGGAGCAAGGATATTTTTAAATATAGCCTATCTCCGATTGTGTTCGTCTGAAAGAAGATAGGAATGGGATCATTTTCATTATAAAATGGATAGTTCCGGCCATTAATTCTAATTGGTTGAGTCGCGTTCGAAGCTGTTGTAAAATTCCGAAAATACTGACCGCATTACATAAGTATCGATGCGCCACTGAATGTGTATATTGCTGCATCTGTCTTAGCAACCACTATTAGCAACGTAAACATGTTTGTTCTCAAATGATTTTGTTCATTGAAGCTTACTGTATTATGTAGAAGAGTAATGGGTTTTCCGTGCCCTGCTGACACTGACAGCGCTAGTCAAAGCATTTGTCATTTGCGTCTTGTTCCATGTTCACAACAAGTTTCAATATAAAAGTCTTTGCGACTGAGTGACTCGCTCATAAAGACAATCTTTGCCGCCATCTAATGGCGTAATAAATGTAACTTCTGTTGCTGTTCATGGTCGGACTATTTTTTTTCAAGGCTTTTAATGATTTTACTTCATGAAAGTTGCATTGATACATACTTTTTGGCTTTAATATTTGTATTGTGTGGTAACCGTTTTGTAAAAGCAATAAGCCCCATGAAGCCGTGGTTTACAGTGAATTTATAACAGCTCCATGTCGTGCTTAACAACTACCCTTAGCTGTTATAAATTCACTGTAAACCATGTCTTCACGGGGCTTATTGCTTTATTTTTGGGTGAACTAACCTGTGGTAAAAGCAGTAACACATATATGGCTTATTGCTATATATATAGCCTATACTATTCTATACTTTCTATCGGTCTACTAATACTTTTATTCAGCAAGGACACATTAAATGTGTCAAAAGTGAAAGTAAAGATATTTATAATGTTACGAAAGATTTTAAAATAAATACTGCTTTTTATAATTTCACAATATTGATGTTTTTTAACAATCTTTTTATTGAGATATAACAAATTATTCCAGTATAGGCTATAATACTACAAATTAAAAATAATTAGAATTATTGTAGTTTTGATCAAATAAATGCAGCCTTGGTGAGCATATAAGAAGCATTAAAAACACAGAGAGAGAGAATATAAGTTGCGTTTTTATCACTATATTACTGCTTTGAATA
Source organism: Anabarilius grahami (assembly GCA_003731715.1). NCBI lineage: Eukaryota > Metazoa > Chordata > Actinopteri > Cypriniformes > Xenocyprididae > Anabarilius > Anabarilius grahami. The sequence goes on from RJVU01020258.1 coordinate 334,050, forward strand.
TGATGATATTTGATTTACAGTCTGTTTATAAATTATAGTCATATAGGAACAGAAAAAAGAAAAGGGAAGTAAAATATATTTTGGTTGGTTAATATAACTCCATAGCCTACTAACCATGCTAAGAAACAAAATCCTTTTCAAATTACAGTGCATTCATAGCTATAATATCCTGTTAAAATGTGATTAACTTTTTGCACATCTTTTTATTTAGTTCCTGTCATGCATATATATATTTTTTTTTTTATATATATATAATTTTAGTGGAAGCTACAGTCACTGTCGCAGACAAATAGGGAAAATATAGACAACAAACCCTCCATTCATTCTTTAAGGATGCATGAAATGATGTAAGTTGTCATGTGGTATCTACACGAGGTTTACATGACACCTAAATGATGATTAATAATGTGCTTGGCCTACTTGTTTCTTGTATCCTTTGGCACTTATAACCAGACATTTCTTCCTGTATGAACAGCCCTTAATTTCTGCTCATTTCTTCACTATATATCATCCTATCAACATTTACTGATCTCATTTCCGTTTCATTATAGGCCCTGCATTCTCGTCATGTCTGCATAGTCCAGTTATGTCCTCAACACTGCTCAGCTAAATAAAGCAGCTAAAGTTTGGTCTTTAGCATAACTAAAGGCGCTGTTGGCCACGCTGGGTGAGACACGCGACACTGTGGACCTATTGAGCTGAGGGTGAGCGAGAGCTCTCTACATGAATAGAACCAGAGCACGCTTTAGAAAAAGTGCATTTTTTTCTCTTGCCGGGTCCCGTCTGAAGGGGATTAGGTTCAACAATGAGAGCCTTGAGGAGGTTTCCTCTCAGTCCTCTCATCTGGAACTGGCTGGAAGAAAAGCTGGCCCAAACAAGCAAACATGTTCAGAACGGAGACCTACATTTGTACAATAATGAATAAAGCTCAATGTTTGTGTAAAACGAGCATTTTCAGAAACTGTGGCTATTGTCTGAGATGCAGTTTTGTCTGTTTATAGTCTCACTTGTCTTACTGATTTCCTCTTTATTTTACTCAGAAACATAAACAGAATCTAATGGCCCATTTGATTTCTTTTGTTCTTTTTTTACAACCCGAATTCCGGAAATGTTGGGACATTTTTTAAATTTGAATAAAATTTAAACTAAAAGGCTTTCAAATCACATGATCCAATATAATTATTCACAATAGAACATAGATAACATAACAAATGTTTAAAGGGAGAAATTTTACACTTTTATCCACTAAATGAGCTCAGCTGGGAGAGCATCTAGCAACTAATTAAGTTAATTGATATTGATTGATTTATTTACTTTATTAATCCCCAAAGGGGAAATTCAGTTGTCACAGCAGCACAACATACTACAATAAATACATTCTGTAAAATAAAAAAAAATAAAAATAAAAAACTGCCCCCAAAAAACCCTACCAAGCACAACATATCAAACTCAAGTCATGATCACAATTGATTAAATAATCTCACAGCAGTTGGGAGAAAAGACCCTCTGTAACACTCCTTAGAGCAACGTGGATAAATAAATCTGTTACTAAATGAACTGCACATAGCCTGCACTGTCTCATTGTCAGACACAGATGAGGACACAGAGGTAAGTGAAAAGTTGAACAGTTTATTTCACAGAGGTATCGGACACAAGTTGAACACTTAGTGGAGAATCACAGACTACTTTCCTTTACAGACGGGGAAGACGAGGAAGACGATGACAACGAGGCAGATGAGGACGAAGACAGGAACTGGTAAGTAATCCACAGGTTAGTAATGGCAGGTAACAGTCAGGGGTAGGTGCGAGACCAGACAGTGAGTGGTTGAGTGTGGCTTGCTTATATGTGGCCCTGGTGATGATGCACAGGTGATCAGAATTCTGGTGATTGTGAACGAGTGGGCGTGGCGTAAGTGTCCGTGTCTGATGGTGCAGGCAGTGTGGTTGTGACAGTACCCCCTCCTCCACGGGCGGCTCCTGACGACTGCAATGGTTGGCGGCGACGGGGTCTTCCACGGCCTCGAGGAGCAGGTCGATCAGGGTGGTCCTGATGGTACTGAGTCAGAAGATTGGGGTCAAGGATGTCATGACGGTTAATCCAGCACCGCTCCTCCGGGCCGTAGTCCTCCCAGTCCACAAGGTATTCCAGCTGAGATCCCCGCCGCCGCGAGTTGAGGATAGCTCTCACCCGGTAGATGTTGGGGTCCTCATCGATGACAGGAGGAGGAGGTACAGCATCATCACCAGGCTCTGTGGGAGGAGGAGACAAAGGGTCAATGAAGGGTTTGAGTAGGGATACGTGGAATGATGGTGATATGCGGTACTGTGCAGGGAGGTTGAGTCGGTATGTCACTTCATTCAGCTGCCTCTCGATGGTGAAGGGTCCAATGTAGCGGGGACTCAACTTACGGCAAGGCAGCCGGAGACGGATATCCCGAGTAGATAACCAAACCCTTTGCCCAGGTTGGTANGAGAAATGACGGACGCGACCTCGACCCAGCGGTCTTCCCTGTATCGTAGTGATCCTGAGGTCGACTGGGCAGCGTTGGCGACGTGCATTCAGTCTTTGGAGGGTTTGCTGACTGATGAAGTTTCCAGCCGACCCGGAGTCGATGAGGGCTTGCGCTGAAATGGAGGAGTGAGAAGATTTAACATATACTAGGGTCTTAGTGAGATGAGCAGTGTGAGGAGGTAACTGAATAGCACTCACCGCTGGGCGTGGAGGTCGCACCGGGCAGGTGGAAATCCCGTGTCCATCTCCCCCACAATACAAACACAACTGTTGGTGAATGCGACGTTGGCGTTCCATAGTGGTGAGATGGTGAGTGTCAATCTGCATGAATTCTGGTGCTGGAGGTGCGACAGATGGTTGGACGGGCAGAGGATTGGTAGCGGGCGCGGTGTTACCACAGGCTGAAAGACGTTGTGACATGCGGACAGTTTTCTGGATTAATAACTCAAGACCCATGGAATCTTCATACACTACAATGAGTTGTTTAACCTCATCACGGAGGCCGTGGCGGAATGCAGAGATGAGGGCTGCTTTATTCCAACCGCTAATACATGCCAACGTGCGGAAACGTAAAGCATAGGAACTAGCGGTCTCTCTTCTTCCTTGACGAATGTTGAAGAGTTGATCTTGAACAGACAGTTCGGCAGCGTGTTGACCGAAGACTTCCTTTAGATGAGAACAGAAAGCGGAGACAGAGCCTGTGACCGGAGCATTAGATTCCCACAAAGACTGAGCCCATTGTAGTGCTCGTCCTGAGAGCAAGGAGATGATGAATGCCACTCGGCCTCTTTCATCTTGGAACAGGTGGGAGTTCGCTTCCATGTATAACGAACACTGTAACAGAAACCCGCTGCAATCCTCCGCCGCGCCGCTGTATGTCGCTGGTCGGGCCATGGGACTCGCAGAGGTAGCTGAAGAAGTGAGGGGTGCCGCAGGTGATGGTGATGGCTGTACGGTCGTGCTGGCCGCTGGTGGTGAAGGATTGGCGTTTTGCATCAGGGAGGACCGGACCGCTTGAACCAGGGCAGTGAATGGGTCAGCGGTGCGGTCCCAGCCGGTGTCCGGAGAGCTCTGCATAACGGTCTGGTCTTCTGTCAGACACAGACGAGGACACAGAGGTAAGTGAAAAGTTGAACAGTTTATTTCACAGAGGTATCGGACACAAGTTGAACACTTAGTGGAGAATCACAGACTACTTTCCTTTACAGACGGGGAAGACGAGGAAGACGAGGAAGACGATGACAACGAGGCAGACGAGGACGAAGACAGGAACTGGTAAGTAATCCACAGGTTAGTAATGGCAGGTAACAGTCAGGGGTAGGTGCGAGACCAGACAGTGAGTGGTTGAGTGTGGCTTGCTTATATGTGGCTCTGGTGATGATGCACAGGTGATCAGAATTCTGGTGATTGTGAACGAGTGGGCGTGGCATAAGTGTCCGTGTCTGATGGTGCAGGCAGTGTGGTTGTGACANCTTTCAGATCACATGAGCCAATATAATTATTCACAATAGAACATAGATAACATAACAAATGTTTAAAGGGAGAAATTTTACACTTTTATCCACTAAATGAGCTCAGCTGGGAGAGCATCTAGCAACTAATTAAGTTAATTGATATTGATTGATTTATTTACTTTATTAATCCCCAAAGGGGAAATTCAGTTGTCACAGCAGCACAACATACTACAATAAATACATTCTGTAAAATAAAAAAAAATTAAAATAAAAAACTGCCCCCAAAAAACCCTACCAAGCACAACATATCAAACTCAAGTCATTATCACAATTGATTAAATAATCTCACAGCAGTTGGGAGAAAAGACCCTCTGTAACGCTCCTTAGAGCAACGTGGATAAATAAATCTGTTACTAAATGAACTGCACATAGCCTGCACTGTATCATGGAGGGGGTGAGATATACACTTCATGATGGAAGACAATTTACACACCATCCTTGCTTGCACAATTTCATCAACCGAGGGCAAAGAGCACCCTACAACTGAGCCTGACTTCCTAATCAGTTTGTCAAGTCTGTTTTTGTCCCTCACAGAAATCCCCCCACCCCAGCAAACCACAGCATAAAAAATAATAGAAGGTACTACGGTATCATAAAAAGTCCTTAACAGAATTCGACAAACCCCAAAAGATCTCAACTGTCTCAACAAGTGAACACGACTCTGGCCCTTTTTGTACAAGTAGTTAATGTGGTCACACCAATCCAATTTATTATTTAAATAGACTCCCAGATATTTGTAGGATTTCACGATTTCAATATCCACACCTTCAATATTTATTGGAAGTACAGACTGCGTGTTCTTTCGGAAATCTATTATAATTTCTTGGGTTTTACTTGCATTGAGCTCAAGACAATTTAGCTTGCACCAATCAACAAAATTCATAATCAATTCTCTATATTCATCTTCATTATTATCAGTTATACACCCAACAACTGCAGTGTCATCGGAAAATTTCTGAAGATGACAACTAGCCGATTTAAACCGAAAATCAGATGTATATAAAGTAAATAAAAATGGAACTAGGACCATCCCTTGTGGAACCCCTGTACTACATCTCACAACATCTGACACAGAGTCCTGCAACCTCACATAGGGGTCTATTTGTGAGGTAGTCGGTAGTCCAGTTAACTAAACTAGGAAACACTCCAGCTCTCTCCATCTTGTTCTTGAGTACTGAAGCCTTAATAGTACTAAAAGCACTTGAAAAATCGAAAAAGATAATTCTGACTATATTTCCGGCTTTCTCCAAATGAGAGAGTGCTCGATGCAAGAGAAAAATCACTGCATCATCAACTCCAATACCCTATTTATAGGCAAACTGTAATGGATCCACACTAGAGCACACCAGGGGTTGGAGATCAATGTCCAATGTTATAAAATTTTACATTATATTTTAATGTAATAAAAACCTCTCCAATGTTTTTATTAGGTGAGATGTTAATGCAACAGGCTTATAATGATTAAGTTCTTTAGGGGTGGTAATCTTTGGTACAGGTACCACACAAGATGTTTTCCATAATTCTGGCACTCTTTCCAAACGCAAACTCAAATTAAAAATAAACTGAGTAACTTTACATAGCTGATCAGCACATTCCTTGAGAATTCTGGGACTGATCCCATCCGGACCAGCCGCTTTCCCCACCTTAATCCTCTTCAATCTTTGTGTCACCTGATCCGTTGATAAGGATAGGTGTTTGATGGAATGATCAAAATGATGGAGAGGATAATCAGACACATGAAAATTATCAGATAAGGATGGTATATTTAAAGGGGAGCAAAGGAATAAGTAGGGGCTAGTTGATATATCTGAAAGAGAAGTTAGACAGACTTGATTAGGGGGATCTTTAGGAGAACCCAACGTATCCAGTGGTTGAGAAACAATACCAAAATTACTATGAGTTGAATCAATGTTGAACCTATTGAAAAATAAATTCAGCTCATCAGCCCATTTCTGGTTACTCATTACTGATTGTGCTCCACCTGATGTAGAGCGAACAGATATTACATTCATACTTCTCCAAACATCACGCACATTGTTCTGCTGCAGTTCTTGTTCAATCCTCCTTTTATGGCTAACCTTTCCTTCTCTTATTTTTCTTTTAAGTGCCCTCAGCACTCTCCTCTGCTCCTCCCTGTCTCCTGACATAAAAGGCCTCTTCTTTTCATTCAAGAGCATTTTCAACTCAGTAACCCAGGGTTGGAAACAATATTAGTTGGTACAATATTCTCAACACAGAAATTAATATAATCTGTAACACAAGATGTTAAACTATCAATATCATCACCATGTGAGTCTGTCAGTGTTTCCCAATCAGTCTCTCAAAATATCACATTTTTCTTCAGACCATTTCTTTACCAGTCTAGTAGTTGGTGGCTGTTTTAACACAACAGGTTTATATACTGGGAGAATATGAACCAAATTATGGTCAGAACGACCCAGAGGAGGGAGAGGGAAGGACCTATATGCCTCCTCAACATTAACGTATAACAGGTCCAATGTTTTAGTGTCTCTGGTATAACAGTCAACATACTGGGATAAAGTAGGAAGAACAGTAGACAGTGAGGCATGATTAAAATCTCCCGATATAATGAGGAGAGACTGTGGATATTTTATTTGCATCCTAGTAACAACAGAATGTATATTTTCACAAGCAACATTTGAATCCGCTGAGGGTGGGATATACACCGATATAATGATTGCGACCGTGAATTCTCTCGGCAGATAATATGGTCTCATACTAATCGCTAATAGTTCAATGTCCTTAGAACAAAGTTTATCTTTGATAGTAACGTGCCCCGGGTTGCACCATCGCTTGTTAACAAACATCGCTAGGCCTCCACCTTTCTTTTTACCAGTCTCTGTCTTTTTTCTGTCCGCCCTCAGTAGATGAAAGCCATCCAGTGCAACAAGTAAATCGGAGATAGATTCATTTAACCATGTCTCTGTAAAACACATAATGCTGCACTCTCGAAACTCCCTGTGTAGCCTGGTCAGCGCCGATAACTCATCCATTTTATTTCCCATTGATCGCACATTTCCCATAATGATTGATGGCAAAAATGGCTTGTACCGTCTCATCCTGCCTCGACGCTTCACTCCGGCCCTGCAGCCACGTCTCCTCCTCAATAACTCTCCGGGGATCGCGGAACTTGCTTCGGGGAGTACCGCAGTATGCCAGGTCTGTAACATGATTAGCTATGAAAGGGATGTCTTAGAGAGGCAGAGTCTCTCAGAAGTAAAGATGGGCAGAGGCTTTCCAATCTGTGAAAAAGTGTGTAAAAAGATTGTGGAATACTTTAAAAACAATGTTCCTCAACATCAAATTGCAAAGGCTTTGCAAATATCATCTACAGTGCATAACATCATCAAAAGATTCAGAGAAACTGGAGAAATCTCTGTGCATAAGGGACAAGGCCGAAGACTTTTATTGGATGCCCGTCGTCTTCGGGCCCTCAGACAACACTGCATCACTCATCGGCATAATTGTGTCAATGACATTACTAAATGGGCCCAGGAATACTTCCAGAAACCACAGTCGGTAAACACAATTCGCCGTGCCATCTGCAGATGCCAACTAAAGCTCTATCATGAAAAAAGGAAGCCATTTGTGAACATGGTCCAGGAGCGTTTTGGAAGGCACTATGAATGCTGAAAGGTGTATAAAGGTTTTAGAGCAACATATGCTCCCCTCCAGATGATGTCTATTTCAGGGAAGGCCTTGTGTATTTCAGCAGGACAATGCAAAACCACATACTGCAGCTATTACAACAGCATGGCTTCGTCGTAGAAGAGTCCGGGTGCTGAATTGGCCGGCCTGCAGTCCAGATCTTTCATCTATAGAGAACATTTGGCACATCATTAAACGAAAGACAACAACGAACATTTCAGCAGCTGGAAACCTATATCAGGCAAGAATGGGACCAAATTCCAACACCAAAACTCCAGAAACTCATAACCTCGATGCCCAGATGTCTTCACACTGTTATGAACAGAAGAGGATGGTATCATGGTAAACATGCCCCCGTCCCAACTATTTACATCAAATTTGAAATGAGCTCATTTTGTGCATAAAATTGTAAAATTTCTCAGTTTAACATTTGTTCTGTTATCTATGTTCTATTGTGAATAAAATATTGGCTCATGTGATTTGAAAGTCTTTTAGTTTTTATTCAAATTTAAAAAACGTCCCAACATTTCCAGAATTTGGGTTGTAATTGCACAGAAAAAAAGTTACAAAAGTGAAAGTTCATCAAGACTACGTCAAGAATTTGAATGTTTGCTTGACAGAGCCTTTCCTGAAAGGTAGATAAACAGTCAGATAGATAGATAGATAGATAGATAGATAGATAGATAGATAGATAGATAGATAGATAGATAGATAGATAGATTTGCTGTAGATGAACCACTTTCAAGTTAGTTTGTTTTGCCCCCAATTAGCCTTTTCCTTGTAAACAGGCAAATTCATCCATTATAGATCAATTTACACTTCTTGTGAGTTTTCGAGCGGATGGCACCACAGTGCTGTTTATTCTCTCCCCCTTGGGAGATGTGTGCATACTGATTTGCTTTCGTTTGCTACATAAAGACATAACATCATATAAAACTTGGTGACACCTGGTCTGTGGATTTGTGTCACTGTCCAGTAAAACTCTTCTGAAGATGTAATGAAAGACTCCGAGCTACTGATATGGGTGGTCCACTTGCCTGCTAATGAATCAGGTCATGTGATGGACGCAGCAAAATCTAACAGAGAGATAATTATAGACACACACACTCTATTACAAGACACACATCAAAGGAAGAGGCACTTTGAGAGCTTGTTCCTATGAGGCATGCCCCACCACCCCCTTTAAACAGAATCTCAAATCTTGAATGCCAACGACTCAGCAATTACCCAAATTATCCGAAAGACTCGAACGCATTTGGCACGCCTTGCAAGACCCAGTCATTACTGCAGGGGTTAGCAGAGGTTGGGGCCATGCCAGATATGCTTTAGAAAACTTTAAATAAATAAATGGATGAATAAATAAGTTGGTAATTTATCTATTTACTCAGGGTGCTCTCAAGAATTTATGTAAAGTACAGGGGTGAATTTAGGTTGATTGGGACACTGTTTGCCATTGAGATGACTGGGAAAAAGTGTCCCATTCAACCTGAATTCACCCCTACATGTTTGTACGTTGGATAGACAATGAAATATACATTATCAATGTTTTGACAGCATCCGTTTGGATGAAAGAATAAAAATGCCTAGAAGTGTCTATTTTTTTTAACAAGAAATAAGCATTGAAGTCATTAAAAATTCAGCTGGTTTTCTCTAAAGCTCAACTGGATTTGTTCTTGATCATTAGACATGATGTTAAGGTACCTTAGTTTCTTTAAAAGGTGCCTTTGTACTAAAACACTGTTAAATCATTGACTGACCAGGCAGTGATGCAGCAAGGCAGCTGCGTTTGCTTTCAGACACAGCTTCATTTATCAGTAAATGATGGAGAAATTTTGTCAGAAATGGTATTTTTAATAGCAAATGTATTTATAAATGAAATCCAGATGGGACTAAAAAATCAAGTCTTTGTATTTTATATTAATTATCATCGAATCAATCAGTGTGATATGTTGTGAAATGTAATGTTACAGTTTAAAGATGATTCTGTCATCATTTGCTCACCCTGTGGTTCCAAACCTGCATTGCATTTCTTTCTTCTGTGGAACACAAAGGATATTTTGAAGAATGTTGGGAACCAAATAGGGGTGGGACGGTTCAGATTTCTCACAGATCGGTTTGTATCACGGTTTTAGGGTCACGGTTCCGGTGCAGTTCGGTATGTGCTATGTTCAGCAAAAAATAGTACAATTGTCAAATAAAGATAAAGAAAATAAAAACAAATCTAACTACAAGAAACAGAGGAAGAGCTAAGATACAAATAAAATAAACAATGCATTAAAGGTTTTTTAAGTATCTAACAGCTTTCAGGTACAGATATTGAATAAAGTAATCAAATATAAAATAACACTGCATAGAAACTTCTTTGAAAAATTAAATAAAGATGAAACATTATTGAAGTTACAAAAGCTATTCAGTCGAGTGATTTCTTCGTGCTTTGTCGTTCGATTAACATTAAAACACAGAGAGCAGGAATATTAGACTGCTGCCCCTTTAAGACATAATTCAAAGATCCAGCTGATACTGATACACATGCGTTGTCTGTCTCGTTTTTCTCATAAGACATAACCTACTATGTTTATTAGGATACTCGCTAAGATGGGCATGTTGACATAATTTTTGTGTGAATTTGTCCATTTAGGTGCAAGACTTGAAAGAGAATTTGCACAAGAGTATGTGATACATATGTGTATTGATGAATACAGAGTCGTAGCCCATTAACCACTTTTAACCACCAATAGCAATAAGCTCTGTGTTTTGTTACTTTCAATAAGAAACAAAGTCTCATCCCTAAAATTCTGTCCATTTTATCTCGAAATTCAAACAATAAATGCTGTTTTGGCGTGGTTGATGTGGTGTGACAGATCACTGTAAAGGCGCCTCAGTTCAAGCAGCAGTGCGGAGCACGAGTGAACGCGGTCATCTCTTCCTCTTTAATACTAGTTACAGATTAAACATAAATGAACATCTGAAGGTATGTTGAAAGATACAGTACAACCTACTGAAACGTAATCGCTCAATCAGTGTTTCAACCGGCGAAAAAACATAAATAAAACAGCTTGTAAACAATATGTCACGTAGCATTTACCTCAGAAATGTACGGAGCCCCTAAAGGAACATGGCGGTGGGAAAAAATTGGGATAGGAGGATTTTTTTGTTTGTTTGTTTTTTAAATCTTTTGCGTTCCCTCGCAAAAAGTGTATACTGTCTGAAAAGTGCAAAACCCTTTTGCTCATTTTATATTATGAAAAATACTCAATAACTTCATTGTAACACACTGTACTGTCACCAAATTCAGTTCATACATCACTGCTCTCCTGCTGGTTATAGGTACTACAACACTTAGTTTGGCAAGTAGCACATAAAGGCCTTCTTTACACAAATGGTGTTAGTATGCAGCTTACATACAACAGCTTTTGCATGGTAATTGGTTACTGAATTTGATGGCATTGCAATTTATTTAATATTTTTACTAATAACAGTGTTATTGATTTTGTTTCATAATAAATAATCATAAAAGTTATGCATTTTTTTATCAAACTAAGTGTTTCAGTACAACCAGCAGGAGAGCAGTGATGTTTGAACTGAATTTGGTTACAGTACAGTGTGTTACAGTGACGTTATTGAGTATTTTTCATAATATAAAATGAGCAAAGGGGTTTTGGGTTTTGCACTTTTCAGACAGTCCCTTCAGACTTCTCTCCGCCGCTTGCTCATAGAGACCAATTTATTTATCATAAAGGAACGCAAAGTTTCTTGGGGGAACGCAAAAGTTTTGCAAGGGCATGCAAAAGACCATTCTGAATATTTATGTAAAATACAATACAGTCAGCCTGTGGATATTCTAATAATCTCAAAGGATTCATAAAGGTTTATATGTAAAAAGTAAAAAAGTGCTCTACACATGTAGATAAGAAGATCCAGGACAGATGAAGGAATTTCTCACCAGCTCTAATAATGAATGCATGTTTACTGAATAGTTTGTGTCAGTGCAAAAATTTGAGTTTCCCATTCCTGCTTTTGAACTTTCTCGAACACTGTATCTGTTCTGTATTACAGAAACTGCGATTTTTACATCTTTTATTTTTAAGTAGGAGTGAATCAACATTTTTTTTCTATAGTAATCAACATCGTGCCATGGACCCTGTCGACACTTGGCTTGTACTGAACCTGGAGCATTCCTTTAACTGTTCTTCTGCAGTTACAGTATCAAAAATCTCTCAAATAAACATGTTGACTACAGTATCACAGTAAGCCAGATGCAATGGAAACATTGTTTCATGGGTGTGGTGCATCTGACTCAGCAGTTGAATAAGAAACAGACTCTCTCTTTATCCCTGACTGCCACTTTCTTTAACATCTTTCCTCATCTGATCAGTCACAATGTAATTAGCACACGTTTTCTTTACTAAGCATTTCCTTAGAAACAAAGCCATGACTCTGTCACAACAGTCTTTAACATGAGAACAACCGCAATACAATAATCTACTGTCAGCAACTTTAACAGCCTCTGCATGGGAGGAACTGATGCCTGTGAGGTCATCTCCAATAACTGGGTCTTCTGGATGTTGGCAGTGTTTGTTTTAACCATCAAAGATCAAGACTGGGGGGTTTGAGGGAAAAAGAATGCCAGATGTGGGCCAGAAAGCTGTGATTATGGTTTAGATCACCCAGATCCCTGCAGGCTCAACAAAGAGGAAGGGTCAAGAGAGAGATGGGTCCTGCAGAGAGAGTCTGCAGTAGGATACTGACAGCTTAGAGGACAGACTCAAAGACAAACAGGAAGTTGGGGAGATGCACAGAGAGTGGCCACCCTTTTCAGCTTGCACAAGTGGGCAGAAAGCCACAAGGTCAAAAGACTCTAAATTAAAATCAGAGCACTGGTTGAAATCTTTTAAGCTCTTGCTTATCAGAACTAGAGGTTGATGAGGGAATCCACAAGAACGATGGGCTTTGGTTATTTCAAACTCAGACTGGTTTGACCAGAACTTTGAGGGTAAATTCAGTTCACTGTTGGATGTGGGATACAGTATTTAGACTTGCATTGCATATACATACAGTATAGATGTTATATATTATTTACAAAATACACTATATTGCCAAATGTTTTGGGACGCCTGCCTTTATGTGCACATGAAATTTAATAACATCCCATTCTTAATCCGTAGGGTTTAAGAGTTGGCCCTTTGCAGCTATAACAGCCTCAACTCTTCTGGGAAGGCTTTCCACAAGGTTTAGGACTGTGTTTATGGGAATTTTTGACCATTCTTCTAGAAGCACATTTGTGAGGTCAGGCAGTGATGTTGGCGAGAAGGCCTGGCTCGCAGTCTCCGCTCTAATTCATCCCAAAGGTGTTCTATCGGGTTGAGGTCAGGACTCTGTGCAGGCCAGTCAAGTTCCTCCACACCAAACTCGCTCAATCCATGTCTTTATGGACCTTGCTTTGTGCACTGGTGCGCAGTCATGTTTGAACAGGAAGGGGCCATCCCCAAACTGTTCCCACAAAGTTGGGAGCATGAAATTGTCCAAAATGTCTTGGTATGCTGAAGCATTAAGAGTTCCTTTCACTGGAACTAAGGGGCCAAGCACAACCCCTGAAAAACAACCCCACACCATAATCCCCCTCCACCAAACTTTACACTTGGCACAATGCAGTCAGGCAAGTACTGTTGCCTGGCAAACCCAGACTCGTCCATCAGATTGCCAGACAGAGAAGCTTGATTCGTCACTCCAGAGAAAATGTCTCCACTGCTCTAGAGTCCAGTGGTGGCGTGCTTTACACCACTGCATCCGACGCTTTGCATTGCACTTGGTGATGTAAGGCTTGGATGCAGCTGCTCGGCCCTGGAAACTAATTCCATGAAGCTCTCTACGCACTGTTCTTGAGCTAATCTGAAGGCCATACGAAGTTTGGAGGTCTGTAGCTATTGACTTCACAAATGGACTTATTGCACAAGTATCACGGTACCACGCTTGAATTCACTGAGCTCCTGAGAGCGACCCATTCTTTCACAAATGTTTGTAGAAGCAGTCTGCATGCCTAGGCACTTGATTTTATACACCTGTGGCCATGGAAGTGATTGGAACACCTGAATTCAATGGAGAGAACGGACTTGTGTTCTCGTGGAGTCCGGTCTTGCCAGGCGACCTTGAAAGAACGAACTCGGAAGGACGCGAGGACACAGAACGCATCATTTGAGAATTGAGATGTGCTGCGATCTTGTTGCTCAACTGACCGTCCCAGCATATTATAAGTTGCTAATGCACAATAAATACAACATAACATCACAAACAATTGTCATAACCTATTAAAAGATTTATTTCATATTATTATAGACATTGTTTTCATATCATTTTATATCTTTTTATTTCACCGCGTGTATTTATGAAAATGAGTAGCCTTTGTGTTACATGCTTTGTCAATATTAAGATTATTTTTATATTCCAATAAAAATACTGCAGGCTTTCTTCAGGTTATCACTTTATTAAAATTAAGCAAAACAAACGGTTTACTTTACGAGCCGTCACATATTTTTGCGAGCTTGTAGCGACAATCTCATAAGTGAGAACGAGAACTTTAAAGCTTACAGGCTTCCGTATGTCGACCGCCCGCAGCGTCTTCTGGGATTTTTAACGGTTCGATTCTCTCAAGTTTGCATTCGATGCATCCTCGATATCAAGAACACTTCCGGGTACTTTCATGCGTCCTCTGTTCTTGAGTATTGGAACTGAACTTCGACGGTTGATGATGACGTAGAGCAAGAACACAAGGAAGCAAGATCGCTTAAGAACGCATATTGAGAAACAGCCAGAGATTTGGAGGGGTGTCCCAATACTTTTGGCAATATAGTGTATATGCATTTATATTTATTCACTTGAAAGACACTTTTATCCAAGCAACTTAGTGCATCCAACCAACATATCATAAAGTATCTCCTAATACTGTTCAAAAGTTTGGGGTTGGTAAGATTTTTTTTTTTTTTTTTTAAATAAGTCTCTTATACTCACCAAGGCTGCATTTATATGATCAAAAGTACAGTAAAAAATGCAATATTGTTAAAAAAAAAAATTACAATTTAAAATACCTGTTTATGATTTTAATATATTGAAATATAGTTTATTCCTGTGATGGCAAAGCTGTATTTTCAGCATCATTACTCCAGTCTTCAGTATCACAGGATCTTTCAGAAATCATTCTAAAATGCCGATTTGCTGCTCAAGAATTTTTTTTTATTGTCTTACTGTCTTATGGACCTCATATGTGTGGAACTAGGCCTACTTCATTGCTATTACTAAATGTGTGTCCAAGCCTCCATATTAATTTGAAAACGTTACCTTAAGCCCGTTTAGATCTAGCAACTATGGCTTGTGCCATTTCAGAGATGTTGTTGGAGTAACAAGGATGGACGATTGTGTGATATTGCTTTTCTAGCACAGTTCATTAAATGGATAGTTCACCCAAAATTGAAAATTCTGTCATCATTTACTCACCCTCAAGTAGTTCCAAATATGAATTTCTTTGTTCAAACAGATTTTTTTCCTAGGGGCGAGATCTGTTTGGTTACTGACATTCTTCCAAATATCTTTCTTTGTGTTCAGCAGAACAAAGAAATTCATACAGGTTTGGAACTAATTGAGGGTGAGTAAATGATGACAGAATTTTCATTTTTGGGTGAACTATCCCTTAAAGTTAATAGTGAGAAACTTACATTTTAGATACAATATTGTCATTTTCTTCATCTATTTTTGATCCGCCAATGAAAATAGTTTTTAAAAAAAAGCCAATGTGAAACCAGTGCAACACACAGACCAGTAGTGGTGTTTTGTTCCTAAATGAATATGGGTTTTTTTCTTTTCTTTTTTTTTTTCGAAAAACAGTGAATGATTGGGTGAATGATTCAATGACTCACCCAAGACTTGTGCTGTGTCCGAAATAGCATACTGTATAGTATTTTTGGTTTTAAGCTTAATTCACAACCATTAAAAAAGTACATTCTATATAGTATGAATGTGTGTAGAATGAATGAAATTTGGACATACTACATCTGCTATATTGTCACTGTCATGTGACCTATTGCATCACTTGCATCGCTTTACTACCATTCACAAATCCTCTCCCGTGGCCTCATGGGATAGTAAAGTGTCCATCGAATGCACACTTCAGAATCTTGACAGAAGTAGCTGGTCATCTGGGTACTTTTTGCCTACTGTTTTTAGAATACATATTCGGACATACTACTCTGTTGGCATACAGTTTTCTGCATACTATATAGTAGGGAAGTATTCGATTTCGGATGCAGTTTTATTCATAGATGAATCACCAGCATATTTGAATGAACAAATGAATCACTCATAAAAGACAGTCATTTGTTGCAACCTACTGGCCCATTTATATGAATTTGGATAAATAGCGGATGATATAAGTCTCCCAAATGTAAATGTACAAGTGTTGTTCCCTTGTTCAAATAACAGCTATGTGCTGTAATTTGTGGTCATGAGTAATTCTGACTAACTGTTGTACTTTAAAGAGGAAATGTACTTGTAGAGGAAAATCTTAGGAATATAAATCATGATAGTCTATGTTTTGCTTAATGATTGTTAGTCACCAGTTACTTTGCTGAAATGTACTTTTAAATACTACATTCTTGTGTAAAATACTGCAAATTTGATAGTCTTATTTATATGTCTCCCATGGAGACATTTAGCTCAGATGTAAAGAATGCATGTGGTAACCTCTAAAGTACTAAAAAAAAAGATAAAAGAAAAAGACATATGACTAATTCAACCTGATTATATTAAGGGTCAGATCATGTAAAAATGGCTTCTATTTACATTGTATTTTCTATAGCTGTAGTGATATTTGGAAGGGTAGGCTACAGACTGTCCCAACCAACCAACCAATCATTTAATAAATAGTTGTAACAACATGTTTAAACAAATCACTTTTTGGGTGAACTATTCCTACGAGACACTGCAGGCAAAAACACAGTTTTTTTCATGCACCTGTCAATTTTGAGATGTTTCATAAAGTGTTTTTTTTTTTTTTTTTCAGACTGGTGGAAAGAAAACATTCAAAATACACTTTTAAGTGCATCTTTTATAGCACTTTATCTATTTGTGTCTGTAGATTTCAATTACAATACATATCTTTAAAGGCTGTTTCCACAAAATGAGTTTTTTCTCCTGCTCAGAAATCTCCACTTCAGAAGAACTTACATACAATAAACTTTACAGTTTTATTCCTATCTACTCCTAAGTATTTTCAACCTGACTTCATCCAATATTCAGATATTTATTCTAGAAATGCATGCAAATAAGTGCATATTTAATTAGATAATGCCTCATTTGCATATTTAAACATAACATTTCAGAAAACTTGTAATACAAAAACGTTTGCAATTCTTAAAGTAATCAATCAACTGGGGAAGTATGGTGATATATGTATTAGTTAACCTTTTCACCTAGAGTGTAATGCCTTAATGAGGTCTGGATTTTCACCCCCTTGTATTTTTATGCCAATCAAACGAAGAAGATTCAAGGTTAAATAAATGTCAGTGTAAGCTCTCTAAAGTCCACATACAGCACTATTCTGTACATTATGAGTTCCTGTGCTGCTGAGACTATTTCCTTTTCAAACTTCACTCTTTCGCCGGGGCCTCTTCCTGACACACCACCCTGGTCTCTGGTGCTTTTACCCATGCTGCTCTACTACACAATCCTTGGACACAATCCTTGAACAGTCTGTACAGGTTGGGAAATGAGAAGCATATTTTTAAAAACTGGAACCATATAAATTTTGCTTCCATTAGCAGTTCTCGCGCATGCATAAAATACTCTGACAAAGTTTCCAGCAGTAGCCTATTTATTCAGTGGTCAAGGTCAAGGTCGCTACTAAAAAACCTTAATCTACTACAGCGACTTTTCAATGGATAAAAACATATAGCACAGCTGGTGTAGTAAAATTTCACCTCCCAAGTCTCTTTTATTCATTTATCCTGTGAACTAATCATTTCTGTTTCCTGTACAGACTGAAAGCCTAAGCAGCTGTCACATGACAATAGAACAAATTTTGCCTATTGAAAATGTAACCTTTAGTTGAATTCTGCTCAAATTAATGAAATGTCTTGAGGTTCAATAATTTTGCCAAATGAGATTCACTTCTGGAACTAGACATATTAACAATGGTAACACACAAAAATGTCAATATTACACACAATTCTGGACTGTTAATTAACAAAGAAAATAAAGAATATAGATGCAAACCCATTTCACAAAACTCCACAGTCTCTGCAAGTAACTGGACCCAAACCTGTTCAGAAATCAACTAGACATAAAGCATGCTGGGTAACCAGCAGCACTATAACCCTGCATCCCATTGTGCATACGATATACATCCAAATGCACTGCTCAAAAAAATTAAAGGAACACTTTTTAATCAGAGAATAGCATCAAGTCAGTTAAACTCCTGGGATATTGATCTGGTCAGTTAAGTAGCAGAGGGGGTTGTTAATCAATTTCAGCTGCTTTGGTGTTAATGAAATTAACAACAGGTGCACTAGATGGTCAACAATGAGACGACCCCCAAATCAGGAATGGTTTTACAGGTGGAGGCCACTGACAATTTTTTCCCTACTCATCTTTTCTGACGGGTTTTCACTAGTTTTGCATTTGGCTAGGGTCAGTGTCAGTAGCATGAGGCGATACCTGGACCCTACAGAGGTTGCACAGGCAGTCCAACTCCTCCAGGATGGCACATCAATATGTGCCATTGCCAGAAGGTTTGCTGTGTCTCCCAGCACAGTCTCAAGAGCATGGAGGAGATTCCAGGAGACAGGCAGTTACTCTAGGAGAGCTGGACAGGGCCGTAGAAGGTCCTTAACCCATCTGCAGGACCGGTATCTGCTACTTTGTGCAAGGAGGATCAGGATGAGCACTGCCAGAGCCCTACAAAATGACCTCCAGCAGGCCACTGGTGTGAAAAGTCTCTGACCAAACAATCAGAAACAGACTTCATGAGGGTGGCCTGAGGGCCCGACATCCTCTAGTGGGCCCTGTGCTCACTGCCCGGCACCGTGGAGCTCGATTGCCATTGGCCATTGAACACCAGAATTGGCATGTCCGCCACTGGTGCCCTGTGCTTTTCAGATGAGAGCAGGTTCTGCCTGTAACATCGTTCAGCATGACCGGTTTGGTGGTGGGTCAGTGATGGTCTGGGGAGGCATATCCATGGAAGGACGCACAGACCTCTACAGGCTAAACCATTAGGTATCGGGATGAAATCGTTGGACCCATTGTCAGATCCAACGCTGGTGCAGTGGGTCCTGGGTTCCTCCTGGTGCATGACAATGTCCGGCCTCATGTGGCGAGAGTATGCAGGAAGTTCCTGGAGGATGAAGGAATTGATACCACTGAATGGCCCCCACGCTCGCCTGACCTAAATCCAATAGAACACCTCTGGGACATTATGTTCCGGTCCATCCAGCTGCCAGGTTGCACCTCAGACTGTCCAGGAGCTCAGTGATGCCCTGGTCCAGATCTGGGAGGAAATACCCCAGGACACCATCCGTCGACTCATTAGATTATACCCCGATGTTGTCAGGCATGCATACAAGCACATGGGGGCCATATGAACTACTGAGTATCATTTTGAGTTGCTGCAATGAAATTTCAGCAAAATGGACTAGCCTGCTGCATCATTTTTTCTCTTTAATTTTCGGGGTGTCTTTGAATTCAGTCCTCTGTAGGTTGATAATTTTCATTTCCATCAAACAATGTGGCATCCTTTCGTTCCCAACACATTACACAGTTCATTTCTGTATGGATATCCAGCATGATATATTTCCCCATTGAGATCTGATGTGTTTTTAAAGTGTTCCTTTACATTTTTTGAGCAGTGTATTATGTGAGATTAGAATAAGTGTCCCAAAGCATAGTACAATGAAAAGAGTATGCCTAAAGTCCTCGGATGGTCTATTATTTCCAGTAGATTTACGATGTGCAGATCCGTGCACACTCTAATGGCTAATATTGCCCACAACCCATTATGCTTTGGAGGAAGATTTGGTTCAGAACTACAAACACGAAGAAAAGTGTTAAAAAACTACAAACATGGCGAAAATGGGCAACCGACTTGATAAATTTCACTCAACTTGATCATTTTACGTGATAAAATGTATTGTAAACAAGCGATCAATGTAAACAATGTCACACGTGGGATCGTCGACGATCTTTGACCGTTAAGGGGTTAAAGAAGAGAGGTTTAGATAAAGGTGTTTGAGTAACTAATAATCAATATTTAACCTGATAAAAATATTAATTTAATATTATCCATGTTATATTTCATCTGCAACAAAAATGTGAACTTTTATTAAGATCCGTTTTGCAATTAACTTTTAAATACATTATTATGCGAACACATGAGGAGAGTTCTCCACATGAAAGACTCATGACTGGCAGATCAACATGCTACTTCTTTCCTCTCCAATATGGTAGGAAATTAAATTAACTTAAATGTGGAGGATTTTAACTGTGACAAGATGACTGACAGGCCATTTTGCGGTGATAGGATGCGCCTAACTATGCGACCGAGCATTTTTCCAAATATTTATTCCTTATAAGTACTTAAAAAATTGTTATTGTAACAGTTAAAGAATTGGAATTCTTAAGAGGAATCAGAAGCAGAATCCTTAAATTCTTTTATACGGTGTTAAAATGCATAAACTGTGACTCATCCTCTGATGTCATGCTGTTATAGGGAAGACTAGAGATTTCACAAATGTTTGTTTCACCCTGTTCCCAAAGATCTTCACTGAAGCATATCAGAGTCAAAGTCCCATTTCTAAAATTCATGGCCATATGTTGGAAATATTTGATATTCAGTTTCTGTCTGTCACATTGCTGCTTGACAGATGTGGGCCAAACTGCTGTGCCTCATAAGGAGGTGTTCTCCAAGCACCATGGGAATTCTGCGTACATTCAGGTGTCTAATGGGATCTATGAGAATTTCAGTAACTGCATGGCTAACTCTAGACTTGGGTGCGAGCAGAGGAAGTCTTTTGTCTCAAGGCTGTGCAGTGAGGAACAATGATCCTGCAGCAGACAGGGAGGACGTGTTTGTCTTCAACGTACAAGGCCTTGCTTTGTTTAAATGAAGCTGTCATTTCCTACAGCAGTTAGTGCAAATGGATTGTAGGAAGTGAGGGAGGTGACCGACTTCCTGTTGTACGGACACAACAATAGTATGGCCCGACTGTACTGAAGGAAATTGCAGATTGTAATGAGCAGAGCATATTGTAAAGCCTCCACTTAAAGCAATAACTCACCAAAAAATGAAAATGTTGTCATTATTTATTGGTCACTATGAACTGCATTAAAGATTATTTCCATATAGAGTAACACTTTACAATAATATTGTTCGTTAAAACATGACAAAAAGAAATATGATTTCAGTTACCATCTTGCTTTTGTCTTTTTTGAAAAAAATAAAATAAATAATTAAGTTTAAGATTATTTGAATATTTCAACAATT